>JARBWK010000003.1:44827692-45093148 GCA_030556195.1 Anolis apletophallus | reverse complement strand
ATATGGTGTGGAAGGGCCTCACCCTTTTCCCCTCCTCCTCTTCCTATTCTTTGTGTGGGTCTGTACATTCCCCATCCTTCCTTCCTCCCTCACCCTTTTCCTTGCCCCTTCCTATTCTCTTTCCCTTCTTACCTTCCCCTTCCTCCCTTCTCACCCTTTCCTCCCCTTCCTATTCTCTTTTTGTGTGTATGTGTATATATGTGTGTGTGTGTGTGTGTATCAGGTCTAGGCTAACTGGGAGCAAGGGCCCGGGTTGGGCTAGGTGCCTCTGGCTGGCAGGCTCGTCTGCCCGCTCAGTCCTGCTCCCAGCCCCAGGTAAGGGCGCCCACGTGGCCTCCTCCTCACCCCATGCACCGGGCGGCAGCAGTGGCAACAGAGGGAGGAGACGCGGGGGGCAAGCGAGACGGGAAAGGCGGGCACCTCTGCCCCCTTCTCTCTCGCCCTGCGCAAGGCATCCTCGGCGGGGGGGGGGGAAGCATGCGCAGGGTGAGCGATGAGACACGCGCAGGGCGCAGGGCGAGGCAGGGAGAAGGGAATGGCACGCGCCTCTGCTTCCCCCTCTCTCGCCTTGCGCGAGCCTTCCTCCCACCCTGCTGGCACCCCTGGGGGCATGGTGCCCAGCCCTGGATGCGCCCTTTGGCCACGTGGCGCCCTGAGGCGACCGCTTAATTTGCCTCCAGTAAGATCCGCCCCTGGCCAAACTCCCACAATATCTGCTTTGAACTGGGGTCCCTTCCACACAGCTGAATAAAACCCCACATTATCTGCTTTGAACTGGAATACATGGCAGTGTGGACTCAGATGATCCAGTTCAAAGCAGATATTGTGGGATTTTCTGCCATGATATTCTGGAATATAGGGCTGTGTGGAAGGGCCCTAAATTGCCTGAGTCCACACTGCCATAGACCCCAGTTCAAAAGCAGATGTTATTGTGAGATTTCCCATCTCTGTGTGGATGGGGCCTGGATGAGATATACACTGAAGAACTAGGGCCAAATGTGCTGCAGGATGTCACCACGAAGAAGTTTGTGCAGTTCCATAAACATGTCCCATGTCTTTAGGATAGATCCCGGGAGGAAAGGGCATGTCTAGCCCAGGAACAACCATCCTGGCGAAGCTTCCCCTTCCTCGGTGGGACCTGGGGCTGTGCTGCCCAGGGAAGGAGCCTCCCCTTCAGCCCGGGACTCCCACATTACCTGCTGCCTGCCCACTTGTGGCGCCCAGGGGGGCCCGGGGCTGGGGCCTCGGCCCGGCTGGTCTCTGTCTCCGGCCATGGCTCGCTTCCTCCTCCCTGGCATCCGCCATCTCTTCTTCCGGGGTCCCTCTCCAGGGCCGGGCCTTCGGTGGCAACGCCACGCCCCCCCCCCCCTGCCTCTCTTAAGGTAGCCACTAGCCAGCCTCCCTCCCTCCGCTGTTAAGGCACTCGAAAAAGGCCAAGATCTCGCGGGGGAAGGCTCGGCCCTGCCTTGGCTCAGAAAGCCTGCCCGCCTCTTCCCTCTTTTTCAAGCGGGAAGTGGGCACCTACCTAGATCTATACTGTCGAATGCAGGTCCTGGACTCCACTTTAACTGCCCGGCTAAAAGAATCACGAGAGTCGTAGTTTGGTGAGGCACCAGCCCTGTAAAGCAGCTGTTCCCACGCTTTGCTCCTCCGGGTGTTTTGGACTTCAACTCCCACCATTCTAACATAGAATCGCAAAGTTGGAAGAGACCTCGTGGGCCATCCAGTCCAACCCCATTCTGCCAAGAAGCAGGAAAATCGCATTCAAAGCACCCCCGACAGATGGCCATCCAGCCTCTGTTTAAAAGCTTTCAAAGAAGGAGCCGCCACCACACTCCGGGGCAGAGAGTTCCACTGCTGAACGGGTCTCACAGTCAGGACGTTCTTCCTAATGTTCAGGTGGTATCCCCTTTCCTGTAGGGTGAAGCCAGGCATGTGGGGGCTAAGGGGGCTTCAGCCCCGAAATTCTCAGGGTGGTCCGCGAGAAGGCCTTACTGGTACATTATTTAAACTGTTATGTTTATTCATATCATGATCTGATCACCATGCTCATTATATCCCACCTTCATGGGGTTATTGGGATAACAATACAAAAGGTTTCCTAGGGTAAACCCTCTTCCACCCAGTCTCAGCCCTTCCCGAACCAAACTCCGCCCCCCAACCAAAATCCTGGCTAAGGCCCTGATTGAAGCCATTATTCCGTGTTCTACTCTCCAGGGCAGCAGAAAACAGGCCTGCTCCCTCCTCCCTTTAACTTCCTCTCACATATTTATACATGGCTATCATGTCTCCTCTCAGCCTTCTCTTCTTCAGGCTAAACATGCCCAGCCCTTTAAGCCGCTCCTTATAGGACTTGTTCTCCAGACCCTTGTTTCTTTTTGTCACCCTCCTCTGGACACATTCCAGCTTCTCAATATCTCTCTTCAATTGAGTGTATAAATACATTTTACATTTTACACTCTGAGTGTATAAATACATTTAAAAATGTATTAACTATATGTATTACTGTGTTAGAGTGTCATTTTGTGTCATTTTGGTTGTTGGTGTGCCCCAGGATTTTGTAAATGTAAGAAATGTGCCGTGGCTCAAAAAAGGTTGAAAAACACTATATTACAGGAAAGGAGATTCCACCTGAACATGAAGAATACAAGCTGTCCAACAGTGGAACTCTGCCTCGGAGTGTGATGAAAGCTCCTTCCTTGGAAGCTTTTAAGAAGAGGGCAGGTGGCTGTCTTTCAGGGTTCATTGTGCTTTTCCTGCATGGCAGGGGCTTGGACTGGATGGCCCACTTGGTCTCTTCCAACTCTATTATTCTATGAACGTTCCCCGGCAAAAATGACCAGTATTTTATTGTGTCCATTGACACAATGTCCATTGACTCTTTTTTTCTTTCTTTCTTTTAAAAAAAAAGTCTTTTCTGAGAACCAATCAGGGACTGGCAGCTGGCAGCTTGGAACTGCACCAATGAAATATTGATGGATTGGTAAACCTCTGATCTACCTTCCAGTTTAATGATTTTGTTGTTCAATTTCTCTTGAGATCTTTTCAAAATTACAAAATTATTTAACCATTTGTGTAATTGAGATCCTGCATTTTTTCCCCAAAGAAAATTCCCGGAAACTTGCACACAAATCAAAGCATGGTACATGAGTTAAAAATAGCAGAACAGTAAATTGGTTTTGAATTGATTGCAACAGTGGCCAGAGGAGCTTTCAAACAATTAAAACTTGTGTGTCACTTGCTCCTGTACCTTGGGAAGTCAGACTTGGCCACAGTGGTCCACGCTCTTGTTACATCGAGGATAGACTACTGCAATGCACTGTATGTGGGGTTGCCTTTGAAGACAGTTCGAAAGTTTCAAATAGTCCAACGAGAGGCAGCCAGGTTAATAACTGGAGCAGCATACAGGGAGCACACAACTCCCATGTTATGGCAGCTCCACTCAAAGTGCTGGCTTTGGCCTATAAAGCCCTAAACTGCCTCAGCCCAATTTACCTCTCTGAACACATCTTTCTCTATGAACCATCGCAGCGATTAAGATCCTCCAAGGACCAAGCTTTTGGGACAGTGAAATATGGAAGCAATAGGAAACCTTACCATGCCAACTGGATTCAATGCGGGTGATCAAGTTGGTTTTATACAGTGGATTTTAATGTTGAGATGAATGATATTAATGCTTATGTGAGTGTATGGTTTATTTATGTCCCAGCATGGAATGTTTGCCGTTTTTATGTTTTGCTCCACCATGAGTCCTACGGGTGGGTGAAGGGTGGAATATAAATGCTTTAAATAAATAAATAAATAAAATATGGTGTCATATATACTATATTAAAGCCCAAGTACCCTAAAGGTACCAGATCCCATATGTTCTTGGAAACTAAACAGGATCAGTTCTAATTAGTACTTAGGTGGGAGATGTTGTGGTGGTGGCGGCGGTGGCAACGTGCCTTCAAGCAAGTTTCTTTTTATGGAGACACTATCATGGGGTTTTGGTGGGCTGGGGCATGTGACTCACCTATAGTGCCCCAGTGGGTTTCCATCCATGTCCAATTGGGAAACTAAATTCTGGTTTTCAGAGTGATAGTCCAACACTTGAACCACGACACCATGTTAGCTCTCTTGGATGGGAACCAACAACAAATACCAGGTAGCCTAGGCTGTGTTATGGAGAAAGGAACTATCAAAACTATTTTTTTTGTTGCCATTAGTCAATAAATCTCTTGCAATTACATGAAAACTGAAAAGAAGAATAAAAATGTGCACTATACATACCCCATTGAAGACTTTTTGCACATAAGTTACCAAATGCTTGTTCAATCACTAAACGCTTGTATGGATAAAAAATGGTCTTTAACTGCACTGAACAAGCATTTGGAAGTAGAGTGGGGAGAGGATCTGCCTAATCTCCCATGTCAGAGCATTTCAGTTGTCTGGGAAGTCTCTCTTTCTCATCCGCTGAGCCTGTAAAGGTGGAGGGAGCAGGTGAAAGCCCTCCCCCAAGAAACATAAAGCTCACGCAGGCTTCTATAGGGATAATAGCACCATTTAATCTCTGTGGAATCCTGGAATTAGCAGTTTGGGGGAGCCATGCATTCTTTGACCAGGAAATCTCTTTTGTTGCCTTTGACCAGAGTACCAAATCACAGGAGGATCCCATAAGAGTCAGTCATAGGAGACTATGGACTATCACACAGATTTGGGGCTCCATTTCCATGCGCTTCATAAACAGAGCCCCACAGGAGTCCCATGGAGGCCATCACATGACATAAGGGCATTTCTGGTGGGACTCCATGAGGCTCTGTTTCTGTAGCGCATGGAAACAGAGCCCTAAGGTCATCTTCAGGTGTTAGATGTTAACTGACTCCAAACAGCAGAAAGTTGGGGAAAGACGGACCCCATTGCAAAAAGGACGTAGAATGGCTGGCCATACCAGAAGATGAGAAAAGACAGTAGGGAACAGGGTAAGGCGGTTCCCTCTGCTTTCCCCTGCTTTGCCACCACTCCTGGGGTGAGGTCCTATGTAGTGAAAGGATCCACTCTCTGTTTCTCTCAAACTCCAATGGTTAGAGTTTGGGACTGAGGAAATTCATGGTAAGGTTCACAGGCAGTTTTATCTAGGCTTCATCTGCCTTGCTGATTTGACAAGACACCTTGAGCAAAATAGGGGGTGGGGGATAAAGACACTGCTTCATAATAACAATGAAATATTTAGAAATACAGTTCAGGCTTCTGCAGAAAAGGGACAGGCAATGTCGCCAAGGGAATGTGAGCCTAACAAATATCTCTAGATTCAAAGTATTTTCAATACCTCACTCTCTGCAGTGCTAGAAATGTGAGGATAGAAGGCAAAAATCCATTTGAGCAGCAGAATTCTCATTCAGAGGTACAGTGCTCTTATTTTGCCTCTACGGGTGATTAGCCTTTGCTCTTTAAAAATATTCCAGAATAGAATATTAGACTGTGAGGGTAGTGTATGTGTGTTGTGAATCCCTATTTTACACACCCACACACACCGGCACATGGATATATATGTGGGGACCCCACTGGTCCCTGCTCTGGGGAGGAACATTGTAAGATCACCCTTGTGATGATTCTGAACAAAGAAAAGGGAGGGAGAGACTAAGACAGGCTCCTTGTATTTCATAGTGAGGAGCACAGCTGAGCCTGGCTTGCATTTCCGTGTCTCTGAGAAATGCCATTCGGCAGTTGCCAGAGACAAGGCATAAACCAGATGAGGCTAGGCCAGAATGCACACAAGTGGTGAAATAAAATAGGATCACTTAGAATGCAGAAAGGTAGTAAATGCAATTATGGTAAAATATTTATTTTATTTATTTATTTATTATTTGCATTTGTATTCCGCCTCTTCCCGAGGGCTCGTGGCAGGTTACAAGACATACATAGTGATCGGCAGGCAACACTCATGCCGATTCACGAACAAAATAAAGCAATGCTATAACCATAAAAATAACAAAAATGATACTAAAAACATCATTAAAACATTGTTAAAATTACACCAAGTGACAAAAACAGTAACACAGAGTCATAAGTCGATTGAAAGCAAGAGGCGTTTATATGTTAACCAAAGGCCTGCTTGAAAAGGAAGGTCTTACAGGCCCTGCGGAAGGGGGCGAGCTCCGTATGGCTCTAGCCTCCTCCGGCAGGGCATTCCAGGCCGTTGGAGCTGCTACGGAGAAGGAGCGCTGCCTAGTTGATGATAGGCGGCAGAGGCGGATCGGTGGAATCTCCAGCAGATTTTGCTCTGCTGAGCGGAGTGATCTCGGGGATCGTATGGGGCAAGGCGGTCCAAGAGGTACGCAGGCCCTAGACCGTACAAGGCCTTAAAGGTCAACACCAGCACCTTGAAGGTGATTCGGTACTCAATTGGCAGCCAGTGCAGTTGCTGGAGGATGGGCGTAATGTGCTGCCTGTTGCCATAGGAATGAGAAATATTCTGGTGCCAGAGGCCATGCCCTCTCTCCAGAGTTTTGTATTGCCATAGAGAAAAACAAATCAAGGAAGAGTCACTTGCCTTTTTAAAGTTGGTGGCAGCCTCTCTTATCATTTCACATCAAATAATATTCTTAAAAACAGGAATGAGCAATGGGCTTCGCTTCCATCTCTTTTTCTTTTCTTTCGGTGTGTGCATATTTATTATTTATTTATTTCAGGATTTTACCCTGCTCTTCTCAACCCCCGAGGGGGGGACTCAGAATGGGTTACAGTGCGGCACAATTCGATGCCCACATCACAACAGCATAAAACCCCCAAACCCCACAACAATTAAAATACATTAAAATACATTAAAATGCAATTACATCAGCATCATACACAATCATTCCAAGTTAAAACAATATTCAATCCATAAAAACATTGGCCCTCTTCATCCATTTTCATTAAAATCCCCATCTAACATGCTGCCTAGTGCTGGTGTGCAAACGCCTGGTCCCAAAGCCAGGATTTTACCTTTTTCCTGAATGCCAGGAGGGATGAGGTGGACCGTACCTCAATAGGGAGCGCATTCCACAGGCGGGGAGCCACCACCGAGAAGGCCCTGTCCCTCGTCCCCACCAGCCGCATTTGAGAAGTCGGCGGGAGCGAGAGCAGGGCCTCCCCGGATGATCTTAGATCGCGAGGTGGAACGTAGCGGCTGATGCGTTCGGATATGTCATTTTGTGGCCCAAGGAGGGTAGAAATTGGCTATTTGGTACTGTTCCGTTATCCAGGTGGAGGCCACAAGGGGGGTGTTGAAAAAGAGAGAGAAAAGGATTTTATGGAGGTGGAGGGTGGGTTGAAGGAATAGAACCATTTTCCCAGTCTCTTGCATTTCCCCCACCCATGTCCCTGTTGTGGAAACAATCCTACTTTATGATAAAGCAAGTGGGGAGCAGCAATAAGCAGCAAAAATGGGGGAAATGGTTTTCCTTCTCTCCCCGCTCCGCCCCCCAAGTTAAATGGACTACCCTTCTTTCTCTAGTGCCCCCCAGTGCCCTTCACCTGGATAATGGAACAGTACCAGACAGTCATAAAGTCTTTTACCCCATGTAAAATGCTATCAGATGAGGTTTGCCAGGTCTAGTACTGAAGATGATCTTCACGGGTTTAAAGGGTGAGGAATGATTAAATATACACACTTGATCTTAGCCAAAAGGCAATGCCTTTTTCAAATAACCCAGGCACTGCCGGGTCCCAAAGCTAGTAATTAATAAAACTGAATTGGGTTTAATAGAATATACATGGAATTGGTAATGTATATATTTAATAAATACATTTACTCCAGGCTTGTAAAGCCTCATACATTTGTTATCTTGTGATCTTGCAATACTGCAGTGCTTTATATTAGAACTCAATGAAGTGGGTCTGTATTATTATCCTCATTTCTTCCTTTGGTGTGGATTGGGAGTTTCACATCTCTGGCTCTTTTTACTGTTGTTGCACTGGGTCTCTATTTTAGCATCATTCTGTGTATAACACTTTGTAACACGATTTTTGTTCCTGGGTTATAAATGTCATTTCCTAATTAGTTCTATCATACAAACACGGGGAAAGTGTATTAAGCTGCAAAAACATTGTTTTTGTGGGACATTCTGCAGCACATTTTGCTAAAGTTTTTTTTAATGAACATCTCGAGTCTCAACCAATTAAACCTAGTTTGTGGCAGCCACAAAAACAAAGTTTCTGGAATATAACAACTACTTTTAAAGTAAGGACTGCACAATTAAACAGGAATAACACTTTCAGACCTGGTTCAAATTTTCAAATTTTGTTACATTGTGTAATTTGATCCAGTTTTGGGGGAGCAGTACGGTTTTTTTAAAAAAAAATAGACACGTGTGTGTGTGTGTGTGTGTGTATATATATATAAATAATATGAAGCAGGTTGGGACATCCCAGCTGCTGCCTTTAAGCCATCCCAGCTGCTGCCTTTAAAAACTCCAGGGAGGAGGAAGGAGGAAGACTCTGGGCCATGCCATCGCCACACCCCTCCCTGCTGCAGAGGCTGGGACCCAGCAACAGCCATCCCAGCTGCTGCCTTTAAAAACTCCAGGGAGGAGGAAGGAGGAAGACTCTGGGCCATGCCATCGCCACACCCCTCCCTGCTGCAGAGGCTGGGACCCAGCAACAGCCATCCCAGCTGCTGCCTTTAAAAACTCCAGGGAGGAGGAAGGAGGAAGACTCTGGGCCATGCCATCGCCACACCCCTCCCTGCTGCAGAGGCTGGGACCCAGCAACAGCCATCCCAGCTGCTGCCTTTAAAAACTCCAGGGAGGAGGAAGGAGGAAGACTCTGGGCCATGCCATCGCCACACCCCTCCCTGCTGCAGAGGCTGGGACCCAGCAACAGCCATCCCAGCTGCTGCCTTTAAGAACTTCAGGGAGGAGGAAGGAGGAAGACTCTGGGCCATGCCATCGCCACACCCCTCCCTGCTGCAGAGGCTGGGACCCAGCAACAGCCATCCCAGCTGCTGCCTTTAAAAACTCCAGGGAGGAGGAAGGAGGAAGACTCTGGGCCATGCCATCGCCACACCCTCCCTGCTGCAGAGGCTGGGACCCAGCAACAGCCATCCCAGCTGCTGCCTTTAAAACTCCAGGGAGGAGGAAGGAGGAAGACTCTGGGCCATGCCATCGCCACACCCCTCCCTGCTGCAGAGGCTGGGACCCAGCAACAGCCATCCCAGCTGCTGCCTTTAAGAACTTCAGGGAGGAGGAAGGAGGAAGACTCTGGGCCATGCCATCGCCACACCCTCCCTGCTGCAGAGGCTGGGACCCAGCAACAGCCATCCCAGCTGCTGCCTTTAAAAACTCCAGGGAGGAGGAAGGAGGAAGACTCTGGGCCATGCCATCGCCACACCCTCCCTGCTGCAGAGGCTGGGACCCAGCAACAGCCATCCCAGCTGCTGCCTTTAAAAACTCCAGGGAGGAGGAAGGAGGAAGACTCTGGGCCATGCCATCGCCACACCCCTCCCTGCTGCAGAGGCTGGGACCCAGCAACAGCCATCCCAGCTGCTGCCTTTAAAAACTCCAGGGAGGAGGAAGGAGGAAGACTCTGGGCCATGCCATCGCCACACCCCTCCCTGCTGCAGAGGCTGGGACCCAGCAACAGCCATCCCAGCTGCTGCCTTTAAAAACTCCAGGGAGGAGGAAGGAGGAAGACTCTGGGCCATGCCATCGCCACACCCCTCCCTGCTGCAGAGGCTGGGACCCAGCAACAGCCATCCCAGCTGCTGCCTTTAAAAACTCCAGGGAGGAGGAAGGAGGAAGACTCTGGGCCATGCCATCGCCACACCCCTCCCTGCTGCAGAGGCTGGGACCCAGCAACAGCCATCCCAGCTGCTGCCTTTAAAAACTCCAGGGAGGAGGAAGGAGGAAGACTCTGGGCCATGCCATCGCCACACCCCTCCCTGCTGCAGAGGCTGGGACCCAGCAACAGCCATCCCAGCTGCTGCCTTTAAAAACTCCAGGGAGGAGGAAGGAGGAAGACTCTGGGCCATGCCATCGCCACACCCCTCCCTGCTGCAGAGGCTGGGACCCAGCAACAGCCATCCCAGCTGCTGCCTTTAAAAACTCCAGGGAGGAGGAAGGAGGAAGACTCTGGGCCATGCCATCGCCACACCCCTCCCTGCTGCAGAGGCTGGGACCCAGCAACAGCCATCCCAGCTGCTGCCTTTAAAAACTCCAGGGAGGAGGAAGGAGGAAGACTCTGGGCCATGCCATCGCCACACCCCTCCCTGCTGCAGAGGCTGGGACCCAGCAACAGCCATCCCAGCTGCTGCCTTTAAAAACTCCAGGGAGGAGGAAGGAGGAAGACTCTGGGCCATGCCATCGCCACACCCCTCCCTGCTGCAGAGGCTGGGACCCAGCAACAGCCATCCCAGCTGCTGCCTTTAAAAACTCCAGGGAGGAGGAAGGAGGAAGACTCTGGGCCATGCCATCGCCACACCCCTCCCTGCTGCAGAGGCTGGGACCCAGCAACAGCCATCCCAGCTGCTGCCTTTAAAAACTCCAGGGAGGAGGAAGGAGGAAGACTCTGGGCCATGCCATCGCCACACCCCTCCCTGCTGCAGAGGCTGGGACCCAGCAACAGCCATCCCAGCTGCTGCCTTTAAAAACTCCCTGGAGGAGGAAGGAGGAAGACTCTGGGCCATGCCATCGCCACACCCCTCCCTGCTGCAGACGCTGGGACCCAGCAACAGCCGATGTCATTCCAGCTCCGTTGTCCCTTTGGAAATGGAGGAGGCGAGAAGGACTTTTACTTAGGGGAGGGGAGCATGGGTATAGGTTATTTTTTATTATTATTATTATTATATTTTATTTTTATAGGGCGCTGGTTGATTATTCCTGGCTTTGGCATTATTAATTAGGTGGGTTTCAGTAGTTTTTCAGTGTATTAGTTTTATACTGTGTATTTAGGTTACCTATATAGTTTATTATTGTGATAATTGTATTGTACTGTGTTTAATTGCCCACTTACTGTATTTTTTAGTATGGATGTATATTTTTGCATAATATGCCTTTGAAATATTGTTAAGTGTATTCGTACACAATTTGAAGCTTGTCTTCGCCCTGTAAAATTTGTTTTGGAAGCTTCGCTTCACTGTCTACACTGTTTTGTATTGTATTGTGTTGTGAGACGCACTGAGTAACCTTCGGGGTGAGAAGAGCGGCATACAAATAAACTGATTGATTGATTGATTGATTGATGTTGAACAGAAGGCTGCAGTGCACAGGTTCAGACTGAGCTAAAATAAGTTATAACCTGTTCCAAACTGCAGTGGATCCCTGTCCCAAAATGGGAGAGACTTGGCTAAAATATTCCATGAACTTGCGTATTCTCTTGCAGAAGTCACCAGCTGTCAGACTCCATATTGGCATGTCAGAGTTGGAGAAGAAGCAGGTGTTTCCTGAGAATGAATCAGTCAAAGGGAACCTTCTTGAGTCCAAGATAAACCTATTGCAATGTTTTCAGCCATATCGTCAGTCCACTTATGTTCAGGAAAAACGATTGCTGGAGTCTAGTGCAATAGCTGCACTGCCAGGGGTGGCGTCTTTATCTGGCATAGCAGAGGCCTCTTGATTCAGGCTTTGACAGAAGACTATCCTTGGAATCTTGCCCGGCTAAGGTGGCTGAAGTCTAAATCGGGAAAGCTGTACCATGGCCTAAGTCTGGTGAATATCCATTTCAGTTCCTGTAGCCTTCTAGTAAATATCCCAGTGGCACATGTCCTACAAATCCATGAGCACCTTTATTCCAGAACTGACTGTCAGCAGCATTCACAACTGTCTAAACAGAGGGCTTGAATAAAACATGTCATAAGAATCACATATGACATAACGCCATCCCTAAAGTTACTTCTTTCATGCGGACTTTGAATTTTAGCAGCTTTGAAATGAAATATTAATTAATTCATTCATTCATTAATTCGGCTTAATATACCGCTCTCTCCGGAGCTCAGAGCGGTTTACGGCAGCAAATCAGATAAAACATATAAAACACTATAAAACCAATAAAACCCCCAGTTAAACCCCACCCCCAATAAAACTACAATATAACAGCATAATGGCATGGTGATGACGTTGACGCGGCAGAGTGCAAATTATGGCGGGCACCGGCCGGAGCCGAATGCCTGCCTGAATAGCCAGGTCTTAACGGCTCTGCGAAACGGCATCAGCTCCCGTATGACTCGTATCACCTCAGGCAAGGAATTCCACAGAGTCGGCACAGCCACAGTAAACACCCTCTGCCGCGTACTAGATAGCCTGTAGGTCTTGATACCAGGCACCTCCAATAAGTTGAGCCCCTCTGAGCACAGTGATCTCCTGGGCACATAAGGGGTAAGCCGCTCCCTCAGGTACACTGGCCCCAAACCATATAAGGCCTTGAAAGTTAAAACTAACACCTTGAAGGAGACCCGGAATTCAACTGGGAGCCAGTGCAGATCGCGCAAGAGTGGGGTTACGTGAGCGGATCTTGGGGCTCCTAAGAACAGGCGCGCTGCTGCGTTCTGCACCAGCTTGAGTTTCCGGATCGCCAACAAAGGTAGGCCAATGTACAGCACATTACAGTAGTCGAGCCTCGAGATGACCGTGGCTTGGATCAGTGTTTCCCAACCAGTGTGCCGTGGCACACTAGTGTGCCGTGAGCGATCATCAGGTGTGCCGTGGGAAATTGGAACCTCCAATACCCTTTCTTCCCCCTCCTGCCAAACACTTTTTCTTCCCCCTCCTGCCGAACACTCGGGCTCCCTTCTTCCCAACCTCTCTCTGCTTGCTTTGCCTCGCTTTGCTCATGCTGCCGCTTCTGCAGGAGGGGGGAGGGAGGAAGACATGACCCGTGCGGGCGCTACTGCACAGACTCACCCCACGTCTTCCTCCCTCCCTTCCATAGTGCTCTCTGGATATAGGTGAACTACAACTCCAAAACTCAAGGTCAATGCCCACCAAACTCTTATAGTATTTTCTCTTGGTTATGGGAGTTCTGTGTGGGAAGTTTGACTCCATTCCATCATTGGTGGAGTTCAGAATGCTCTTTGATTGCGGGTGAACTATAACTCTCAGCTGTTGAGCAAGACCTTCGTGTGTGTCTTTCTGCCATTCCTGTCAGGATATCTATGTTGTGTTCATCGAAACAGGCCCAGGTTTCACACTGAGTGTATAATACATTTAAAAACATATTAACTATATGTATTACTGTGTTAGAGTGTCAGTTTGTGTCATTTTGGTTGGTGGTGTGCCCCAGGATTTTGTAAATGTAAAAAATGTGCCGTGGCTCAAAAAAGGTTGAAAAACTCTGGCTTGGATCACCGTGGCCAGGTCGCAGCGGGAGAGATAGGGAGCCAGGCGTTTTACCTGTCGCAGGTGGTAAAAGGCTGTCTTGCACGCGCATGCGATCTGCGCCTCCATGGACAGCTGGGAATCCAGCCGGACCTCTAAGCTCCTAACCAAAGGCTGCGGGCATAGTGCCACGCCGTCGAACGTCGGCAACGTCGGCAACTGGGTCTCTCTCCCCCCCCCGGGCGGCCCAGCCAAAAGATCTCCGTCTTCGCCAGGTTCACCTTCAACTTACTGGCTCGCAGCCATCCAGTTACGGCTTCTAGGCAGAGATGGAAATTATCGGGTACAGAGTCCACCCCGGGGTCCACCCTCAGAATGAGCTGGGTGTCATCAGCGTACTGATGGCACTCCAGCCCAAAACTCCGCGCCAATTGGGCGAGTGCTCGCATGTAGATGTTAAATAACAGCGGGGAGAGAATGGCCCCCTGAGGAACTCCACAATATAAGGGGGAGCCCTCGGAGACCACCCCTCCCCACTTCACTCGCTGCAGGCGGTTTTGGAGGAAGGAGGACAGCCAGTTTAAGGCTGTCCCCCTCACCCCCGCCACCGGTGTGTCAAAAGTTGGTAATCGACAGTATCAAACGCTGCCGTGAGGTCCAATAACACGAGCAGCGCCGATCCGCCTCGGTCCAAGTGGCAACGGAGTAGGTCTGTGATGGAGACCAGGACAGTCTCTGTCCCATGGCCCGAACGGAAGCTGGACTGGAAGGGGTCTAGCCAGGTTGCATCATCCAAGAAAGTCTTCAGCTGGTCCATTGCTGCCCTCTCAATTACCTTGCCCAGATACGGTAGGTTGGACACTGGGCGGTAATTGGAGGGAGCCGCGGGATCTAACCCTGGCTTTTTCAGCAATGGACTGACCACCGCCTCTTTTAACTCCTCTGGAAAAGCTCCTTGCTCAAGAGAGCAGTTGACTATATTCAACAGAGGGCCTCGTAACCCCTCCACGCAAGCTCGAATCAGCGTGGAGGGGCACGGGTCGAGGGAGCAGGTGGTCGAAGAGCTGCGACAATCTTGTCAACATCCTCTGCGTCCAGTGGCCGAAACCGGTCGAAGGTGGACCCAGTGGAGGGCCACGGAGTCTCAAGTTCCTGTACTGTATCAACCGTGGCCGGGAGATCCCGGCGGAGTGTCGCAATCTTGTCTGCAAAGTGACAAATATTGCTGGAAGGGTTGAATTATTAATACCCATATGAATGAAGCCTACACAATATCTATCCTGTGGTGTAAATATCAGCACTGTGAAGACTACATACATTTAAATTGAAGATAACTGTAGGGTCACTGTAGGTCAACAGGCAATTTCAAGACCCATACACACACTCCCTACAGTGTGAACACTATACTTTGATTAACCCAGCAAGAACTGTATGTCCCCTTTTGTCAGTGCATCTCATAATTGACTCATCCTTCACTTTATTTTTCTGTACAGTGTTCCCTCGCTACTTCGCAGTTC
Organism: Anolis apletophallus; assembly: GCA_030556195.1. NCBI lineage: Eukaryota > Metazoa > Chordata > Lepidosauria > Squamata > Anolidae > Anolis > Anolis apletophallus. Next base: position 45,078,360 of record JARBWK010000003.1, on the reverse strand, counting down.
ACTTATTGCGGACTCGCTGTTTTGTGGATTTAAATAATAATAATTTAAAATATATATCATGGTATTTTCACTGTTTTGTGGGGTTTTGCTGCTGCCGCTCTCCAAGGCACTTTCCGTCCTCAGTCCTCCCTCCAGCCTTGAAGGGCCTTCCCTTCACTTTAAATGTATAGAGACTTAAAATAGCATATAACTACTAAAGCAATGTATAAATATTAAAATAGAGTATCCCTACATCACGGTTTTTCACATATTGTGGGAGGTCTTGGAACCTAACCCCAGCAATAAGTGAGGGAACACTGTATTTATATACTGGCTTGCTCACCCCTGGGGGGACTCAAGGAGGTTTGCAACATACTAATGGCAAAAATTCAATGCCAACATACACTTGTGATGCACTAAGTCCCTTAGAAACTTTCTGCATATTTTTAAAAGACTTTGTCATCTTGTCAAATTTTATATTGATCTCTGTTTTCATTTCATTTTGGTTCTCCCCCACCCCATCTGCTAATTCTTTACTTTTTATTTTGGTTTTATATGCTATAGCATTTTTACTCTGCTGCTGATTTTAGATTGGTTTTATGATTTGTCTCATATTCTTTTGTATGTTGTCCAAAGAACTATGGTTATGGGGTGGTTCCAAGTGCAATAAATCTGAAGTTTTTATATGGCAACATGTACTATAAAGCTATTAAATTAAAAATGTGGTAATAAATCAATGCAGATACTCCTATCCAGAGGCACACAGGGAAGGGGTTTCTTCTGCGTAAATCTTAGTGGAATTTATTCCCTCCAAAATTATAAATGGTACTCATTCTCTCTTGGCTTTCAGAAACACATTTTTAAACTTAAGTTATTTGAATTATTTCCAGTGTGTTCTTGTTTTGCTTTGTCACAACATGAACTGGATTTAAATGTGTACTGCAAAAAAAAAGCATGGAGATCGTAAATATTTTATCATCTTCATTCACAGCATTGATTAAAATCAGGAAAGCATAAGTGCCATGTTGACTGGAGATACAAAATCAGAATGCACAGCACAGTGTAGTATAGATTTGAGTCTGTTAGTATTCAGTATGTGTTTAGGGGTATATATTGACCCAAGAGTGTAGTTTTTGGGTGGCAAAATGAATTAATTTTGCTTTGGCCCTCAAATTTCTAGCATTGCAGCAACACTGAAAATGGTCTCCACGGGAAAATCTTCTATTTGGTGCTTGCATTCCCTTGTTCACTTTGCCTGTCCCTTTGCTTTGGATAGTTCAAAACAGTAATATATAAAACAGACAGTTGGTTTCTTATTTAATTGATTTATTTCCAAAATAACTGTACAATCCAACCACTATTAAAAATAGATCATTTAATTATTTCATATAAAAATAAAAATAAAAGTTATAATACAAATTATATTATGCTGTACATTTTTACTCACTGAGAGAATATGTTGGACTTTTGTAAAACAAAACTGGCCTAACTATATGGATTCACATAAAAACTCTATGGGAGCTATCAACAATGGAAGTAAGCCGCATGTGGAGTATAATGTGCATTTTGAGAAGACTGTAACTTGAACAGCTCCCCCAAATCTTTGTGTTATCACTTTCTCTGGACCTCAAATTGATATTTTATTCAAAATGAATTCATTATATTCATATACTAAACATACCCCTGTTGTGCTTCCTTTGACATGTTTGTCAAAACAATTGTAATAGGAAATCTTAGGTAACATTTTAGAAAAGTCACAAGAGTTCAAATTAGTTGAAAGTAAGAACAAAAACTTTACCTGTCAGCCTACTTATAACCAAATCATACACAGCTCAGCAAAAGCTTAGGCAGCTATCCTAAGCAAAGTTATTTACTCAAACTAAAACCCAATGCTTCCAAGCAATTATTTTGTACATGTTAGGATACTAAATTGCACCATGTAAATAACTGTCTGAAATATTGCAGAAAGCCTTGTTCTTATATTACTGAGTGACCCAAGACCTGAAGTTTCAAAATCACATTTTTCCTACATCACATCTTGTAAACCATACTCAGCCCACAATAAATGTAACATTGACAACTGAGATGATCCGTTTGAAAATGGAAAGACAATGAGGTTTCTTAATTTAAAAGAAAGGGGAAGAAATTACTCTTGACTGAAACAATGAGATAGCTTTGAAATAACAGACAGACTTTCAGGTTATACTGAATATGTGTATTCATGTGAGATGGGACTGATTACTTTGACATCCATTAGTAGAAGCCCCCCGAATTCACCTGTCAGAGTTAGTACCTTTGCCTATCCCCTCCTAGCAAGCATGGCAAGTTGAGAAGTGGAGGAGAAAAATCTGCAACTGAACTATGCTACAAGGGAGTTTTAAAGTACAACGCCACAAAGCTGAGCTTCCATTCTCCATTGAAATTCCAAGCTATGTGATAATTATAGCACTCACACTATGCTTTGGAGGCATCCAGAGCTTGGAGGAACAATGGTCTTTATCCCTGGGAATTAGGAAGGTCAGGACTCTTCTAAATGCTTTCCTTGCACAGCAGTTGAAGCATCTCAGAACCACATCTCAATTGCAGATATTCCTACTATACTGCCTGAAATATGGAAGGAGGCACTTCTAATATTCAAGAATTATGCTGGAATACAGAAAACCACCACAGCAGGGAGTTTCTGAAGCTGAAAAGGGAGGTTATCCCTTGTACAATTCTGGGAATTGTACACATCGCATGGCTCTGAAGGGTGTTAAATATATATGAAGCAGTGGGAATGTGTTTTTGGTAGGGACCCTTCAGTAGCAAAACCTGGACATCCTCCCTGAATATATGCTTTAAATGTATAAGCATACTGATATACACCTGATACTACTTTTCTAATTTAAAATCATAAAATAATGAAGTAATTAAACCAATTCATTTCAAGGACACAAAGGCCATGCAACTATAATCAAACATTTTTAAAATTATCTTTCATGTTGTGTGATTTAAGGAAACACATGTAAACAGTATTTCGGGTCTTGATTTGTAAGAACCCTTTACTCATTTTCCTAAAGGATTTGCCAAGACAAGGATGTGTTCTTTCCCACCAAACTGCATACCTTTTATATAGTAACAGAATAACTCCTGTTCACTCAAAAATGCCACAGATTATAGTAGAAATAAAGGTTGTTCACATGGGATACTGGTATGTAATGATGCAGAACACTAATCTCTGCCAAAAAGACCAGAAAACCTATCACAATAGGTTAAATATAGTATTTTGCATTTTTAACCTGAATGAATGGCAAATTTCAACTAAACTATGTCAATCTTCCAAGGCCATATACAATCATGTGAATAAATTAACTTGAAATTGTATGTACTGTTGTATGCAACAGTTTTATTTGCACACAATGTAATTTTGTTTCCTTTTTATCTTGTCTTCACCTTCTTGAATTGATATTATGAATCATCTTCTGAATTTTCTCCTCATTCTTTAAAACGTTTGCACTTTTTGCACAAATCCTGTCTTGTTCGTCTTTGATCAACTGATCCAACTCCACAAGTTCTGCTTTCAAGGGCTCCACAACACCATCTGTGATACTAAGAGAGAAAGAAACAAGCAGCACATTTTTACACCCAGTAAACCCATTTTGGGCATTTAACCATATCAGATGATAGTATATAGGGGTGGGGGAGGGATTTCTTTCTACATTTCCCAGTTTACACAACACAATCAAATACATTTGAACACATGGCCAATGTAACAATTAAAAATAATAACATATTTGAATATATGTTAAGACACAGTTAAGATACAATAAAAATACCCAAACAGTATAAATCTAAATATCCTCCCCAACTCCCTCCATAACTTCCCCAGCAGTGTGCTCCTCATCCTCTCCCAAATAGCTGCTGGCACAGAAAAGTGTTTTTTTTGTTTTTTTAAAAACAAATAAATAAATGTTATTGTGTAAAGATTTATTTATTTATTTATTTATTTATTGTTCAAATTTGTGAGTCGCCACTCCCGGGGGGCTCGGGGCGACTTACACAATACAATCAGATTAAAACAGATTAAGATGGTATACAGAATGCAGAAGAAAGAGAAAACAATCAAATACACATATTGCAAATACGTGGGTCCACCAAACCCACTCCTCCCCCCACCTGTGAACCACCACCCATGACTTCCAACACCACTCAGTGTGAACCTCATAAAAACCTACCCTTATCTTTATATTAATAAATTCCCCTTGTGGCTAATTTAAAATCTACATTTGTCCTCTTTTCTACATATTCAAATGCTAGACTGCACTTTCTAGCAATTTTTTAAAAATTATTTTCTTCCCAAAATGCCATTGGAGAATTTGGCCATCTGAATTAAATTTTCTCTCCAGTCCTTTATAAGTAACGCTTTCTTCTCCTTCCAAGGTTTTGCTATCTTCAAAGATCTTCAAAGTAGTCCGGAGCCTTCTAGCGCCCCCACGGAGTGACCCTAAAAACTCTGTGGTAACTGCAGAAGACCTCCAAGAGTACTTCATCAGTAAAATCATGGCACTCCGGCGTGACCTCCCGCCCATCCCGGAGGAAGAGAGTGAGAGGACCCGATGCCCAACTCAGACCAGCGGGCTCTCCCTCACCGAATTCAGGCCTCTTACCCTGGAAGAGGTGGAAAGGTTGGTGACCGTGGCAAGGGCGACGACCTGCCCCATGGACCCTTGTCCATCGCACTTAATTAAGTCTTGCATGGACTCCGTATCGGACGCTCTGAGGGACCTGGTGAACCTTTCCCTGGATACTTGCATCTTCCCTGAGTCCCTGAAGGAAGCCAGAGTTAGGCCCTCTTGAAAAAGGTGAGCCTTGACCCCGATGAACTGGCGAACTACCGCCCTGTTGCCAATCTGCCCTTCCTGGGTAAGCTTCTGAGCGGGCGGTGGAAAGCCAGCTGCGTGATTTCCTTCACCGGTCCGGGGGCCTGGACCCGTCCAGTCAGGTTTTCGTGCAGGCCACGGAGTAGAATCTGTCTTGGTAGCGATCACAGGCGACATCCGCCGCCAGGTAGATGGAGGGGCTCGGCTGTCCTGGTCCTCTTAGATCTAACCGCTGGCCTTCAACACCGTCGACCATGACCTGCTACTCCGCTGCCTGGCTGCCTCTGGGATCCGGGACAAAGCTCTGACCTGGCTAGGATCGTTCCTGCGGGTCGCTCGCAGCGGGTCGAGTGGCAGGGCCAGGTCTCCAGGAAATGCGAGTTGAGCGGGGTCCCCAGGGTGCTATCTTGTCTCCCACCCTTTTTAACATCTATGTCCAGCCCCTGGCCAGCATTGCAAGGAGCCATGGTTTCAGCTGCTACCAATACGCCGACGACACACAGCTGCTGTTTAAGCTCGATCCAGGGATGTCGTCAGTGCCGGAAAACTTTAGTCAAGGACTGGGGCGGTGACTAGCTGGCTCAGAGCACACAGGCTAAAAATCAACCCGGCAAAAACGGAGATCCTCTGGCCTGGCCGACCCGCCCCTCACTCACCATTACCACTCTTTGAAGGCGTGCCCCTGTCCCGCTCCGGTGGTGAAGAGCCTGGGAGTGATTCTGGACGAGAGACTGACGATGGAGGCCCAGATCCAGGCCGCAGCCAAGGGTGCCTTCTTCCACCTTCGCAGGGCCGTCGGCTGCCCCCCTACCTACCATCAGAGGCGCTGAAGACCGTGATTCATGCCACCGTGGTCTCCCGACTTGACTACTGCAATGCCCTGTATGCGGGCCTACCATTGTCCACGACTCGGAGGTTGAGACTCGTCCAGAACGCAGCGGCCAGACTCATCTCTGGGGCACCGCGAGAAACCACATCTCACCAATCTTGAAAGACCTTCATTGGTTGCCCACAGAGTGCAGAGTGATCTACAAACTCATGGCGCTAACCTTTAAAGCACGGCAAAGAATCGGACCGGCCTATTTGAGCGACCGGCTGATAGACCAACACAGCGAAAGACCTGTGCGTGCTATAAACGGTGACTGTATAGCCATCCCAGGGGTGAGAGAGGCCCGGCTGACAGAGACCCGACGGAGAGCCTTCTCTGTGGTGGCTCCTATGATCTGGAACACGCTCCCACCTGCTCTCAGGGCCACATTGGCCTCTACCAGATTTCTGTCTGACCTGAAAACCTGGCTTTTCGGCCGGGCGTTTGGGGATTGACTGGATGGTCTGGAAGCTGAGCCTCTCATGGCTCTCTATATCTATACCTATACCTGTGCTTTTAACTGTTGTACCCGTGGTTTTAAACAATGTAAGTCGCCCGGAGCACCAGTGGTGGAGGGCGACTCACAAGAAATAAAGTTATTATTATTATTATTATTATTATTATTATTATTATTAATCTCTCAGTAACTACACTGTATTGACAAATGTTGACAGTTTCTTTACTAATACTTTCATTAAATAAACCTAAGAGACACATTTCTGGGTTTTTGTAAACCTTTTTAGTAATCATTTTATTTGTTTCTTTATCTTTTCCCAAAAAGTTTGTTTACAAGTCCTCCAAGCGTGGAAGAGATTACCTTTATGTGTTTCCCTGGAGATGGTGGGATTTATCTATTTTGGCTATCACCTCAGGAATTATATAATTTCTATACAACATTTTGTACACATTTAATCTGATAGATCCAGCTACTGAAAATTTAAAACCTCTTTTCCATAAACATTCCTATTTTTCCAAATCAATATTTTCCCCTAAACCTTTAGCCCACTGAATCATCACTGTTTTTATTCAATTATCTTCTGAATTGTATCCTAAAATGTATTTATATAATCTGGAAATTGGTCCCTTATTCCCCTTATCCAAAATATTCTCCAATTTGGATTTTCTTTGGAGAAATCCTACATAGGGATTAGATACGTTTCTCCTTATCCTTACCTTTGCTCCTTCTGCAGAGCCTCTTCAAGCTGTTTGTTTTCATTTTGCCATATCTGGAGCTCAGTCTTCATGGCATCCACATCCTCCTGTATGTAATCCATAATTTTTCCAAGAGGGAGAGCACTCCGACAAAGGGCCTGAATTGATCCACGAAATTTATCAATTTCTTTTGCTACTATGTCCTTTTCCTTCCTCCTTGTCGCTTCTGATAGAAGTGGCTTTTCCTAATTGTTTTTTTTAAAAAGAAAAACACAGTGAGAAGTGAAGGCGATGGAAGCAAAAAAGGGGAGATATATTAGCATGTATTGGGACAGCACAAAAAGAAAAAACGAAACGACCATGTTTAAGACACAGCCATTAAACTGTATTGTTTAATCCTAGCATTTGATAATAGCGGCCTAGTGTGATCTAAAAGAAACTCAAGTGCAAGAAAAGCTCGTGATGGAAACACATTTGGACAACTTCAAGTAAATCAAACAGACTTGGGGTACTCTCATTGTTCACATTTGTCCACTCACACACACAAAAAAGGAATCATTATCAGACAGTGAGAAGGTGAGAGCTGCCACTCTTTCTAGTTCCCAACTTCAATTGCTGATGCTGACAGAGGAAGAAGTAGCAGCAGTCTGGCACTCCTCCCTTGCACACAGCCCAACCGAGAACCTCCTTCCTTCCAGCGACCAAATCTGCTTTCCAGAGGCTTCTTGAATATGCCTTCTTCATAAATGTATAAAAATGGAAGACTTAAACCTGTAGTTATTTAAGCTCTAGTCCTACAGCTACTTTGAATTTCATCTTTCAGGAATTCCAACCAATATTGACCATGGATAGTTGGAAATGGAAGTCCAAAGTATCTGGAGGATTGAGGGCCAATGATCTCCATCAAAAAATAGCAACATGTCATCTTCCAGCTTCTGGATGTCTCTTTGGGTGCTCTGTGTTTATGAATATCACACAATGAGTTTAAATCCTTTTTTGCCATGAATCTCCCCAGGTAATTTATAGACAAGTCATGGTCTCTCAGATTAATCTACTTCACATAGTGCTATAAAAACGAGTAAAACATGAAGTCATAGATTCCTCCATGATTTAGTAAACAAGTGAGGACTTTGTAAACTTTGCAGGGTCCAGGATAGTGGAACCAGCACTAGAAGTTATATCTAAATGGACAGGTAGCCTTTCAGAAGAACCCCGTATAATCTGATAGTACCTAGCAAGTGGTTTTATAAGTGGTTACTAAAAGTGTAACCTTCTTTAGAACAAAGACTCAACATGAGACACTTCTTTTCTTTGTGAGAGACCAATTATGCAATGATGCAAAAAAAGGGTTGGATTACAGACATTAAAAATAAGCCGCTAAGGACTTGACCTGCTCAAGTTGTGTGAACATCATTAGCGTTTTACCTTCTCAGCAGATTTTGGCAACTGTGACGACTCATAATCCTTCTTTGTTTCCAATATTTTTTTGACAAGCCCTCCTGTGAAATATCAACATTAATGTATTAATTTCAAAGGGATCTATCTGAAAATACAAAAAGTGTAGAGCTAAGAGTTTGGGTTGCTGGAAATAGTTTTATTCTGAGTAACATACATTGAATTGTTTTTCCCCCTAGTGCCAATATGATGCCCTCATGGCTACTGAACAATAATAATAATGAATAGGAACTATGTAAAAATAATTTCCTTAACTGGTTTAGATTGAAGAGAAGCTAGGCAAGATTGTGTCAAGCTTCAATGGCTGAAATCTGTAGTATATGGAGAGATTTTATGACTGTGTTTTAAGTGCCATTGAATCTTGCCAGAGTTGTTAGCTGCCCTAAGTCCCCCTAAGGAGGTGAGAAAGGTGGGATATAAATGAAGCAAATAAATAAATCTAGCACCGTGCAGACAGAGAGTAATTCTGTGCAACAGATCTTTCTTCCTTCTGCAGATGCCTATTGCATCCCCATCCCCAAAACCTCTCTAGAGAGTCAGTTGGCCCTATAATCATGAGATGTGTCTTACAGTAAACCAATGCGAAGAGAATAATAATTGGGAGGGAATTTCTGTATTCAGTGCAGTTTATTGCTCCAAACATATGGAACAGACTGTAAGAAATACAGATAATTGCAAGGGAGTGGGGGAAGAAAAGGATCTGTCTCATAAAGTTGTCTTTTGACTGGATCACAAAACCTTTCTATTCAGTCAGGCTTTTAAAGAAGGAAGTTTTTAATATCAAGTCAGATTAAACAGGGTGCTCAGCAAAGGCTGGTTTTAGCTATGAATATGTTTATTAACTATATTTTAATACTGTTAATATTTTAATTCTATTTTAACGTTTGCATATTTTTAGGTTTTAAATTGCATTGCATTCATTTTATTGTGCATCATTTTGAGTCTCTGTTTTTAGAGAAAATATGGGACAATAATAACAACAATAATAACAATTCTCTCCACAAATTCAAGAAGAATAAATTGCACTGTGAACATTCAGATGTTATAAAGTCAAAGAAGGCAAGCAGATGCCAAGAAAACGCACTCCCCAGTGAAATCAGGGCGACTCCCTCTCTCCTCCCCTTCAGAAAAAAACTTCGATATTGGCTTTGGGACCAAGCATTTGGGCAGCTGACTAAGCAGCAACTGCAATGACTTAGAGGAGAACTGTCAATGATTAGACCTTGGATTGGAACTCTGGGTTACGATTTGGTTTGGGGACTTAGGCTTGGTTGTATTTTAATGCTTAATGGTCAATATTTTAATGCATTTTTGAAATATTGTTGGTTTACTTAATGTTAATTGTGTGTACTGCGATTGTTTGTTTGTCAGCATCTAATGATTTCCAGTTGTAAGCAGTCCTGAGTCCCCCCTTCGGGAATAAATAAATAAATAAAACAATGAGGGGGTAGCTACAGTGACAAGACTAATGGACTCAGATGGAATCAAGTATTGTTGTTGTTGGAAACAAGCGTTGTTGTTGTTATTATCTTTATTTATATGCCACTTTTCTCCCTGTGTGGACTCAAGGTGGCTAACAATTCACACTACATGTGTTTAAAAAGTGCAATACAAAAGTTAAAAACCAATTTAATAATAATAGTGTGGTAAAACAATTAAAATACAATAAATATAATTGTATTTTAATTGTTTTACCACACTATTATTATTAAATACAATAAATATAATTTGTGCTGGTCTGTGACCGTAATAAAGTTTTGATATTGATAATAAATATAATTAGTTATGATTAATGGACAGGAAGCCTAAGAGGGGGAACACAACACCACTGAAACAAAAATACTCACCGTGCTTCTCACCTCCTTCCAATTCAACTGTTGCCTCCTAAGTGAGAGCAAGTGAAGAGAAAATGGAAAGAAGCTTTGTGTCACCATGACTTAAAAGAGTACAGGGGCTTGTTACACATAAAGACATGGAATTGATGCTCTGTCCTACAAAAGATGACTACAATGTTCTGTTCAGTTTGGAGGAAACTGTTGCATTGTACAAAAAAGCCTATTTTTTCCCTGGGAAATAACAAAAAAGACATTTCTCCAGCGTGAAGCCTCTGAATTGATACTCTGCTAAGAATGGGTCAATTCAGGCAGAATATAAATAAATGAAATCCAGTCAATAAGATTATTCTAATATATGGTACAAAATATAGCCCCATGGCATGCCTTTTCATGTATCTAGCTCAGAACATAAGCATGTCAATTCGAAGGAATAAGCAAAGAGGTTTGGAAACAATGGCTCATTCCAGAAGGCATCCCTCGACTAACATTCCCCCTGAGCAGGGGGAATGTTTCCATTTCTAGATGAGTTGCATTATTCATAAGTTAAGTGAAAATCAATTTACTGGATTCATACATGGGAAGAAACAAACAGCTACTTCATTTGTGAATTAAAAACTTAATTAACCAACCGTTGTTATTTCTGTTATTTCAGGTAGCTGCGGTGCTGCCTCTACTACAAACTGGTCATCCTCCTCATCCTCTTTGTCTATAATTACATTTGACACTACTTTGGCACTACCATTTCTAAAAGAAATCAAGGTGAGAAAGAAAAATCAATAATAATCTTATAATCAGTGATCATTCAAAGAAAAACATGGAGATCTATTTAATAAAAGTGAGTTGGTCAAAATGTAACTATTTTTGTCATTTTTAATAAAAATGCTCTTCATTTATTGAAAGAACAATTTCAAATTTGACATCATGATGCAAAACCACTCGTAAAATCCAGCTGGTGCAGAATGCAGCCGCCAGACTCCTCACCGGGACACCACTGAGATGCCATATCGCGCCATCTCTGCAGCGCCTGCACTGGCTGCCAGTCGAGCTCAGAGCCATCCACAAGATCCTGTCGCTTACCTTTAAGGCCCTCCATGGTGCCGGCCCAGCTTATTTAAAAGACCGCTTGTCCGAACCAGCTCATTTAAGGTCGCCGCGCTCAGGAAACAGGGACCTTCTCCGCATCCCAGGTGTGAGTGAGGCCCGCCTCGACACCACGAGACGGAGAGCTTTTTCCATCGCGGCCCCTGTCCTTTGGAACTTGATGCCGGCGGATCAGAGAGCTATCCGGGACATGCCCCAGTTCCTGACCGCACTGAAGACCTGGCTCTTCCGAAAGGCTTATGGCTAAGGACACCTCCCAGACTTAGCCTGAGCTACTGGAACTATTTTAATTAATCTTTTTATTCTTTTAGCTTTTAACTATTGAATTCTTTTATGTGTTTTTGTGTGTAAGTCGCCGGAGCACTGACGTGGAGGGCGACTCATAAATAATAAAATCAATCAATCAATCAATCAAAAATATGAGGGCGGGTCAAAAAGTGACTTTTTGAATGAAACACAGGTTATTGGATAAAAAAATCATTTTATTTCTCAGCGTAGTCTCCTTTGTGCTCTATACACTTTGTCCAACGTTTCTCCAATTTTTTTATCCCTTCCAAAAATAAGATTTGTTGAGGTCATCAAAATAGGTATTTGTTTGTGAGATGATTTCATAGTTGGAGTCAAATCTCTTTCCGCCGAGCCATATCTTCAGGTTTGGAAATAAGAAATAGTCAGGGGCTAAATCCGGAGAATAGGGCAGATGAGGGAGCAATTCGTATCCCAATTCATGGATTGTTGCCATGGCAAGGGTGCACATCTGTGCACCCTTGCATTGTCCTGGTGCAAAAGAACTTTTTCTTGGCCAAAAGTGGTCGTTGTTTTTCCAATCCTCATTAAATCGACCCAATAAATTGGCATATTTGCCATTGATTGTTTTACCCTTTTGAAGGTAGTCAATGTGGATTACAACGCATGCATCCCAAAAAACCGTCGCCATGACTTTATTGGCTGACAAACCCACCTTGGCCTTCTTTGGCACCGATTCACCCCGAGAAACCCACTGTTTTGACTGTCTTTTAGTCTCTGGTGTGTTGTGGTGGATCCACATTTTGTCCACGGTTACGAAACGGCACGAAAACTCATCCATACTGCGGTTGAACAACGCCAAACACTCCTGTGAAATTGTCACGCGATTGCGTTTGTGGTCGATTATGAGCAAACGCAGCACCAATCTTGCAGAAAGCTTTCTCATACACAAGTGATCATTTAAAATTGAAACAACTGAGCCATGTGAGATGCCTATGGCTTCCACAATTTCTCGCACTTTCAATCTCCGATCGGCCAACACCATATCGTGATTTTTTTCAATTGTTTCAGGTGTAGAGACCTCAACTGGGCGTCCAGAACGTTCAGCATCTTCCGTGCTTGTACGGCCACAACAAAATTCAGTAAACAACTTTTTTACCATTGAAATCGATGGTGCAGAGTCTCCACAGTATTTATCAAGCTCAGCCTTGGTTTGAGTGATGGTTTTTTTCCGCAAAAAATAATGCTTAATGAGCACACAAAATTCACTTTTTTCCATTTTCTTCTCAAATCACGTGGTAGTCTGCTATCAATGGCTGTCAAACACAAACTAAATGACGCAGCTTGTTCAAATTTTGACAGGAGTCAACTGACAGATGACTGTTGACAGGAGCAGTGTTGCCCTTTCAGTTAAGAGGCGGGAAATTCAAAAAGTCACTGACTTATTGACCCACCCTCGTATAAATCAGAATGGGATGGAAAATCAAGCTACCATTCACAGTAACTAGGAGAGAGTAAGTATAGTGAATGATATTGTACTGGGCCCAATGCTCACAACAAAAACACTCCCACTTCATCTCAATTTTTCCCAAACAGCTATATTAGCTCAGTGGACCACACTGAACCCTGTGACTGGAGATGGACAGGTTGCTTACCTGTAACTGGATTTATTTGAATACTAATCTGTGAATTCACACAGCTGGGTATTCTGTGTGTTCTTCAGAACCTTCTAGAATTACTAGGCAGAACATTTTTGGTGGTAATCCTGTCCATTCCCCCCCTACTGCATAAAACATCTGGTTGACGCCAAAACAAGAAGGGTTTTCCAACACTCCACATATTCCAGTAAACAGCAGACAAGCTCTCAGCAATGACAGAGAGACTGCATTTTCAGCCAAAGTGCCCAGGAACTCCAACATGTGCTCACTGATGACCTGATGGGATGATAGCCCTCTAGCCCCCATGAAAGAAATGGAACAAACCCACTTGGATTCGTATGATTTCTTGGTATTAAGCTTGTGACAAACATCCATGATTTGACATATGGCGGTGTTCGAATTCGACCATTTGCTATCAAGAGATGGTTGTGGCAGTAACTGAAACTGTGACATTTGCAACTGCTCGAATCAGTGTTATCTTGGTCACCATGGAGTGATCAAGAAGCAACATGTTGAGTCTCTCCTGAATTTCACGAGAATCTTTGGAATAAATGACGCTATGAATTAAATGCCTGGGGGTGGATTTGGTGGACTTGACTGCTTAAGTCAAGCTACCAAGACACATGATGGGCTGAAGGGGATGGATCTCTGGCTCCACCTGATGCCTATACTGTGGGGGGCAGAGAAGGTGGTTCAGAAACAGATGAATGGTCAGATGATCTTGATCACGATCTCTACTGAGGAAAGGGCATACCCAAAAGACCCTCTTAGGGTCTTTCTTGATCCTCATTGTAATTAAAGTCTGGAGAGGTGTCGTGGGGGTGGCACAACATCTCAAGCAAAAACAGGATCCACATCCTCGACATTAGAGTGTGGCCCTGTGTCGTGTGGCCCTGTGTCGTGTGGCATACCCTCCAGAGGCAAAATTGTTGGGGACTGCTCGACTGAAGTGCTTTGAGTTGCAGGTGGCTCAGTCTCCACTACTAGGGCACTTCTCTATAGAATGAGGGCTTCTTCATCTTCTTCTTCCTCTTAGTCTCTTTGGCTTTGTAAGCTTTGCCTGGAAAATGGCTGGCTTCTCCAGAGAAGGAATATTCTCTTTCAATTTAGTCTTCTTCAAACGGGAAGCAGTCTCCTTCTCAGCTGAATGTTTTAAGACCACCTTCATTGACAAGGCCAATGACTTTGAAGTTGAGGGTTTCAGCATCAACCTCAATTTTGAAGCCCAAGTTGGCATCAAAAATGGAGGGGAGAGCGCCTGTTGGTACAGCCTGGACTGCTGATGTTTCCTTGCCTGAAGCGTAAAAGCTTGGCAGTGAATACAAGATTGGACTAAGTGACACTCTCTGAGACACATTAAGCACTTTGAGTGTCCATCTGTGTCTGGGAGCTTCTCATTCCATTGTTCAAATCTCTTAAATCTGGTGGAGGCACGATGCCCCAGGGCCCAAGAAAGACAATGAAGGCCACAATAAGTGGAGGGCAAAGAGTCTCAGACGTCTCTTTTACTGATCTGAATAGTTTTGTAACAATAGAAAATTACAAGCTTTTCTGGAGGATCCTGAACTCAACTGAAGAATGGCAACTGGGTCTTTTATGCACTTGGGAGAGTGGATGGGGTTACTGCCAAAAGATTTCTGCCTAGTGATAGTAGAAGGTTCTGAAGAGGCTCTGCAGAGGTGCAGAATACACAGTTGTGTGATTCCCAGAAACCACGAAGAAGAAAAATCATTATTCTGAAGTACAGATTTTGGCCCTTTTTTGTTAAAAATATATTGATTCAGTAACCAAACCACATTTCTGCAGAATTTGAAAATGTTTTCTGTATCAGGAATGTTTTTATATGATAAACCAGTTTAAAACAAATCACAAATATTATACCATGTAACACTATTTTTGTTCCTGGGTTATAAATGCCATTTTCTAACTGGTTCTATCATAAAAACATGAAAAAAGATTATTAAACTGCAAAACCTTTGTTTTTGCGGGACATCCTGTAGCACATTTGCCTATAGTTTTTCAATGAATATCATATTCCAATTCAATTCAACCTAGTTTGTGGCAGCCACAAAAACAAAGTTTCTGGAGTATAACAACTACTTTCAAAGTAAGAACCGTACAATAAAACAGGAAATAACACTTTCTAACCAAGAACAGATTTCCCCCCAAAATTTTGTTATATAATTATATATTTCTCCCTTATTTATAAAAGCATGAACTGGTGTAATAACAGTATCATCCTATATAGTCATGTTTAAGCTGAAGGCAGGTTTGGGGATCCAAATTCATAGACTTTGATATGACCTGTGGCAGGGCCGTAGCCAGGATTTTGTTTCGGAGGGGGCTGAGTTTGGTTCGGGGCTGAGACTGGGTGGAAGAGGGTCTACCCTAGCAAATCTTTTGTATTGTTATCCCAATAACCCCATTAATGTGGGATATAATGAGCATGGTGATCAGATCATGATATGAATAAATATAACAGTTTAAATAATGTACCAGTAAGGCCTTTTCGCGGACCACCCTGATAATTTCGGGGGGGGGGGGCTGAAGCCCCCTTAGCCCCCCCTGGCTACATGCCTGACCTGTGGATAAGTTGAGGGTCATTTTGTAGAGAGGGGAAAGTACCAATCCTGACTCAGGAATCAGATGACCCTGGCCTCCACTACCCCTATTTCCCTACCCAGGCATTCATGAAAGCCAGAAATGGAAAGAGTACAGGCTTCTTCTAGGTTATCTCATGATGCAATAAACACTTGCCTGTTGCCACTTTAGTCAGAGAACGGGATGTTTCCTTTTATAAGAGATGAACTAGACTTCTCACATTGACCCATAGATTAGTCAACACAGTTTTAGGGTTCATTTTTAACTAAAATTTCTAGATTTATACAGGAGTATACGGGGTAGTTTAAAATAGTTCACAACATTCTGAAACAGAAAATCTTTATCCATTTCTTGCAGAATTTCCTTTTTTTGGGTCTTGAAAAAACTGTGTTTTTCTCTCTTTTTTTTGAAATAGATTTTTTTATTGTTTTCTAATTTTTGAATACATGTAAAGAGGGGGAACAATCAAGAAGATAGGAAAGTAGGAAACAACACCACAATAGCCGCCGCCACCCTCGCAAAAAGTTCGGGCGGAGGCAAAAAGAAGAAGAAAAAAAGAATCTGACTTCCATTTCAAGCTTGCTTTGTGTTTTTCTTGGCATATTACTCTCACTGTCTATTCTTTGTCTTGTTTACCTCTTTACTTCTTTATTTTGTTCATCGTATTCTTGGAAAAGTTCCCAGTGTGTTTCTTTAATTGGGTTGCCCGTATGCCTCTTCAAGAAAAAAGTTAATTTGTCCATGTCTTTTATGTCTCTTACTTTAGTTTTCCAATCTTCTATTTCCGGCGTACCTTCCAATTTCCAGCACCTCGCGAAGACCATTCTTGCTGCCGTTGTCATATAAATGAACAATTTATCTTTATTTTCATCTAATATTAAGTCCGAGTCCGTCATTCCCAGGAGGTAATACTCCGGTTTTTTCTTAAAATTTATTTCTAAGATTTTCTGAATTTCATTATGTATTTCTGTCCAAAACTTTATGGCTGCTTTGCAATGCCACCACATATGAAAAAAACTTCCCTCATGATCTTTACATTTCCAGCACCTACTTGACAGTTCCTTATTCATCTTTGCCAGTTTCACTGGTGTCATATACCACCTGTGAAACATTTTTAGCCAATTCTCCCTTAAGTCCGAGGCGTACGTGTATTTTAATTTTTTATTCCACAGCTGCTCCCACTCCCTTAAGTGTATAGGTCTTCTGAAGTTTTCAGCCCATTTGATCATGCAATCTTTTACTTCTTCTGTTTCAGTGTCCCTTTCTAAAAGTATTTTGTAAATTTTTGTTATTTCTTTTCTGTCCGTCGTTAGGATCTTATCCCAGCTGTTATCTGTTGGATTAAATCCCACTTTCTTGTCTTTGTTGTATAATTCCTTAATTTGCATATAATTTAACCAAGTTAGATTATAAAATTTTGCTGTGTTTTTCTGTGTATACTGTGTTTTAAAAATAATACCGATTACTGAAGCAAACCAGATGGACCTAATTTAGTTATAAAGGAAACTAGGGAATGATACATTAGCCCTTTTAAGATGCCATTTCATAATGCAGAGATGCTGTCCTTACCGTTCTGGCACTATAATATCCGTACTTTCTTGGCGTTTTATCCGAGGGGGAGCTGGTCTTGCACTGCTTGGTCGTGGTAGTCTTCTGTGATGTAGAATAAAAGGTGTTTTAATCATTTACACAGATAATTTGAATTAATTTCCCAAACACTATAATTTCAAACCTGATATTTGTCTATAAAAAGCAGTTACAAGAATAACAAAAACCTGTATTTTTAAAGTAATTATATTCAATAAACAAGGAAGAGATACAGAAAGAAAAAAATCCAACCAAACTAAAGGATATTAAAGTTTATTGATTTTGATTATTGTGCAATCATTGGGGCTAAAATATATATGAATTTTGGTAGGACAGGACCCTACTTCTTTTTGCATATCTGACTTTTTAAAATTAAAAAGTGCCACTTCAGTGCTTAACTATTACTGTTATCTCAACTCTTCAGCCTTAAGGTATAATCCAAAACTGTATTTGCAGTCACATTGGAACTGCTTCAAGGGATGTGTATTGCAGAAGTGATTCGTTTCCACCCAATTCCACCATTTGACAGTGGATCTATCCTTTAGTAATTAAATCCATATGCATTAAATGAAGAAGAAAAAAGACACACTGACCCACCTTTGGGTGACCTGGGTAGGAGGTTCATTAGCAATTTCATTATTCTCAGAAACAACTATTTTTTCAGAGGCAGCAGTTTTAAGGGCATCACCTTCTGTTAAAGAAAACAATTTTGTTACCTAGAGTTTGAAGACTGTGCTTACATCAAATGCATATAAAATATTTTGCCGCCTTAATGAAGTTAATTTGACTTAATTATTTACTACATCACATAATTAAACCCAGCACTACATAGGAAAGCAATGTTAATTCGTAGTTCTCTCTCCAAAGTTCTCTAACTATAAAGCAAGATTTCCAAGTTCCATATTAGCAAAGTTAAAATATCTATAAAGCAGTGCTACCCAAATTAGTAATCTAGGGACAGGTGAGAGTCTGCAAATTTCTCGCTGTTGATCCCTGGTGTGTTTCCAAGGAAGGAACAAACAAATGTAAACAAATACTGTCCTTGCATATTAGTGAAAAAAAATGCTGCCCCCCGTTCAGCTAGCTTGGAAATCAGTACTCTTAAGAGGCTATGGTATGTATTAATTAGTCATCAATTTTACCTGCATCATTGAGTGTTTCACCTGCAACAAAAATACATGCCAATTATGTTTAGATTTAGAAATGTTTTTTGTATGCAAAACAGTGGCAGAAAATGTCCTTGCCACAAAGTTTTTAAAAGGGGTAAGCCCACCTTTTCTGCAGTCACGATGAGGATCTTAGGGAAAGAGGGTAAAAAGGGATTTGGGAAGGTGTGTATGTTCCAAGAATGATGCATTGTGCGCTCCCCCCCCCCCAAACAAACAAACCAACACACCACATCATTTGAACACTGCAATAGTTCAATGATCAGACACAGTAATTGCTGCTATCACTAACTTCTCCTTTTCTTCAAAACAGCAGTGCCTTGCAACAAAGAAGCTTGTCAGTTTTCCACTCTTGGAAGTGTCATTAGACTTCCTGACATTTTTGTGATAGCAGACAGATGTGGCTACTCTTCCGGTACCCGTTGGTAAGAGGGAAAGAATCATTTTTTATTACTGGAACAGAAACCCCAAAGTAGTCTGATAATGACATTTAGACAGTTTTTAGATTTGATCACAAAGCAGTCTCTTCAACCTATTCCTTAAGAGGCATTGTAACACAAGTATGTTTTTAAATTTATGAATGTAATATTTAAAAGGCAGAAAATGGCTTTAAAGGGGAAATAATACTTAATCGTATAACTTATATACCTTCCAAAAAACTCACTGAAGGTCTCTTGCTTGCTTACCTCTCTGCTTTACTGCAATCTCTCCTTCAGATTTTGCGTGTAAAAGAGCTGTCAATTTCTCATCTGTATGTCTAGCTGCCCTGCTATTAGCTTTCATTATTCCTAGTATAAAAGTTTGTAGTAGAAAGCCTAGTTAAATCACATAAAGGATAAATTATGTGCTATTGTAGGAATTCAACTTGCTTTAATGTAAGATATACATCTTTACAACATGCACCTTCCATTCTTTATAATTTCTCTCCCAATATTTTTGGATTCAATAAATTACATTATTTTGATTGGGACAGTTCACACTATCCCCACCAGTTCCCCACCACCAGAAACAGGAGGTGGCAAACATCACTTCTAGCTGCTATGTGTCTTCCTTTCTAAATGAAAAATACTTGCATTTTCCAAGTTCCCAATTATTTTACCAACATATCATCTGGAATGCACCTGATCTTATCTTATTTTGGAAATAAAGAAAAGTCAAGTCTGGTAAGTACTTGAATGGGAGCAGAAAGTATCTCCAGGTAATGCTAGAAATTTTGAAGAGCATTTGTCAGTCAGGGATAACTGTCCTAGATGGACCAATGACTTTACTCAGTACAGATTGAGTCTTAAGTGTGTCTGTCCCAAGAATGTTGCATTGTGACCCCCCCCCCCAACAAAAACACCACATAATTTGAACACTGCAATAGTTCAATGATCACACAGTAACTGCTGCTATCACTAACGTCTCCTTTTCTTCAAAAAAGATCAGAGAAGATGCTGGAGGAGGTGGGGGAGACCACTCTAGCTTGCTTCCCCTGCCCCCTCCCCCCGGGCTCCACTCATGATCTGCAAGACGGGAGCAGCTCCAAAGGTGTGCAGCATAGCTTTCATGGTGGTGCTGGGCTGCTGATGCCACTGCCTATGTCTGGAGTCAGCCTAGTGGGCTGTGTGTGAGGGGATGGAGTATGTGATCTCTCCCGTCAATCAAGGACTCCTGCATGCGAGGGGAGATGGAGCGTGCATGCACCCGGATTTCGGGGTACGTAATCTCCCCTGTCAATCAAGGACTCCTGCCAATAAAACAGATCCTTCCCAGGTTTCTTTTCATTTTTTCTGCCAGATTTAAAAATCAGAACGCACACTCAGGTTTTGATGGGGAAACACTGCGAATATACACACAATGACTGCTTCTCATGCCCTGTCTCAGCTAAAATGCAGAGGCGGCAGCAACAACCTTTTAAACCTCTCTGGAGTACTTTGTGAAGGGAGTTAATAACTCAGATCTCAGCTCACATTTCAAAGCCAAAAATTGAAGAAGCAACGGCTTGTATTTCAGAAAATGCATAAGTTGGTGCGCTTGTAAGTTGAGGTTTCACTGTATTTGCATATATGTGATAACTGAAGGACAGAGGGAAACAGTCACATGCCCAAGTGCCTGTTGAGTTTTTCTTCAAGGCGCCCTGACAGAGAAGATAGGGAAGGAGGGGAAATGGAAAAGTGTAAAGGAGTCAGAAGACAGCATACTCTATTACTCCTAAGATAAGAGAAACAAGCAGTTGATCAAGCCTTATTGATTAACCTCAGCTACGTGATTGGGAAGGTTTGTGTGAAGGGTAGTGCTGGGGGGGGGGGGGTGATAAAAGAAAAAGCCATTGAGCAGGGAGGGAAACCAAAGTCCGTTAGATCTGATCATGACAATGACAAAAAAGAATTATTGTGAGTACTTTAACAGCTTGCCGGCTTCTGCTTGAAGGTTATTATCTTGTATTTATCTTATTCATGGCAGAGGAAAATCCCATTAACCATGCATTCCCCAAGCCAATAGAAGAGAAAATCCCATAGGAAGACTACTGTTATATAAGAGCCCTGAAAAAAGAAGTCATCCAAAATGCTTTCTGCCCTTTAAAAAAGGCAACAGAGGGGAGTATTCTCTCATCAGTTACATGAATCTTCTTTATTCTACAATGGTTGGATACACACAGCAGCAAATGGGTTGCTCTGCAAATGCCCTCATGTTTTTTAGGCTGTCCATTCTGGCCCTATGCATGCTGCCATTGGCCAAGTGGAAATCAAATGCAGAAGAGTCTGAAACATCTTTTTACAGGAGCCTTGAATAAGCAGAGTCTACCCATTTCTCCTTCCATCATCAGGCTCCTTAAGGAAAAACTCAGCACAGTCCCGTTTCCTCAAAGGTGGAACTCGTAGGCTGGCAGCAAAATGTTTCCATTTTGGGGTATTCTGGATTTCTAAACAAGTCAGCACTTTGTTTTCCTATCTATTTGCCACTGACAAAGTAGACAAATTATGCTCTAAACCCAGTCTACACTTTTCACTTAAGCTCAATGATACGAATACCCACCCCAGGATGTCTATAGCATAAGTCAACTCTATTCTTATACAAAAGAGTAAACCAGACGAAGTGAGCTTCTGACACATATGCACTGTGGATTTTAAAAAAAATTTAGCTCAGTCTCAGTGACCACCCAAGATCATTCTTGTCAAATTCAAAAATATTTAAGAAAGCTTTTGTATTGAACTGATATTATAATACTAGTTAAAATTAAAGTCCTGTTACTGTATGACTATGCTACTTAATTATCAATATCTAACATATATTTCTCACTCAAAGATGAAGCAAGAGAGCTTTGCTTTTCCTTACCTGGCTCCTGTGCTTTAACAGTTTGCTGAAATTTGTCTTTCAATATACTACCTGTTCTTTCAATGGTATCACTAGATAAGGTTTTACTAGCTTCCTTTCGTCCTGACATGAAAAAATGTACAGCAAGATATGCACAATTACTAGCTTAAAATTATTCAATGGCTTTAAAATGAGAAAAAGATATTTATTTGTATGGTTTGGAGCTATTTCTTAAAGTTAACAAAAGTGTATGCTATGGTAGTTATCTATGCCTACAGTATCAGTAGTTTGCAGATATAGTAGCATTACCACCTCAGCAGTAGCTATGCTTTGTTGTAATTGTTGTCAACTGCCATGAAATCAAATCCTACTCATGGTGACCCTATGACTGAGAAATCTCTAACAGTAAAAGGAAGTATTGTTTCAGTTACCTTCACCTCCGGCTTTATCTCGTTGTCTTGGCCCCTTGGTTGAATGGTGCCTTGATAATCTTGTTGCGTTTTCACTCTTGAAAAAAAAAATGCACAAGAAAAGCAAATTATACACAATTTCCAATATACTTGTGTTGCCCTAATATGCAATGATAACAGCAACAGCTACAGTTTTCAAATAAGAATCAATATGATGAAGCACTATCAGTGTTGTTTGAACTTGGTTGGGGAGATACTATATAGGGCCCTTCTACATTGACATATAATCCAGATGATCAAAGCAGATAATCTACATTATCTGCTTTGAACTGGATTATCTGAATTCAGACTGCCATGTAATCCAGTACAAGGAAGATAATCAGGATTTTATATGGCAGTGTAATTAATCTTATATGGCCTTAGTTAATTTCAGAAGGAGATATTGGGACCGTGGTATCTGCTGGGGTGTGGTTCCAGGACCTCTGTGAATAGCAAAGATCATGGATGCTCAAGCCTAATTATATACAATGGCATGGTAAAATGGTGTCCTTTTGTACAAATGGCAAAATGAAGGCTTATATTTTGAAAAATATTTTTAAGCTGTGGATGATGAAATCTATGAGATGGAATTCTGAAAAACACAACTCTCAATTTAAGGAGCTGCAACTTACATAGCTTCAAGGATACAAAGGCTTCAAGGATATGAAGGGCATTCATTAAAGATTTCCCCTGACCCACTTCCTGTGGACTGAGAGAATTGAAACTTGGCACAGTTATTAGTCCTTCTCCACATATTTGCCATCTAGGGACACACATTTCTCCCATCTTTTTAAGCAACTGTAAATACCTAGCTTGTAGAAGTCAACAGGTTGCTCCAAAAGCCATCCTTCAGAAATCAGAGTCTCATGGTCTGAAAAATGTTTGCCCTTCAAAAATAACTTCATTGTTGGAAAGAGGTGGAAGCCCGGTGGTGTGAGGTCGGGTGAATAAGGGGGATGTGGTAGAATTTCAAAGCCACAGGGACATGCTTCCATTTGGGCAACATGTGAGTTATGAACTGGTGCACTGTCTTGCAGAAGGTGGACACCTTTGCTGAGCATGCCACATCGCTTGGTTTTGATGGCCTCCTGCAATTTCCACAGCATTCAACTCGTTACTGCTTCTGGAAAGGTGTGATCAGCCAGGAGACCCAGCGAGTAGATACCTTATGCATGTGAAGATGATTTTTTTGCACGGAACCCACACTAATCTTGACATTTTGGCTAGGAGGTGAATGGTTACACAGCAATTTTCCAAAATGGCAACATCCACTTGCTGAATGGTATATTCATAACTAGCAGAATGAGGTTGCCCTGGAATTGGAGCTGTTTGCACCGAACTCCAACCACATTTGAATTGACGATGCCAGTTATAAACTGCACTATATGACGGGAAATCATCACCATAAATCTCTTTCATCTCATCAAACGTCTCCTTTGGTGTGCAGCCTTTCAAGTAAAGGAACTTGATGGCAGCTCTTGTATTCCACTGGATCCATTATCAAACCTCACACCATGTTCCGAGTTGTAAACTGGCCCGAAATCTAGAGATGTATATCATTACACATGTGCAGTTTCAGCGTCCTGTGATAAATAGAAATGGGTCAGGGGAAATCTTTAATGAACGCCCCTCATATCTTATTTAAAAAATTAATACACAGAAATATGTTAACTTTGTTAACAGGAAGTAACAGGTAGAAAAAAACATGGAGAAAAATATAGACAGGTTATTTTACCACAAAAAGACAAGTATTTCATAGAATCGTAGAGTTGGAAGAGGCCACACAGGCCATGTAGAACATAAGAACATAAGAACATAAGAAGAGCCATGCTGAATCGGGCCTCAGCCCATCTAGTCCAGCATTCTGTGTCACACAGTGGCCCACTAGTTGTACACAGGGATCTCTAGCAGAAAGGAGGGCAAAACCCTCACCTGCTCCCGACCCCCCACAACCAGTACCCGGGGAAAATCCTGCCTGCCTCCATCAACACAGAGGTGGCACTTGGATGTCCATTTCAGTAGCTACTGATTCCCTTGGTATCCATGAATCTGTCTAATCCTGCCTTGAAGCTGTCCAGGCTGACAGCTGTCACAACCTCCTCTGGAAGTGAGTTCCATAACCCAATGACCCTCTGGGTGAAGAAATATTTCCCTTTATTAGTCCTAACTTTCCTACCTTGGAGCTTTAGGGAGTGCCCCCTAGTCCTAGTATTGTGTGACAGAGAAAATAATTTTCTTTATTCACCTTTTCTATCCCATGCATGATTTTATACACTTCGATCAAGTCACCTCTTAAACGCCGTCTTTCAAGGCTGAAAAGACCAAGGCGTTGCAACCTGGCTTCATAAAGGGAGCTGCTCCATCCCTTGGATCATATTTGTTGCCCTTCTTTGTACCTTTTCCAGTTCCGTTATATCCTTCTTGAGGTGCGGTGACCAGAATTGTACACAGTACTCCAGATGTGGCCTCACCATAGATTTGTAGAGAGGCAATACAACATTTGCCGACCTATTTTCGATTCCCTTCCTGATCATGCCAAGCATAGAATTTGCTTTTTTCACTGCTGCAGCGCACTGGGTTGACACCTTGACACCATGTAGTCCAACCTCTTGCCATGCAGGAAAAGCACAAAGTATCCCTGACAGATGGCCATCCAGCCTCTGCTTAAAAGTCTCCAAAGAAATACCTTCCACCACACTCTGAGCCAGAGAGTTCCTCTATTGAACAGCTTGTACAGTCAGGAAGTTCTTCCAAATCTTCAGGTGGAATTTCCTTTCCCGTAATTTGAACCCATTGCTCTGAGTCCTAGTTTCTAGGGAAGCAGAAAACAAGCCTGATCCCTCTTCCTTGCGATATTTTTTCAAATATGTAAAAATGATCATCATGTCTTCTCTCCCCCTTCTAAACATACCCAACTCTTTAAGCCATTCCTTATAGGGATTCATGGTCTCCAAAGCTCTGATCATTTTAGTTGCCTTCCTCTTGACATGTTTTCCTTCAAAATTAACAATAAACCACATGAAATGAAGCAATCAAGTCAGATAGATCTTTCATATGTAAATAAATACATTTCAAAGAATCTAGGGTTACCTGAAATCTTCCAAAGATGTATCCAGGGATTATTTTTGCCAATTTAATATTGGGACACCATTTTACTCCCCCACTGTATATAATAGGACTTGAGCAATCACATATTTTGATATTCCCGGGAATTTCTGGAACTGAAACCAAGTGAATACCAAGAGTCCAGTGTACTCATTTGCACTTTTTAAGGAATACAGTAATAGAAAACTACTTTCACCAGCAAAATATTTTTATTCCTTACTTCTTTATCTGGCTCCATGCTATCTTTATCTTTTTCAGATCGTTCTGCTGACTTTTTAATCACATTCTCCTCACTTCCTGTGGCCTAAAGAAATAAAAAGTGTATATATTTAATCTTTGAAATGTTTAGTATTATTTTTCTTATAACTCTCTAAAAATTAATCCAGACAAAGAGGTAAAATATGGCTATGTAATTCTGGTCACAAGGTTTGCATTGTGAACTACTACTATAGAAAATTGGGAGTAAATTCAGTTTGTATGGCATGGTCCAGTTAAAAAAACCTCTTGATGACAAAATGTTCAAAATAATTCAGTGATATGATGACTAACATTTCAGAAAACAAATGGCCAGTTTCTTCAGCTATTTTTGTTATTTGAGTATTAATATACTGCCATTTCTCCATTAATGGAACTCAGTTCACAACGTATTAAAACAGTAGTTTGAAATGATACAAACATCAGTGAAATATATAAATATAATACATAACTACCCTAATATAATGATAATATATTTTCTGTTTATCTGATGTTTGCCTTACAAAATATCAGCGTGATTTATCAATTCCCTGTAAATACTACAGATATTGGGGGGGGGGGATGGGTTTCCTGAATATAAAACTAAAATTAAGTTTGGATAATGTACACATTTAGAAAGACACAAAGCCGTTAAGCATAGTTTCTAGTAATGGTCAGTTTCCATGCTTTTTTAAAAAAATGCTTTACCTTTCTATCTTTGTCTTTTCCTTGTTCTCGTAACTGCTCTGTGTCTCTGCCTCGCTCTTTTCGTTTGTCTTTTTCTCTATCCTTTCCCCTTTCTCTGACCTTCTCGTGTTCTTTATCCTTCTCCCTACCCCTTTCCCTGTCTTTTTCTCTTAGTCTGTCTTTTTCTCTTCCTCCATCGTGTTGTTTCCTTTCTCTATCCCTTTCTTTGTCATGTTCCTCTTTAGCTCCTTCTCCTTTTTCTCTATTCCTGATCTTCTCTGTCTCTCTGCCCTGTTTGGAAGATCTGTTCTTAGTTTTCTCTCTTTCATGTTTTTCCCCATCTCTAAAACAATCTTTTTCAGGATTCTTTTGATGGTTTGTATATTCTTTAGGTTTGTCGCTTTCTTTTTCTTTTCTCTTGCTCTCTTCCTCTTTTAACTCTTCTTTTGATTTTTGGTCTTGGCGTGGGCCCCTTTCTTTTATTTCGGGGTCACCTCTTCCCTAAATAATAAAATAGAAAAATATTAAACTGCAAATAATATTTTCCCTTGTTTTCTATGTAACAAGAAAAAAAGTTCCTTTGTCTAAAAGATGGCTCACAGCACCTCTTTATGGGATCGATGGTCTTCTGATCTAGATTCTTTATTTTGGGATTTAGAAGATGATGAAGTATTTCCTTTGAGATCTGCTTTCTGTCCAGCTAGAACTTTTTGAACAGCTTCATCACTGGGTAGCTATAAAGAGAAAATGCAAGCGAAAATGTCCTGTACAGTTTAAACTCACAACAGCAATGTCGGTTTCTCTAATATACATGCTGATGCTTTAAAAAGAAGAAGAAAAATTCAGCTACCTCTGCTTTCCATTCATCATATGAATTTCTTTCAGGACTACAGCCCAAACCATGCCTACTAAGGAGTACACTGAATTCAATGTAATTTACTTCTAGATAAACATGCATGCCTTTAGGCTGCAGATTTCCCCTGCATTACTACTATCTAACATTATTCCATGGAAGAATACAGTGGCCCCACCCCGTCATATATATCATCTTCAAATTAAAGACTACAATGAGGCTTTAGTGTTTCTAGTATCTCAGTATGGAGTTCCAGTCTTTCAAATATTCCTGTTCGTGTTTTATTTTATGTCCGTTCCTCTGCTATCCAAAGAATGTGTGTGTGTTTGTGTCTGCGCTTGTATGTGTGTGTGTGTGAAAAGAAGACTAGAGTGCGTGTGACATACAAAGCCTAGTGTTGTAGCTGAGCCTTTAAGTAGCACTGAAAGCATGGAATTGGGAGCTAGGAAGGGAAAGCGGGTTACTCGCGAGCAAGAATCAGACGAAGAGCAACAAAGGAAAAGGATCCGGCAAATACTTGGGGAATCTACTGATGAAGACTCTTTTGAGGGTTTCTCTGGGGATGATGGGTCTGTCAGTGAGGAGCCAACTATGGGAAGTGTGGCTGGGAATCCTGAGGATGGTTCTAGTGCTATGGACTGGACTAGAGTACAGGAGATGTGCAATGGTTGTGCAGATGGAAATCCCAAGACAGGATCCCTGACAACTTGGTAGCCCATTGTGAAGCATTTGCTCAGTTATTTGCAGACAAAGTTGCTTTGATTTGCTCTGGCTTGGACTCCATGTTAATGGCAGTCTCTGGGGATGTAACACAAGAACCTGCTTGTACAGTTTTGATGGATTCATTTCAATTGGTGCAGCTCAAGGTTGTGGACAAGTTCCATGAAGAGGCAAGAGCAACCACATGCATCCTAGACGCCTGCCCATCCTGGCTGATAAAGCCAGAGGGGGGTTGGCGGTGTGGGTGAAGATGGTGGTTAATGCCTCTTTAGAGGAAGGCAATATTCTAGCCAGCTTAAAAGAAGCTGTAATAAAAACCACTGTTGAAAAAAAGTCATTAGACCCCCACCCAATTGAACAACTTCCAGCCAGTTTCCAATCTCCCCTTTTTGGGCAAGTCCTGGAATGTGTCGTTACCTCACAACTCCAGGGGTTCTTGGAAGACACTAATTATCTAGACCTGGAGCAGTCTGGCTTTAGACCAAGACATGGTACTAAAATAGCCTTGGTCGACTTAGTAGATTATAGGCTTGTTTGATCAAGGGGAAAAAAATGGTCCAAATCGCGCTGGGATTCGATTTGGAAATAATTTCTGAAATTTTCTGAAAAAAGTCAGAATTTTCCAAAATTTCCGAATCGCTTCATTAATGGAAGGCGCGATTGCGCAAAACGTGAAAGCCTGCAAACGGGACAGGCAAAACTTGGATTCCCTTTCCCTCATTTTTAGACCGCTACTGACAAAACTTGCCACAGTGGTAGAAAACATTTTCTTCTGTCAGCATACTAACTTTCAACATGTTTAGAAGATACCTGGGTCCTTGATAATTTTTAAAGTACCATATATAGATGACTTTTTAGCCCTGGAAAATCCTCTCAGAAGTCGGGGGTCGTCTTCATCTTTCATTTTTCTTTCCCCTCCCCTCTGTTGTATGCACACCTTCCCTTGCAGTGCCCCTCCCCCCTCCTAGATCCCGTCCCTACCCCCACTTTAAGTCTATTTTTTACTGTATGTGCTAAAAACTGACAATAAAAACATTTTTTAAAAAATAGAAGTCGGGGGTCGTCTAATATGCCAGGTCTAAAATTTATTATATTAAATATTTCGCAAGGGATGAGTAAATGTTGCTTAAAGGGTGGGTGCTTACTTTGGCAAGGCTGCCAAGCACAAGCCTCAAGTCTTCCTGGTGGCTTCACACACTCCTCCTCCTCTTCCACCGAGGCAGGCATGGATTGGAGGAGCCCCTCAGGGAGACTGAAGCCCGACAGAGGGAGGGGCGCAGCAGTAGCAGCTGCTTCGGGTGCCCTGCTCCAGCGGGAGGGGAGCTGACCGCCTCCTCCACTCTCGGCATCCCGAGCAGCACGGCCTGAGAAGGAGGAGGAGGGAGGGAGGAGAAGGAGGGCGGAGGTAGGGAGCACGTGGGGAGGAGAAGCTGCAAGCCGCATTGCCATGGAGACCGTTGGGCTGTTTCCGGCACTGCTGCAAGCCTATGCTGGCTTTCCCTCATAATGAGCCTCCAGCAGAAGACGACCCTCAAGCCCAGAGAGAAGAAAGCTCTCTCAAGCTACTACAAAAAAGAGGAGTGGTCTTATACAGCGAGTATATCCTAAAGAACACTCAATTATAGATGGAAAAGTTGGGGGGGGGGATCATCTTATACCCCCAGTCATCTACTACGCCAGAACATATGGTAATTTCAGTAATCTAATAAGTAATATTACAAGAAGAAATGTGCTGTCTCTGGGATTCTTTTGGAAAATTTTAACCTATCTCTCTGTTTTGCATATTTGTCTCTAGAGCACACATCTCTGAATATGAGAAAATGAAATTTATCTCAGAACATTAATTTATTACATTTGCTTGTTTCCAAGATAAGCGGAGGCAAGGCCACTGTTCAACCCTGCTCCATCCTCCCAGATCAGGAGGAAAAGATTAGATTAGGAGATTTCTAGTTTCCAAAAGTACAACATGTAACCCCAAGCAGACAAAGGGGCCTCCAAACTTTTGTGTGTTTTCCCAAGGAAATTATTAGCAGCAAAGGGGAATTCTTGTTTTCCAAAGAACAGAAGTCAAACCCCAAGAGAGGAAAGGGTCTTAAAACTTGTATTCGGTGCTTCAGCAAGGAAATTAGTAAGCAGATTATAGTAGATTTCTAGTTTCCAAAACTACAACGTGTAATGCTTACAGACAACGAGGGCTTCTTAGTGGTATTTTGTGTGCTTCCCCAAGGAAATTATTTGTTCCCAACCCTTGCTAAGCGGTGGCGTGGCACCTTTCCCACCCAAGCAGCCTGTCCTAGTCCCTTTCTCTTCGAGTCCTCAGCTCGCAATAAGACCACAAGGCACACACAGCCCTTTTAAAAAGGCAATGGCTGCCGTGCCGAATCCCCACCCCTCCCCACATAGTTTCCAATCATTGGCTGGAGGCAAGCATCCCAGCATGCAAGCTGCTGCTTGCCTCCAAACGCTGGGTCATTTCCAATTCACTTCCTAAAGTAGAACAAAGATGGCGACAGTGGCTTCGAAAGGGCAAGGATACTTCTGGGTTCCCAAATCGCTTCGAAATCGCTTCAAAAAGGAATTTAATCTTAATTTAATCCGAATAATGAAGATTCCGAATGAACCTAACTATGTCTAGTAGATTATGTACGCCAGGAGCCGGACAGGGGAAGTGTGTCCCTGTTGGTTCTGCTGGTCCTTTCAGCAGCCTTCAATACTATTGACCATGGGATCTTTCTGGAATGCTTTGCGGATATGCAACGTGAAGGTACTGTTTTGCAGTGGCTTCGGTCCTTCATTGAGGACCATTCCCAGGTGTTGCTGAGGGACACCTGCTCAACCTCACAATCATTGACTTGTGGAGTCCTGCAAGGATCAGTATTGTCCCCTATATTGTTTAACATTTACATGAAGCTGCCGGGACAGATTATCCAGAGTTTGGAGAGAGCTCTCATTTGTATGCAGGTAATGCTCAGCTCTATCACTCCTTCCCACCTGTAACTAAGGAGGTGTTCAGGTCCTGAACCAGTGCTTGGCAGCTGTGATGGTCTGGATGAGGGCAAACAAATTGAAATTCAATCCAGACAAGAGGTCCTCCTGTCAGTCGCAAGGCCAAACAGGGCATAGTGTTACAGCCTGTGCTGGATGGAGTCACACTCCCCTTAAAGACACAGGATTGCAGCTTGGGAGTGATCCTGGATTCACCACTGAGCCTGGAACCTCAGGCCTTGGTGGTAGCTAGGGGAGCTTTTGCACAATTAAAACTTGTGTGCCAGCTGCGCCCATACCTTGGGAAGTCAGACTTGGCCATGGTGGTCCACGCTCTGGTTACAACCCAAATAGATAACTGCAACACACTCTATGTGGGGTTGCCTTTGAAGACTGTTCAGAAGCTCCAACTACTCCAATGGACGTTGGCCAGGTTGCTCCCCAGAATGCCATACAGAGAGCACACAACCCATCTGCTACGCCAGCTCCACTGCCTGCCAATCTGCTACCAAGCACAATTCAAAGTGCTGGCTTTAGTCTATAAAGCCCTGAACGGTTCTGGCCCAGCTTACCTGTCTGAATGTATCTCCTCCCTCTTGTTCTTTACAATGATTGATTGATTGATTGATTTTATTATTTATGAGTCGCCCTCCACGTCAGTGCTCCGGGCGACTTACACATAAAACACATAAAAGAGTTCAATAGTTAAAAGCTAAAAGAATAGGAAGATTAATTAAAATAGTTCCAGTAACTCAGGCTAAGTCTGGAGGGTGTCCTTAGCCGTAAGCCTTTCGGAAGAGCCAGGTCTTCAGTGCGGTCAGGAACTGGGGCATGTCCCGGATGGCTCTCTGACCCGCCGGCATCAAGTTCCAAAGAACAGGGGCCGCGATGGAAAAGGCTCTCCGTCTCGTGGTGTCGAGGCGGGCCTCACTCACACCTGGGATGCGGAGAAGGTCCCTGTTTCCTGAACGCGGCGACCTTAAATGAGCTGGTTCGGACAAGCGGTCTTTTAAATAAGCTGGGCCGGCACCATGGAGGGCCTTAAAGGTAAGCGACAAGATCTTGTGGATGGCTCTGAGCTCGACTGGCAGCCAGTGCAGGCACTATAGAGATGGCGCGATATGGCATCTCAGTGATGTCCCGGTGAGGAGTCTGGCGGCTGCATTCTGCACTAGCTGGATTTTACGAGTGGTTGACTGCGGCAACCCCATGTACAAGGCATTACAGTAGTCCAGCCGTGATGTCACTGTGGCATGGATCACCGTAGCCAGCGCATCTGATGGAAGGTAAGGTGCCAGTTGACGTGCCTGGCGTAGGTGGAAAAAAGCTCCCTTACTTGTCGCAGCAACCTGGACCTGAAACTCAAAACCTGTTACGGGACCAAACGTTTGAACAGTAGAGGCAGCAATTTAGAATGAGACTGAATTTGTGTGAATGACAATGGAATGACCTGGACTATGATATCAAACCTGCGTGATTTAAACAATGTTTTAGTAATTTTATATTCTGGCTGCTTTTTATCATTTATTACTGTGGTTGGCATTGAATTAATGCCTGTTGTGAAGCCGCCCTAAATCCCCCTCTGGGGGTGAGGAGGACGAGATACAAATATGCGAAATCTATGTATTTAATAAAAGTCAGTGTTTGCGGGCGGAGGAATATGTGGCAGCGTTTCGATTGGTTGCCACTGTGGGATTATTTGCATAAAGGACTCTGATTGGCCAGCCTCAGAACTCCAACATTCTAAGGCACCAGACAGAGGGGATTGGTTGCCACTGAGGGAGTATTGACTCTGATTGGCCATCTACATTCCAACATTCTAAGGTAACGCAGAGGGAAAAGGAAAGGCCTCAGGCAGTCAGTCACTGCGGCCCACAGCAATGACGGATCAGGACCAAACTTGGCACACAGAGGCCCAATGGCACACTTTACAACCTGGTGTGGTTTAGGGCAGGATGGGCCACAAATGATGGGATTTGCAGTACCTTCACCTGATTCACTTCCCAAACAACACTGTAGCCCCTATAAATCACAGACCAGGCCCAAAATTGACAGCAAGGTTTCCTTAACTTGATTTTCCTGACTAAGCCTCAGCTCATGGTATATTGTTAGGCTTCCTCAACTTGATTTTCCTGACTAGGCCCACAACAATGACAGAACAAGACCAAACTTGGCACACAGATCCCCCCAAGATCACTCTACCCACCTGGTGCAGTTTGAGGGAGGATGGACCATGGATGATGGGGCTTGCAGTACTTTAATTCACTTCCTTAGAGCACTGTGCCCCACACCAATGATGAATGAGGACCAAACTTGGCACACAGAGGCCCAATGGCCCACTTTATAAACCTGGTGCAGTTTACGGCAGGATGGCTCACAATTGATGGGATTTGCGGTATCTTCACCCGATTCATTTCCCACAGAACATTGCAGCCCCTACAAATCACAGACCAGGCCCAAACTTGGCATACAGAGTACCCATGACCCTACATCCTGGTGCTGTTTTTAAGTGGGACGGACCACGGATGATGGGACTTGAAGTACCTTCACTCACTTTCTGAGACCGCTGCAACCGCTGCAACCCTCATCCAATGACTGATCAAGACCACACTTGGCACACAGAGCCCCCATGACCCACTCCTGGTGCAGTTTGGAGAACGGGGGACCATGGATGATGGGACTTCCAGTACCTTCCCTCACTTCCACTGCGACCCTCATCCAATGACTGATCAAGACCACACTTGGCACACAGAGCCCCCATGACCCACTCTACATCCTGGTGCAGTTTGGAGAATGGGGGACCATGGATGATGGGACTTCCAGTACCTTCCCTCACTTCCAGAGACCACTGCGACCCTCATCCAATGACTGATCAAGACCACACTTGGCACACAGAGCCCACATGACCCAATCTACATCCTGGTGCAGTTTGGAGAAGGGGGGACTGTAGATTATAGGACTTCCAGAACCTTCACTCACTTCCAGAGACCGCTGCAACCCTCAACCAATGACTGATCAAGACCACACTTGGCACACAGAGTCCCCATGACCCACTTTACATCCTGATGCAGTTTGGAGAAGGATGGACCATGGATGATGGTTCTCACAGTACCCTCACTAACTTCCAGAGACCACTGCAAGCCACATAACCAACTCATACAGACCAACCTTGCCACACAATGCCTATCTCAACTAACCCGGGCACCGCCAGGTCCTCAGCTAAATAAATGGCTGGAGTTACACTTTAGAAATATGCTTGTTTCCACTTACATATAAAATTCCACTTAAGAACAAACAAACATACAGAACCTGTCTTGTTCGTAACTTACTGCTTACTGCTCTCCACCAACTTGCCTTTCCATCAGCTAGGATTCAACATATGTTTGTTAATAAAAATATTTAGACATATCAGACTTCTAGGATTACAGAAATACACTAAGATTCTACCTTATTAAGACAGCATTTGGCAATTGCTTGAAGTAGTTCATTGGTCCTTTCAGGTTCGTGCCCAGCAACAATACGTGTCGGTTTCACTGCTAACGGCTCTC
Source organism: Anolis apletophallus (assembly GCA_030556195.1). Classification (NCBI taxonomy): domain Eukaryota; kingdom Metazoa; phylum Chordata; class Lepidosauria; order Squamata; family Anolidae; genus Anolis; species Anolis apletophallus. The sequence continues at coordinate 45,043,975 of JARBWK010000003.1, read as the reverse complement.
CTGTCACCATAATGACCACATCAATTGCCTTTTGAAGGAAACTGATTTTTGCATCTTTATCCTGTAGGACAATATGGTTTTAGGGAACATTTTCTAGATTTTTCTATAAATTACAATCTAAATGTGACATAATCTTTGATTTTAAAATATAGCAACTATTTAGCATTTTGAAACAGTCCTTCAGTAATTACATTCATCATCTTTAAGAGACTGATGTATGCATGTATGAGAAATACTTAAATAAAAATAACAAGAATGCAGACATACCTTGACGTTATCAGATTTCATCTCTGCTTCTGTGTATAACCCTTTCATAAAACCAGTTGATCTAATTACCTTTGAAACAATAAAAAGAGTGTTATGTTTCTGGGTTTCCTAGGTGCTGTGGTTTTGGACATATATTCATGCTCCCATAAGGACTATAATGTTTACATATTTACCACTTTTTAACATGACTTCCAGTTGTCTAATGTAAGTGTCTGCCAAAACTTACATAACTGCCTGGCTTGGATAATAGGAAGAGTTAATCATGATAATCTCCAGGAGTATTTTTCTCTCTGTAGGATTCTAATGTGTTTGCGACGAATTCATTAATTCACATTCTACAGTCCAGTAAATTTCCATTTAGCATTTACTATTCTCATTATGAATTTTTCAACAACTCAGTTATTACATACAGGTACATGGACAGATATGTGTTCTCCAGAATTTAAGATGTGATTGCTAGATGATGAAGGCTGGGGTTTTTTTTTAACCACCTAGGAGGCAATGATGGTAATACTCACATGCAGAGTAGGGGCCACAAATTGATCATAAGAGTATTTTGAGTCAGTTACTGGGTTATTATTGGCTAATAACACACAGAACTGCTAAATTCCTAAAATGACAAAAGCTACTATTGTAGAGCAGTGAAACTTTGAGAGGAGACAGCTTCTCCTTGCAAAATCTAGATGCAGGCAAATAACCCAAACAAAAACCTCTGTGTTAAATCCTCCATAAGGTACATACAGACACATGAAACATCTGTTCCAAAACCAATTAGCTCAAAACAGAGGAGGAAGCTTCACCTATATCCCACTCCAAAAATAGGGGAGAGATGCTCAGAGCTGTTGAAATGGGGAGGACAGAGGCACAGATCACTTCCCCTATTTTTTGTTCAGTACTCTGGTTAACAAAGGCCCCTGTAAGTAGGACGGCTGCTATATTTTAATAAATTCCTCTATAGAAATTACAGAATGCTTATAAAGATGTTTTATTCCATTAGGACAACTTGTTTACCCTCTTAAGAAAATGCTAAAGAATTACTTCATGGGGAGGGGATGCTCTTGTGAAAAAAAGTCAGAATATGGTCTCTAATGGAAAGCAAGCATTGTAGAAAACACACAAAGTTTACATGAAAATAACAAAAAAAATAGTTTGACTATTTAATTTATAAGCAAATAGTTGATTTACCTTTTCAATATTTTAGGAATTATGAAGTTGCATTCTAACTGTTGCTAAAATTTCTCCATGAAATTTATGCAGTGAAAAGAATACACTTGTTCTATCTGGGCTCCTAACCAAAAGGAAGGCCCAGGACCTAACAGAGACCTTTACTGACACCAATGAATAAAAGCTTGTATCTTATATACCAGTGTTTCTTAAACTGTGGTCCTCCATATGTTTTTGGACTTCAGCTCCCACAATTCATAACCGCTGGTAAACTGGCTGGGATTCCAACACACCTGGACGAGCACAGTTTGAGAAACACTGTCATAGACAACAGCTAACTGACAGAATTTAGTTGCTCCTTCCAACTAAAGTTCAGAGCTTGAAAAAGTTATTCCTTTGGACATTTAACACATGGGTTCTGGGAGCTGTTTGACAGCTATCTTTGCCAGTTCCAATGGTTCACTGCGGCTTTTTAAAGGACACAGAAGGCTTCAGGGGTAAGAATGGATGGGTGAAAGTTATGTGGTTTTGCTTTGTCTACTTTTTTTGTTTTAAACAGGACCTCAAATAAATTCAAAAGGAAGGGTATCTGACTACTCTTATATGTCAAAGACATTACATATGTTGTACAAGGTAGGGACATTTATTGTTTCTCTTATTACAAAGTAAACAGCTTGCCCGATAGTTCTTGCATCTTACCATACAATCACACTTGTTTACTTGGAGACAAGTTGCTATGTCTTAAACGGACTTATTTCTAGAAATGTACACAAAATGGCAGGTTTATAATCAGCCATTTATAGCAGGATATGATTTTTGGAAGGCTAGAGCCCATGTCTGATAGATGAGTGCCACTGTTGGGCAGATGAGTAGGTGTTTTCATGTTCATTCCTTCATATCAGAGTTATCTAGAGCAAGCCTACACAATCTGCGGCCCTCTACATGTTTTGGACTTCATCTCCCAGAATTCCTTTTCATTGGAACAGCCGGCTAGGGCTTTTGGGATTTGGAAGCCCCAAACACCAAAAGGGCCACTGGTTGTGCAGGCCTGCTCTAGACCTACAGCTGCCTCCAATATTTTATTCAGCCCTATTATTTACACATTTCCCTCTTCTGTATCCATCTGATGAAATTTTAGGATAATACAAATTTCTGACAAAGCAGGTCTACTTTAAAAAAGCCTAAATGATAAATCTATTAGTTTTACTGCACCATAAGACTTTCAAGTATAAACCCAATTGCTGATCCCATACATATATGTAGTAAAAATTTATGCAAGTCAATGCAATTTACTAAGTGATAACTTAGCCACTCAGCAAGTAAAGCAGTGGCTCTCAACCTGTGGGTCCCCAGATGTTTTGGCCTTCCACTCCCAGGAATCCTAACATCATCATCAGTTTCTCACTTGTTAATCACCCTCCATTAAAATGCTCCAGGCAATTTACATAAAACAATTGCATAAAACATTACACAATACAGAATAGACTGCATTAAACATTAAAAGCTCTGCTAAAAAGCCAGGTCTTGAGTGGCTGAGCAAAGGGTCGCAAGTCACGCATGGCCCTCAAGTGGGGAGGCAAGGAGTTCCACAAGACAGGGGCAGAGATGGAGAAGGCCCTATGTCTTGTGCTCTTGAGACATACTTCCCTGGGGCCTGGAAAGTTTAGTTGGAGGAGTCGTGGCGACCACTGGCGGTGAAGAGGGGAGAGGCGGTCTCTGAGATATGCTGGCCCTTGACCATAAGGCGCCTTAAAGGTCAGAACCAACAACTTAAACAGGGCCCGGAATTCCGTTGGAAGCCAGTGCAAATGTAACAGAGTTGGAGTTATGTGGCATCTCAAAGGTGTTTTTGCAAGTAGCCTGGCAGCCGCATTCTGAATAATGCGGATCCTCCGAGTAGTCGACAGGGGAAGGCAAACATACAAGGTGTTACAATAATCCAGTCTAGATGTAACCGTCGCATGGATGATTGTAGCCAAGGCTTCCTCTGAAAGGTAAGGTGCCAGCTGTCTCGCCTGCTGGAGATGGGAAAAGGCCTGCTTACTAACATTAGCGATCTGGGCCTCCATAGTTAACTGTGAATCCAGGACAACACCCAAGCTCTTAACAGTGGAAGATGGATGAAGGGGGGCACCATCGAAGTTGGGCAGGGAGGGCACCACTCCAGACAGGAGGCCAGGCCACAAAATCTCAGTCTTAGTATGATTCACCTTCAACCTACTGGCACGCAGCCATCTCGATACAACCTCAATACATATGGTGAAATTGTCTGGTATTGAGGTGACTCCAGGCTCCAGCTGTAGAAGCAGCTGGGTATCATCCGCATTTTGGTGGCACTCCAGACCAAAGCTCCGCACGAGGCTGGCAAGAGGTCTCACGTAGACATTGAAGAGGAGGGGAGAGAGAATTGCTCCCTGAGGCACCCCACATGAGAGGGCGGATCTGTAAGAGGTTCGAGCTAGGTACTCGACATATTGAGACTGGCCTCGAAAAAATGTGTCAAACGAACTCCCGCCATGGTGAGTCGATGGATCAGCAGGTCATGGTCGACAGTGTCGAATGCAGCTGTAAGATCCAGGAGTATCAGGAGCGCCGACCCCCCTCTATCAAGCTGACAACGAAGTGCATCAGTAATAGCCACCAGAACCATCTGTCCCATGGCCCGGGTGAAAGCCAGACTGGAAGGATCCAGGCCAGCAGTATCGCCCAGAAACTGTTGCAGTTGTCTCAGTGCAGCTTGCTCGATCACCTTGCCCAGGAACGAAAGATTGGAGACAGGGCGATAGTTGGACAAAATGGCAGGATCCAGGTGTGGTTTCTTCAATACTGAACTGAACTTTATTATTTATGAGTCGCCCTCCACAAGTGTGCTCCGGGCGACTTACACAGCTAGCAATGCAGTACTAGAGTATTAAAACATTAAAACATTAAAATATTAAAATGGCTAAAAATAAAGGATGACTAAAGCTTCTAACAGCTGGTAAACTGGCTGGGATTTCTGGGAGTTGTAGTCCAAAACACCTGGGGATCCACAGGTTGAGAACCACTGAAGTATAGGACATACCCCTTTACTGTTTTACATAGGCAATACTAATCCTTTATTATTTTCCCCTACCCTTCTACTTTATTTATTTATTTATTATTTATTAACTTCGATTTAGTATACCGCTCACTCCGGAGCTCAGAGCGGTTTACAAAGAAGCAAAAACACCGAGAAATAAAACAAAATAAAATAAAACTTTGGAGTATACATGATTCATTCAATATTAACTTCACAACAATTCACAAAAAAGGGTGAGACTGAGAGAGAAGGGTTGGATAAGAGTAAGCTGTGTGGTTATATGGTGATGTGAGCACAATTCTCCCAATCTGCACTATAACTACTGCACTATGGTCTCTTCCATTTCATAGACCTCCAATTATATCTATATCTGCCAAAGGAGCATAAAATGCATCTGAAGTGCGAAGTTCTAGTCCAGTGTTTTTTTGTAAGCTATATGATATGGAGAGTTTTCCAATGTGTTTTTTCATGGACCTGTATCATACTTGTGCCCATTAGCTAGGACTTTTTTCTTTACTGGAAGCAGGGGACCATTACCACAGACAGCATATATGTCCATAGAAACTACTTTGAGTAGCACTGTTCCAGCCTATAAATCATTAAATTAGGGGGGAAAATCTATAAGCTTTCCAAGTACAGGTAATCCCCAGGTTGCAAACAAAATAGATTCTATAGGTTTGTTGTCAAGTTGAATTTGTATGTAAGTCAGAACAGGTACATTTTTAAAGTGTAACTCCATCCAAAAATATATATTCTTTATCTTTGGATAGCATAGGGATGGATTAACACCCCTGAGGTATTTGCTTTGTTGTCTGTGCCCCTGTTCAGAAGATTTCATCCCCCTTTCTGTCCCTGTAAGAATTGGATTCTGAAAAATGTGGCTTGTTGTGGAAAAAAAATTGGCGAGGAAACTTCAGTGGGGACATCTTTTCCCTATGATAACTCTTCTCTCAGGGGTTAATTTCCCTTCCCAGAGAGAGCTTTCTCTCACTTTATGTTGTCTCACCCCTGTTCTCAGCTATGAGTCATTTGTAAGTTGGATATTTGTAACTTGGGGACTGCCTGTATAATAATAATAATAATAGTAATAATAATAAAATTATAATTATAATAAAAAGTAGCAGAAAATGAACATACAAAAATACTGTGGGATTTTCAAATCCAGACTGACAGTTTTGAAACACAATTCACTAGACATTGCGATTGTGGAAAAGAAAAAAGTTTGGATTATTGATGTCGCCATACCAGGTGACAGTTGAATTGACGAAAAACAACAGGAGAAACTCAGCTGTTATCAGGACCTCAAAACTGAACTGCAAAGGTGGTCCCAGTGGTAATCAGCACACCGGGTGCTGGACCAAAAGATCTCAGCCAGCATTTGGAAACAACAAAAATTGACAAAATCATGATATGTCAACTGCCAAAGGCCACCTTACTTGGATCTGCGCGCATCATACGAAAATACATCACACAGTCCTAAACGCTTGAGAAATGTTTGACTTGTGATTTTTGTGATATGAAATCCAGCATATAGATCTCATCTGCTGTGTCATATGGTGTTTTGAGTAAAATAATAGCAATAATAATAATACTTTCTCTCCCCACCCTCTCTCCCTGGAGGGACTCAGGGCGGTTTACAACATAAAGAGGGAAACCTTCAAGCGCAGGAAAACAATAAACAACCGAAAACAGGTGAGAACATATTAAACAACAATATCAAATAATAATAGAACCCGAGAGTAAATGAAACAAGCATCGCTAAAATACACAATTAGACAATCTTCAATTAAAACGGGGCCCAATAATTAAAACTATTACTAGTGGTAATGTATAGCTGTGTACAAGGGGTCAGAGAAACATGCCTTGGGCAGAAAGGGGCCATGAGTGGAGAAGGAGTCCTGACCCAATCATGAACCACTAGTGCAGTGTTTCCCAACTGGCGTGCCGTGAGCGAGCATCAGGTGTGTCGTGGGAAATTGGAACCTCCAGGAGGGGAGGGGGGAGAGTCTACTCTGTTGAAGTATAAAAACCCTTAGAAACCTAACTCGATAAAGACACAAAATTACAAACACCCCCCCCCCCCCCGTTGTCTACTTGGTCTCTCCCTCTCCATGCATTGGGAAGGCTCGCCTCCCTTTCCTCAAGTAGAGACCTCCTCTTGCCTCCTGGGGGTTCTGTGTGGGAAGTTTGGCCCACTTCTATCATTGGTGGGGTTCAAAATGCTCTTTGATTGTAGGGGAACTATAAATCCCAGCAACTACAACTCCCAAATGTCAAGGTCTATTTCCCCTGAACTCCATCTGTCTTCACATTTGGGCATATTGAGTATTAATGCCAGGTTTGGTCCTGATCCAACATTGTTTGAGTCCACAGTGCTCTCTGGATATAGGTGAACTACAACTCCAAAACTCAAGGTCAATGCCCACCAACCTCTTATAGCATTTCCTCTTGGTTATGGGAGTTCTGTGTGGGAAGTTTGTGTCTTTCTGCCTTTCCTGCCAGGAAATCTATGTTGAGTTCATTGAAACAGGCCCAGGTTTCACACTGAGTGTATAAATACATTTTGAAAACATTAACTATACTAGCTGTACCCGGCACGCGTTGCTGTGCCCTTTTTAGGAGATGCGCGAAAGTTCAATCATCCACGGTGTGCCCTCCTCTAAACTGCCGTTGGATGGAGTGTGGGTCATGGGGGGCATGGTGTGCCAAGTTGGGTCTTTATCGGTCTTGGTTCTGGGCCACAGTGGTCTGTGGGGAATGATGGGTTTTGAAGTACTACAAATCCCGTTTTCCATGGTGGTACTTCAAGTCCCATCATGCATGGTCGGGGCTCTGTCTGCCAAGGTAGTTTACTGTAAATTCAGGCCATACACAATGTCCCATGAGCTGAGGCCTAGTTAGGAACAGCAAGTTAATGAAGCGTTACTGTCAATTCAGGCCATACACAATGTCCAATGAGCTGAGGCCTAGTCGGGAGAATCAAGTTAATGAAGTCTTACTGTCAATTTAGAGCGTAAACAGCTTCCCAGTAAGTGAGGGCTAGTTAGGGAAATCAAGTTAATGAAGCCTTACTGTCAATTTTGGGCGTGGTCTGTGATTTTTTGGGGTGTACATTTTCGGTTGGAAGTGATTTGGGTGTTTGTGTTGGGGATTGGCCTTTTCCTTATTCTGTTTTGGCAGTTTATTATGGATCGGAATTTTCATGTTGGCTGGCCAGTGCAGCAGTTATGCAAATCCGCCCTTATTGGCAGCCAATCATGTTGTTTAGAATGTAGAGGCTGGGTGAGTCTTTGGCTGCCCCGGAGGATGCTGGTAAATGTAGTTTTATTTTTACTCGTTGTTTTGGGGGTTTTTGGTTTTGGGGGAAAGTTTCTTTGCTACAAACGTACCTTGCTTGAGGCCTATTTCTGTTGGCAAGTAATGTGTTTCTGCGCTGTATGGTTTCTTTGTTTGAGGTATACACCACATGACGTGAACCCATTTATATAATAGATGTATGACTGTGTTAGAGTGTCATTTTGTGTCATTTTGGTTGGTGGTGTGCCCCAGGATTTTGCACATGTAAAAAGTGAGCCGCGACTCAAAAAAGGTTGGGAAACACTGCACTAGTGGGCTTCTTTTCCCAACAACTAACTCGGGTCTTCTTTCTACAGCCCAGGAGACCCCAGGGCCTCGTTTCCCTAGCCACCTCCACTGCATGCCCCTCTGATGGAGACTGGGGCGGCGCTCCCATGTCTGGCTGGGGCCCTGCTTGGCAGCCCCAACCCATGCACTCTGCGAGGGCCAAGGCCTCCTCGGGTCGCCTAGCAACGGGGCACGCGCGCAGCCCCCCTCCCCTCGCGCCCCTCCTCCCTCCCTCCCTCCCTCCCTCGGGCCTGACCTCCCCGATCACGTCGTGCAGGTAGCGGAAGGGGGGCTTGCTGAGGAGGCGCTCCGTCAGGGGCGGCTTCCGTATTACTCGCCCCAGCAGCTCCTGCGTCCGCCGCACCATGGAGCCCTGCATGGCGGCGCTCCGACCGCCCGGACCGGACCAGGCCACTGGCAAACTCCCGGCGCGCCCCGCGCCCCTCGCCCGCCCGCCTTCCTTCTTTCCTTCCTCCCTCCCTCCGCCGCCGTTGCTACCCAACTCCGCCAGCCTAGCAACCGGGCGGCGCGCGGCCCGGCCCGCCTCCTCGCCCTCCCGATTGGACACAGCGGGCGGGAGCGGTGACGTCAGAGATGGCCCGGCCCTCTCGCATTCTCTGGGAGGCCTGCCCACGGGGCGGCCCCTCTTGCAGGCTCTCCCTCCCTCCACCGGCGCCCGCGGGGATCGCCAGGCGCAGAGTTCCTGGCTGCCTGAGGACTGCCACTACAAGCAGGCCTCCTTCCACTGTGGTGCCCAAGGCTTTCATGGCAGGGGTCACTGGGTTGCTGTGAGTTTTCCGGGCTGTGTGGCCACCTGCCAGAAGCACCCTCTCCTGCCCGGGTCATTGAATGCGAGCCAAGGGGGCCAATTGCAAGGCCCCCATTCTTTCTCCCACCCTGGGCATTATTCCAGAGATATATAAACCCCACTGGTTTCCAACAGACCCCACAACCTCTGGGGATGCCTGCCACAGATGTGGGCGGAACATCAGGAGGGAATGCTTCTGGAACAGGGCAGGCCCGGATCAGGCCCTTTTGGCACCCTAGGCCAAAGGCTCTGCCCCCGCCCCTGGCTCCGTCCCGCCCCCGGGTCCTCCCAGCCCCAGCTCCGCCCCACCCCCGGCTCCGGCCCACCCTGCCCCCGCCCCCAGCTCCACCCCCACCTCCTCACCGGCTCCTACCTCCCTCCCTCCTAAAGCCACTATGCCGGCCTGAGAAGCAGCCAAAATCATGGCTTTAGGAGGGAGGAGCCGTGGGGAGGCCCCGCATCAGCTCCGGGGGTGGGGCTTTCCTTCCTCCTCGCGCCGGCGAGGAGGCGGGGGCGGGGCGGAGCCGAGGGCGGTGGCAGAGCCAAGGGGAGCAGAGCAAAGGAGGGGGGCAGCCGTAGATGGCACTTATGCCACCGCGCGCATGTGCCCTTTTTATTATTTTTGGATTTTTTTGGAATTTTAAAAAACTTGGGGGGGGGGTTCGGACCTGCTGCCCCCCCAAAGGTGCCGCCCTAGGCCATGGCCTAGGGTGGCCTTATGGGTAATCCGGGCCTAGAACAGGGCCAGACAGCCCGGAAATTTCACAGCAACCCAGTGATTCCTGCCATGAAAGCCATCGACACCACAATCGAAGTCCTGTTTAGAATGGCAGTCCTCAAGCAACCAGAAACCCCACTTGCCTAGTTTCCAACAGATCCCTCAACATCTGGGGATGCCTGCCACAGATGTGGGCGGAATGTCAGGAGAGAATGCTTCTGGAACATGGCCAGACAGCCTGGAAATCTCACAGCAACCCAGGCCTTCGTTATTCTTTTCATGGTTGCTTGAGTTCCGGTTAACTAAGCTTGTTTTATAGGGATGTGCCATCCATTTTTTAAAAAATGGTTGAAAAGTCATTACAAAACTGATTTTTGTAATGGCACTTCGTTTCTAAAGTGTTTCTAAAGTATGGCTGGCAAACATTTCGATATGGTAATTGAGCCACTGGGGAAAATTCAGGGGCTCACTTCGTCCTCATTTTTGGAAACTCACAATTCCAGGTGTTCTTGGAAGACAGGTTATCTGGACCCGGCACAGTCTGGCTTTAGAAGGAGGGCACGGGGCCAAGGTGGACCTTGGTGTCGAAGTCGGCGAAGCAGTCCCTCTGGAAGGCGCCAAAGAGGCCGTGGCTCTTGAGCTGCCCGACAATGAGGGCGATGCGCTGGGCATCCCCCGAGGGCAGCGAGGCCAGGTCTGCGGCGCTAGGGCCAGGCCCGTCTCCGCCGCTTCCCCGAGGCCTGTGGCAGAGGACGAAGAGGAAGACAAGGATGAGGCGCTGCCACCGGGCTCCGCCATCCCCGGCGAAGAGGGCACAGGGCCCTGAGAGAAGCAGGGGATGAGGAAGTGGCGGCGATGGTGGTGTGGAAATGGCAGTCGTGGCGCATTTGCGTTACTCCTCGCTGCATGCTGGGAAACCGAGGCCCGGGCTGCACAGGGGAGCCAGATGCAATCATGAAAAGAGCCACATCTGACTCCAGAGCCATAGGTCCCCTACCCCTGCCTTAGTGGATGGTCTATGCCGGGAGCTAAACACAGGGAGTGTGTCCCTGTTGATACTGCTGGACCTCTCAGCAGCCTTTGATGCCATTGACCATGGTCTCTTTCTGGGATGCCTCACATGAATGGGCCTTGGAGGTACTGTTCTGCAATGGTTCCAGCCCTTCCTAGAGGGTCGTTCCTAGGTGTTGTTGGGAGACACCTGCTTGACCCCATAGCCATTTGTCCTGTTGAGTCCCACAGGGACATGCCCCCCATGTTGTTTAACATCTACATGAAGCTGCTGGGGGGAAGATCATCCGGAGTTTCGGGGTGCAGTGTCACCTTTACGCAGATGATGTCCAACTCTGTCACTCCTTCTCACCTGCTACTTAGGAAGCTGTCCAGGTACTGAGCCAGTGCTTGGCCCCTTTGACGGTCTGGATGAGGGCAAACAAATTGAAACTGAATCCAGACAAGACAGAGGTCCTCCTGGTCAGTCACAAGACCGAACAGGGAATATGCTTACAGCTTGTGCTGGATGGGGTTACACTCCCCCTGAAGGCACAGGTTCTCAGCTTGGGAGTGATCTTGGATTCACCGCTGAGCCTGGAACCCCAGGTCTTGGCGGTGACCAGGGGAGCATTTGCACAGTTAAAACTTGTGCGCATCCATACCTTGGGAAGTCTGAGTTGGCCATGGTAGTCCACACTCCTGTATAGACTACTGCAACACACTCTACGTGGGGTTGCCTTTGAAGACTGTTCAGAAGCTTCAAATGGTCCAGTGGATGGCAGCCAGGTTGCTAACTGGAGCAGCGCTCAGGGAGCACACAACTCCTCTGTTGCGTCAACTCCACTGGCTGCTAATTTCTACTCGGCACAATTCAAAGTGCTGGCTTTAGCCTATAAATCCCTAAACGGTTCCCACCCAGCTTACATGTCCAAACAAGTCTCTTTCTATCGACCATATAGGAATTTAGGATTGTCAGGGAGGCTCTGTTCTTGAATCCCGCCTTCTTCACAGGCATGTTTGGTGGGGATGTAAAACAGGGCCCCTCGGCTGTGGAACTCCCTCTCTAGGGATATTAGATCAGCTACCTCCTTCCTGACCTTCCCCCAAAAAAGAGTTTAAAAACTGGTTCTTTGAGCAAGCCTTTGGAAATGCAGTGCAATAGACAACACAGAATTATGTTTGAAACATGGCACGGCTTAGACCAGCGTTTCTCAACCTTCCCAATGCCACGACCACTTAATACAGTTCCTCATGTTGTGGTGACCCCCAACCATAAAATCATTTTTGTTGCTACTTCATAACTGTAATTTTGCTACTGTTATGAATCCTCATGTAAAATGTATTTTCATTCACCGGACCACATTTGGCACAAATACCCGATACACCCAAGTTTGTATATTGGTGGGGTTGTGTGGGGTGATTTTGTCATTTGGGAGGTGTAGTTTCTGGGATGTATAGTTCACCTACAGTCAAAGAGCATTCTGAACTCCACCAGCGATGGAGTTGAACCAAACTTGGCACACAGAACTCCCGTGACCAACAGAAAATACTGGAAGGGTTTGGTGGACATTGACCTTGAGTTTGGGAGTTGGAGTTCACCTATATCCAGAGAGCACTGTGGACTCAAATAATGATAGATCTGGATCAAACTTGGCGCAAATACTCAATATATCCAAATGTGAACACAGGTGGAGTTTGGGGGAAATAGACCTTGATATTTGGGAATTGTAGTTGCTGGGATTTATAGTTCACATACAACCAAAGAGCTTTCAGAACTCCACCAACAATGGGATTGAACCAAACTTCCCATAAGAGAACCCCCATGGCCAATAGAAAATAATGTATTTTCTAATGGTCTTTGGCGACCCCTCTGATACCCCCTCACGACCCCCATAGGGGTCCCGACCCCCAGGTTGAGAAACACTGGCTTAGACTGCTACTGGAAAGTGAGATTAACAGGAAGACATTGGTTATTGTATGTTTTAATGGTTTTTGAATTGTATTGATTTTATAATGCTGTTTTAAATGTTTTAATTGTATATTGTGGATTGTTATGGCATCAAATTGCTGCTAATTTGTAAGCCGCCTTGAGTCGCCTTTGGACTTGAGAAAGGCAGAATAGAAATATCGTAAATAAATGAATTGCCCAAATTGTACCACACATTTCCACTGTTATAGGGCAGTGTAGATCCAGCCTGAGAGTCTACTGTAATTTCATAGGGATTGACGTCTCTGGCCCATCCTCTGTTTGGATAGCAGTCAGCAAGCCAATGCCTTAAATCAAGAAATAACTTCCTAAGATCTACAGCAGGCATGGACAAACTTGGGCCCACCAAGTGCTTTGGCCCCTCTAACGCCCACAATCGAAGTCAAAGAAATAAATCCTAAGGGCCAGTAGGCTGTTGGGAATTGTGGGGGTTGAAATCCAAAACACCTGGAGGGCCGAAGTTTGCCCATGTCTGATCTATAGAGATACTTGCAGGAACACCTCAGCAAGCTAGAGTGCAAAAGTAGTAGGTTAAAACCTGGAACCTCAATGAGTGGCTGATATTTATTTATTTATTTGATTTGTACCCCACTGTTCTCCCGCAACAAGGCGAGACTCAAAGTGGCTAACAATACAGTAAGAACAAAGAAGTAAAAAAATTAAACAATGTAGCCAATGCCCCAAATATAGCATATGACTCTGTTGCTCTTGTGCAGGCATCCTCAACTTGTGGCCCTCCAACTCCCAGAATTCCTGACCACTGAACAAGTTGGCGAAACTTCTGGGAGTTGAAGGCCCAAACAGCTGGAGGACTGCAGGTTGAGGATGCCTGCTCTTTCATATCACCGAGAGGATCTGTTCTCCATCACCTTTCGTGGACAGCATGCCCTGCTCCCATTGCCAGTGACTCGTAATGCCTTACAAACTTAACACGTTCCTGTACTCTTCTATCCCGAACCAAAGTCAAAGAGGCATATTAAAATATGAAACTATTCACCAAAAATAATTGCCTCCTTCCCAAAGTGTAATGTTCTCTATAGAACAGATTTTTGTTCTCAGTTGATTCAGTCTGTCAACTGCAACTGTGACAGTAGACTGGATGAATTTTCTTCACCCACCATTGCATGCATATTCCCTGCTTATGCACACCATGATTTCCCATTAGGTATGTATCATGTCTATGCATGTATGCTCCTCCCATGCCACTGCATTTCCTATGAAGGCAAGAGGCTATGTTGATATTTGCAGTGATAGAAGTGGGGTCACTTCTACACTGTCATTTAATCCAGTTCAAAGCAGATAATCTAACTAACTAACTAACTAATTTTATTATTTATGAGTCGCCCTCCACAGATGTGCTCCGGGCGACTTACACAGCTTGGCATATACAATACAATAAAATACAATAGGGGAGGGAAAAAGAGGGAGGGGTAGGGAGGGAGGGGAAAAGGGGGGGGGAGTCCAGCGGCGATAGCCAACTCCGGCTTTGTCCCGCCATCAAAAGGTGCCAGCCAGGTAGGCCGCAGTGGGCTCGCCGGGAATGAGGTACGGGTTGGAGACGGCACCCGCAGACTTCCCAATGGTCGCCTGCAGTGCGTGTTTGAATCACCCGCAGAGTGTCCGCATCTGCGGGTGATTCAAACACCACTGCAGGCGACCATTGGGAGTCTGCGGCGCCGTCTCCAACCCGTACACTCATTACCGGGCGATCCTACTGGGGCTCCCGTCTGTTGGCTGGGTTCGCTGCTTCCGCCGCTTGGAGCTCTGGCTGTCCATAGCGGGAGCTCCAGAAGGTCCTGGCTCGATAGGTCTTCTGGGGCCTGTCCGTCCTCGGCACCAGGCACTTCCTCAGCAGGGGGCTCGACCCTCTCGGAGGGGAGTTGCTCCTGGTGCACATGTTACTGCTCCTGGCGCACATGAATTTTATATGGCAGTGTAGTAGGGGCCTAATGCTGGATCTACTCTGCCCTATATCCCAGGATATTATCCCAGATTATCTGCTTATTCCTGGTTATCTAGCAGTAGACTCACAATCTAGTTCAAAGCAGATAATCTGGAATCAGATCCTGGAATATAGGGCAGTGTAGATCCAGTCCAAATATACCAAACAACTCCTTGGCAGTAGCAGTTAAATGGAAAATGCCTCCGCTGAAGAATGTCAAGAGACAATGACAGTGGCATCATAGCTAATGCGGGTCAGTTTATTTTATACAGAAGGTGATAGTCGTTTCTGAAACCTTTTACCTTAAAAACTCTAGGGTGACCCAATCCAGGATGAAACAAGAGACACTGTCCAAAGCTGAAACTTCTCTAACAGGAGGTATTCCACAGTCTATTGGGGTAGAGCAGAAGATAACCGCTAGACCAAAGAGCCACTCCTGATCTACATACATTTTTAGGGGCACTTAAGACATGGCTTTTCAGACGAGCCTATGATTGTTAGTAACAAGCGGTGATTATGTAACCTGTTTATTTTAATTGTGTAAGTCACCCAGAGCACCTTTGGTGGACGGGGGGGGGGGGAATTTAACAACTGGAGCCATAGGATTCCTACAGACTCCAATCCCATACCCCCTCCCATGGGCTCGACTACCGACCCTAGTAAACCATCTGCCCGGGACCTGGAACCCCCATCAGCACGGACAAAACGAAACCTTATCAGGAAAGGGGATGAGAAGCAGGCGGAAGTGCCTCATCCCACAAACCAGCCTGGTCAAGGACTAAATGGACCGCTCCGACAGACCCCCCCCTTTTCAGAGGGCGGGCAGGAGACCGGACACTTAGGCCACTAGAGGAAGATGTGCGGGGGCGGGTAATACGTGTGATCTCGGGAAGGGGCAATAGGGACGGTAGCCATAGGCCGTATGAGAGAGGGCGGAGGAGCCGAAGAAAGGCTCGTCCTCCCTCTGACTTACGGGCTATCCCAAGGCACGCAGATGGGGAGTCCCCATTTACCTCTCCTCCAATTCTAACACCAGGTCCGTGCGTAATAAGTCTGGGACCATCAGGGACTTCCTCCTTGAAAGGAGGGCTGATTTGGCCTGTTTCACTGAAACATGGCTCCAAGAGGGAGACGAAGTCATCACACACGAGCTGGCATCTCCTGGATTTGTGGCTAGTTTTTTTTTTTTTGCATTATAAAGCTTTTAATATTACTGTAGAGTACACTGTAGACTTTTTATAAAATGTATCTATAAAAACAGTGCAGAAGCAATAGAGGCTGAACAAAGACATGGAACTCAACATGACATTTATTGTGATCAACACAGAATACTGCTCAACCTGGCATATGGCTCTGATATTACTAATATTCCGTGCATGACAAATGCCTCGGCCTATTTCGTCAGCTATGCAACCATTGTAGGAATTGGATCTACCCAAGAAAAAGTGCTGAATCATATATGATGACAAGTGCTTAAGTGAAGAAATTCAAATTCAAAACGCCCATTTCATTCTATAGAGGAGACAATTTTTGTTAGAAATTGAGGGCGTATTTTAGACAATTATTGAAATTACTTTCTTGTCAGAAACCCCTTAGCATTTTGAGAAGTGAGGGAAGATATGAAAGTCTATTCCAGTAATATAACATGTCCTCTGAGGGATTATAGCAGTGGTTCCCAAACTTGGTCCTCTAGCATTCCTGACAGTGGCCAAGCTGACTGGGGCTTTTGGGCGTTTAGATCCCAAACATATGGAGGCCCAGAAGTTGGGAGGCATTGGATTATATCATAATCTGATAGACATGTACACGTTTTGGCCTTGGTGTTTTGCTTCATTGTTTAGGCAATGTTTCAGAGTCTCAGTGGCATAGGTGGTGTTAGTAGATAGATTGCTCCTTACTTCTCTCTCAGGCACCAAGTATGAAGTAACTGTTCATTAACAAAGCCAAAAAAGCATTCAGATAAACAACTGAACATTTCACCTTCCTCTGAACACAGCATGTTCAGTTAGAACTGTACACAGCATGTTATATTACTGGATTTGTGGCTAGTTATCAGATGAGGACAGAGAGGCGGGGGGGGGGGGTTGCCATTCTCAGCCGAGACACTTTTAATTCTAGGACGATTCCGACAGTGAACATCCCTGGTATAGAGTGTGCAGGTCTGGTGTGGGACCTTAGTGAGAGTGTAGCCTTCCTGTTGGTGTACCGTGCACCAAACGCACCAGCGGGGAGTCTACCTAAGCTGCTGGAGGTGGTTGCGGAGTGGGCATTGAGGTTCCCTAAGCTTATTGTCTTGGGGGACTTCAATGTCCACGCCGACGCCACCTCCCCCTCGACAGCAGCCATGGACCTGGTGTCCACCATGGAGGCACTAGGACTCTCACTCTGTAAGACCGGTCCCACGCACCAGGCTGGGCACACCTTGGATTTGATCTTCACCGCCGGAATTTGTGTGATCCCAACCTCTATTACGGAGGTTCCATGGTCTGATCACAGTGTCCTAGAAGTCCGTCTGGAAATGGCTTCCCCTCCCGGGAAGGGTGCCGAACCTATTCTGGTTCACCCGAGGAGACTTATGGAACCCACTAGGTTCCTGAATGCTCTAAGGGATTGGGAATTCCCCAGCGACTCAGTCGATGGGCAAGTGGAATACTGGAATACCAGTCTTTCCACAGCCCTGGATGAGATCACCCCCAGGCGCTCTCTCATCACCTTGGTATACCGAGGAGTTGCGGGCAATGAAACGGAGGAAGAGACAGTTAGAGGATGTGTGGCGGAGCCTCCGTGACTGAGCATCGAAATCAGCTTATAAACAGTTTAAAGAGGTTTACGAGCAAGCTATCAAGGAAGCGAAAAAAGTCTATTACTCTTCCTTGATAGAGTCAGCCAGTTCACGCCCAGCTCGACTTTTTAAGATAATTTGGTCCTTGACAACAATCCCGATTGTCCCAAATGATAGGGGTTTGGCTCCAACAGCTGAAGTTTTTCAGAACTATTTTGCTGACAAGATTTCGATCCTCCGCCGGGATATCCCTGCCACTCTTGATACAGTTAGCGAACTCGAGACTCCGCCGCCACTCGGCGGGCCCTCTCTCACCCGCTTCCAACTGCTGGACGCAGCAGCTGTCGATAAGTTACTTGCTGCAGCTAGACCAACTACTTGCTCCCTCGACCCGTGTCCCTCCTGGCTGGTTAGATCTTGCCGGGAGGGGCTACGAGGCCCCCTGTGAGTGATCATAAATAGCTCCCTTGAGCAAGGAGTCTTCCCAGGGGGACTGAAAGAGGCTATGGTAAGACCGCTGCTGAAGAAGCTGAATTTAGATCCTTCGGCTCCCTCCAATTACAGGCCTGTTTCCAACTTGCCTTTTTTAGGCAAGGTAATTGAGAGGGCAGCAGCGGATCAGCTGCAGCAGTTCTTAGAAGACACAGCTGGACTTGATCCCTTCCAGTCCGGCTTCCGTATTGGGCATGGGACGGAGACCGTGCTTGTCGCCATTACAGACCAACTTCGCTGCCAGCTGGACTGGGGTGGATCAGCCCTGCTTGTTTTGTTAGACCTAACAGCAGCGTTTGACACCGTAGATCATGCTTTGTTGACCCAATGGGTGGCCGTGACCCGAGTGGAGGGGGGGACTGACTCCTTAAATGGGTGGCCTCCTTCCTCCGGGGACCGGGACGTGTGGATCTCGAGGGGGAGGGAGGGAGATCTGGGGGAGACTCCCACACAGTACCCAGGGAAATCCTGCCTACCTCCCCAACTCCGGGTGGCCATCCTCTCTTCCTTATTATTCAACATTTACATGCGCCCAGCTGGCTCGCGACTTTGGTCTGGAGTGTTATCAGTACGCTGATGACACCCAGCTTCTGCTGAAAATGGACGGCAGGCTGGACACCGTATCCGATTGTTTCCATCTCTGCCTTGAAGCCGTGACTGGTTGGCTGCGTGCCAACCAGCTGAAGGTGAGCCCGTCGAAGACGGAGATCTTGTGGCCCGGTCGCCCTGGGCTGGATGAGTGCCGGTTGCCTACCCTGGATGGCGAGCGACTTAGCCCGTCACCCTTTGTTAAGAGCTTAGGTGTGCAATTGGACCCCTTGCTGACCATGGAGACCCAGATCTCCATGGTCAGTAAGATGGCGTTCTTCCACCTAAAACAGGCTAGGCGACTGGCACCCTACCTGTCCAGGGACGACCTGGCCACGGTGATCCAAGTGACGGTCATCTCGAGGCTGGACTACTGTAATGCCCTCTACGTTGGCCTTCCCTTGTCGACAATCCAGAAACTCGAACTAGTGCAGAATGCTGCCGCTCGCTTGCTGGCAGGAACGCCAGTAAGGGAGCACATCACGCCCATCCTTCGGCAACTGCACTGGCTTCCTGTTGAGTACCGAATTGCCTTCAAGGTGCTGGTTTTAACCTTTAAGGCCTTGCACGGCTTAGGGCCTGCGTACTTGAAGGACCGCCTTGCCTCGTACATTCCCCGAGATCACTACGTTCAGAGGAACAGAATTTGTTACTGGTACCATCTATCCGCTCCTGCCATCTGTCTACAACCAGGCAGAGAGCCTTCTCCGTGGCAGCTCCGGTGTTATGGAACTCCCTTTCAGATGACACCCGAGCTATCCCAGAACTCATCCCCTTTCGGAGGGCTGCTAAGACCGCATTGTTCAGACGAGCCTTCGACTAAGCGCATTGGCCACGGTGACCGATTAATACGGTTGCCTAATTTACCTGTGCCTGGGTTCGAGGAAATGTCTGTACTTTTCTTTCCAACACCTCGTGATGTGACATGCAAATTTTAATGTTTTAATTGTTTTATTGTAAGGCTGCATGGTTATCACATGCTGCCTGTTTTATATGTTGTAACCCGCCCCGAGCCTGCAGGGAGGAGCGGAATATAAGACCAAATAATAAATAAATAAATAAGAAAGTTAGTTAGTTAGTTAGTATAACTACAAATATGGTTTATGCACAACTGGGCTCAAACCAAAAAGGACATTCAGCTTTAACAGAACCTAAAATATTTCAAGATGTGTTTGCAAGCATGGCCTAGCTTAGGTTAGTGAGTGTACTACAAACACCAGAGGATTCCCTTTCACTCAAAGATAGGCCGTTTTAAAAGACCCATTCTTATGCAATAAATAATTTACTAAATAGCAATGTGTGGAAGGGGCATGGCTTTAAGCCCCCCGAACCAATGTCATTTTGTTACATCTTGGCTTATGATTCATCCATGTGTTCAACCAATATTAAGACAGTGAGATTAGTTTTTAATTTTCTGGGACTTCATTGCTTATAATTTCTTTTGTTTTTTACTTAAAGTTCAAGTAAATGATTCAAGGGATAGTTATTTATTAAAATATATTACAAAACAGTGCAAGTGAAACCTTTAAATTCTTTATTCTTTTTGCAACTACAAGAAAGATCAGACTTGAATACAAATTAAATAATCAAAAAAAATTTGCATTGTTAATAGAACCACAGTTGTGGAACCCTGAACATCTCATTAAAGAGGTATTCCTTAAAAAAACACAACACACTGATTTATGAAACTTTACATATTTTGGGGGGAAAATCAAGCAGCAATTGCTGCATTACATTGTAGTAAAGGCACATTTTGTGTGTGTGTGTGTGTGTGCATGTGTGTGAGAGAGAAGATATAGATATAAAAATAACTGCCCCCTTACCAAAGCATAATGTTATCTAGATAACAGATTTTTGTGACATCTGGGGTATGTTTTGCTGTATGTGAGACATCAGGGTTCCTTAGCAGGAGATGAATAAACAAAAATTGGTTGTAGGGATCACTATATTAGCTTCTTCTACATGTGATTGCAACACTTGGCTCTTTAAAACATATTTTTCTGTCAGAATTAGTTCCAAATACATTTGTTTCAGAGACCGAGAACACAAAAAGCGAAATGGCCCAAACCCTCGATTTATGGAAATAACTTGCAAATACATATTATATACTGTTAGGGATTAACCCCAACAATTAAACTTACAAAGGGTTAGACCCTCCATTTACAGTTCATAAAAAACAAAGTGTCCTGTATCTGTTAGAATAAATACTTCAGGAGAATAGGCCATGGAGGTAAAGACTGGTGCACCAGTTCTTCAAGTTACTTTAATGAGAACAGTATGTTATCCATTAATGTAGGATACTCTGAGAGAAACATTTCTATATTTAATATGCTATCCATAATATATCATGGGTTTTGTTCACTGAGGATAATGTAGAAATATGATTATGTTGCCTAAGAAGCATTTTTGGGTTCTACATAAGCAAAATATATGTGATGCATTACCTGCTTTTAGGAAATGATATGCCAAAACCAGTGGCCTATTCTCACTCTCCTTTACTGTTTCCCATCTATTCACTTTGGTAATATAGTACCTTACAGTACTTTACTGATTGTAATTTCACAAACTGTAACCACCCCACAGAACAAAGCAATTTTTTTTATTGATTTCCCCTCTCAGATGCAGCTCCAGTTTCCCCAAACTTGTTCTGGGTGGTTTGGGGAGCGCATAAAAGGTCCTTCTGCTCATAAAAGGATAATTCCTTATACAATCCACTGTCATTTAGTCAGGATTGTACTGAATTTTGGTGGACAAATGTAATATACAAAACCTGCAAAGAAGATAGTACTTCTTCTTTCTCTCCCCACCACCTTCCCCCTTCATGAGGGGAAAAGCAAGGGTGACCCTTCCATCACCATCCACACAATGCAGGCGAATATCTATGGATGCAAGATTTGGACAGGATACAAATCCAGTATGCTTATGCCCAGGTAATGCCACGTGTGAACATCTTGTGGGACAAGGATGGCAGGGGAGTGAGATAAAAAGGCATGCTCTCACTTTATTTACTGCACACACCAAGCCTTGCCTAGGCAAAATGTATGGTAATCAAGTACTAAGAAAACACATTGATGTCTCTACACAGAGACTGTGTACTCCCCTCTTCCAGGGACGAGGCACAAAACAAGAACTTTTCCAAAAATGCTGCAAATGAGGATGAGCTCATGTTATGCTCAACACACACTGTCTACATTTAATGTGCTATTCATGGATAAACATCATAGCTGTGTGTGCTTCCCTTTTTGTATCTTATGTTATCTTTAGGACTCTATCAACTTTGGCATTTCTTAAAACAAATTGCTGGGTGATTAGAATGTAATGGTCAAATTATATCACAGATGAACATGTTGGTATCTTACATTTAGCATTTTTCTATTAAATAAAACAGGAGATACATATGGATTAGTGCAGTAAAAGGAAGAACAAAATTAAATTCCGCTGTCTTGAGGTGTCAGAGAAGTTTCCCTTTGAATTCTTCAGACTAGACTGAGTACTTCAGCATGGAAGGGAAAGTGCAACCATCAGATTTCCTCTCCATCTCTATAAATGTATGAGCAAATAAACCACCTTTGTAATGATGACACAACACAGAATCAGGATTAAAGCACATGGTTATTAGAAAACAAGTCTTTTGAAAGGTTATGTGATCATATGTGTTCTCATTGATAAAGTGCAGGCATCCACCCTGAGAGTAAGCATTGAAACTGTAGGAACTAAAGCACTTCCTCCCAGAAGGATATAATAAGGAGATCCCAACCACCACCGCTCCTTTGCTGTCCATTGTATCAAAAATGCCAGTGGCAGGGAAGATTATTCCTTGGCTAGTGAAGCTGAAGCAACTCTGCTGCTATCAATCAAAGTATTGGTGAGGTTTGCCAAATCCCAAAGAGTCAGCTGAAAACCCCTACACTGATGGAGAGTGCTGCTTCAGGCTTACGATGCTTCGTCACCTTTTTTCCATGGAGACAATCGTTCTGTACACTCTCTCTTTGCCTACTATAAGAAAACAAAAGCAAAAGGTTGATTTGTGTACCAAGAATTTGCATGAGACAAGTTTGATTCTGGAAACACAAATCTTTGGATGAATGTCAAAACACACCACATTGCTTTCTTTTTTCCCCATTTAAGATTCTACAGACACAAAGACAATCAACAATGTCTCCAAGACCCCTTGCAAAACAGAAACACCAAATTCGTAATTTAAACTATCTAGCTAAAACATCTTCCAGTTGATACAACTATAATAATCTCTTCAAAACTAAATGTGTGAGGATATCATATTTTAATACTGTATATACTTGAGTATAAGCCAAGTTTTTCAGCCCTTTTTAAAAGCTGAAAACCCCCATAGCTTATACTCGAGTCAAAGTTAGATATCATTTTAATCTATTATTTTATTACATTTATTATCTTATGTTTATTATTCCATTTACATAATTTTACTCTATTATTTTATTACATTTATTATTATACTCTATAATTATTATTCCATTTACATTTTTCTTCATGGTGTCTGTGAATACACACATGTAGAGTGGCTGAGCCTGCGTGGGCACCAACGGAAACCTTCCCAGTTTAAATGTTTCAAGTTTTGGCAGTAACCCCGCCCAGCTCCCGGCAAAATACGTAAGGCGCCCCGCACGCCTCCCCAATTCCATTTTTTTGGCCGCAAGGCTCGCATCAGAACTTTTCCAGTGCTGTTGGTTAGCTATGTCCACAACACGATTCAAACATTGTATTAGGTATTCCAGAAAGATTCTGGATTCGGAAGCTCACGCTGAGTGTCTGTACTGCCTCGGTAAGGCCCATGTCTCCGCTTCCTGCCGCTATTGTTAGGCGCTGACGGCACAGACGAGGAAGAATTGGGCCCAGCGTCTTCGTATCCATTCGTACCAGCAGTCCTTGGCCCCGATGGTGACGGCTGTCCCATCGACTTATATGCCTTGCCAGGAGCTGCGCAGTGTTACCGCCTAAATTTGAAAAATTTAAACTGGGAAGGTTTCCGTTAGTGCCTGCGCAGGCGCAGTCACTCCACATGTGTGAATTCACAGAGCACCACTTGAAGAAAGGTGGTCACAGGTATGTAACCTACCATTATTTTACTCTATTATTATTACATTTATTATTTTACGCTATCATTATTGTTATTATTGCATTTATTATTTTACTCTATTTATGATTATTTAACCTACTGATGCCTCAATTAATGTAATTTTATTGGTATCTATTTTTATTTTGCAATTTACCAGTAGCTGCTGCATTTCTCACCCTTTGCTTATACTCGAGTCAATACATTTTCCCAGTTTTTTGTGGTAAAATTAGGTGCCTTGGCTTATATTTGGGTTGGCTTATACTTGAGTATATATGGTATATATTCAGCTTTTACATATATTATTTTTAAAATAGATTTTATCCTGTAGATACATATCCCTTAATAATTAAATATATATTATGAATGTATTCAACTCTATATTAGCACAAGAAGGAAAACAGAAGAAAAACACTGTGCACTTTATAAAACATAGGTTTAATATATCTCTATTGTTTCATGACAATATGGGACAAAGAGTTTAATGTTACAGCTATCACCTCACAACATTGGTGCAGGACAATTTTTTTGTAAAAATTGATCTTGCAAGTAATGGTTAAAGGGGATTAAGGGCTGTAGAAAGCAACTGTCGTTCCCATTTGGGAGAAAAATAGGTTATAAATCAAATAAATAAATAAATAAATACTGTAAGTTCAATTTCAATATAAAAATGACTCTTTTCCCTGACTACTTTATTCAGAAGCTCCTCTTGGTCAGACAACAGAACATTATTTGCACATTTCAGAGCACAGTGATGGCACTGCTTTCTTGTGCTTTTCTTTGATTATACCTTTTTGGGATAAGTTATACAAATCCAACAAATACATAAAAACATATTTACCTTGTTTTTTCAATAATAAGCTGCTTCTGCATTTGTTTTCCGATATCATCTTTAATTGTACTAAAGTCGATACTATCATCAATCAGGAGATTCTGTTGACAAAAATAGTGTAATGGGAAATACGAGCCATCGGTAATGTTTCACTAATGGCAGCAATCTGAATCTTGCTACTGAAAATTCAACTCAGTTGACATTTTTGTTTACTTTTGATGATACTAAAACAATGCCATGCTTTTGCCCATATCTTTATTTACATGAAGTCTTTTGGTTTTGGAAGACAGTTGAGTAAACTTTATCTTGGGCCACAATTCTTATACTCCTCTACAGGAAGCCAATGGCAATTACTTGTCAAAACCTCAGAAACAACAAAGGTTCTTCGATCCCATTGAAAAATATTCCAGGATGTAATAATATAAGCTGAGAAAAATTTCAAGACTTCTTGAAAATGTTTTCTCCCCAAAAAGTCAAGCAACATATTTTTCTCAGACAGTGCTTTCAAATTATAATGTTTTATCAGGCTAAAGCCTCTCAATGCAACCAAAAAATAACCAATAGGAAGTTCAGTAGGGATGGTATTGATGAAGACCCCGAAAGAAAAATGTGGAGAGATGGCTAATCTGACCTCTAGAAGATATCCATGTCAGGGAGTCACCAGATATTAAATGAACAAACAATGAGTTGTTATATCAATGATATACAAACCAAGGGTAAAAGGTAAAATAATACAGACCATACTATGCTAATTAAAACAATATATTGAATACATACAGTATGTTCTACAATTATCTAGTGGTTTATTTATATTTTTTACTGATCCCATTTAATACACTTTTAAGAGCATCGCCCAACCAACCACTATGCATTTCTAACCTGCTGTTTCCATATACAGAAATAAAGAACAGCAAGGGACTTTAGTTAAATAATAAGTGGAAACAGCTGCCAAATTCACTAACCATTTACCTTCACACCAATAATGTCTCCATCCTTCAAGCTGTAGGGGCTCGACTGTAAGCTGTCACTTTTCTTCTTTTTCTTCTTCTTTGACATTTGCTGTGTCTAAATAAAATGAAAACTGTTATGCCAAAAACACCATAAATGAGCAAATAGTTTTGTTTTGTTTTGGGGGACAGAGTTTTACATTGACCTAAGTTAAATGTTATTAATTTGCCCTCCATATCCACAGAATATTGGTTCAGAGTCTATACCAAAATCTATGGACATTCAAGCATCTATTTAGGGATCACGGATGTGTTTACTTTCAGAATTAAATTAATGTATGTGGAAGCCAGGACTTTACCTATATAGGAAGGCTCTGCCTCTGAACAAAATTCCCAGAACACTGAACCCTAATCATCCTGCCATACCACTACCATTCTCCATGTACCAGCTATGTCTGGCTATGATTTTATGTGACTGTTTTAAGATGTAATTTTATGTGTTTTTAACCATGTGTTTTATATGCTGTTTTATATGCTGTTTTATATGCTGTTTTATATGTTGTAAACAGCCCCGAGCCTCAAGAAGGGCAGTTTATCAAATCGAAATAAATAATAATAATAACTATATCAGTTCTCCTCAATCCCAATCAAATGCACTCTCCAAAGACTTTGCACTCTCTACATTCAAAGTTGGCAAGATGAAGGAAATATTTTTAAATATAACTAGCTGAACCCGGCACGCGTTGCTGTGCCCTATTTAGGAGATGTGAGA
Organism: Anolis apletophallus; assembly: GCA_030556195.1. Classification (NCBI taxonomy): domain Eukaryota; kingdom Metazoa; phylum Chordata; class Lepidosauria; order Squamata; family Anolidae; genus Anolis; species Anolis apletophallus. The sequence continues at coordinate 45,017,909 of JARBWK010000003.1, read as the reverse complement.
TGTTAGTTATGGCCTTGGTGGGTATGTGCACGTGTATGTATGTATGTATGTGTGTATGTGTGTGCATGTGTATATATGTGTATATGTGTGCATGTGTGCATGTGTATATGTGTGTGCATGTGTATATATGTATATGTGTATCTCTGTCTCTCTCTTTCTCTCTGTGTTTCTATCTAACAACAGGAACTCAAAGGGTTAAGGCAAGGCAATGCCTCAGGGCTAGAGCAGCCCAGCAGGAAGTCTATGGGAATAGGGCGCTTCTGCTTCCGGTCCTGCCTCTGCATGTGTATATCATGTGTATATATGTATATGTGTATCTCTGTCTCTCTCTTTCTTCTGTGTTTCTATCTGTCTGTGTCTATTACTCTCTCTGTATCACTCTTTCTGTCTCTCTCTCTGTTTCTCTCTCTCTCTTTGTCTATCTCTCTTTCTCTATCATTCTCTATCACTCTGTCTCTCTTTCACACTCTTTCACTCTCTATACCTTTCGCTCTGTGTGTCTCTCTCCCTCTCGCGGTGGTGGGGGAGGCAGTGGGATGTAGTTGGGAGGACGGGAAGAGGTGGTGTAGGCGCTCGGCCAGGGGACTACAGTTCCCAGAAGGCCCCGCGTGGCCAGTTCTCTGTGTTTCCTGCCCTGTCTCCGCCCTCCTTCCTAGTGATCCGCGCGGAGCATTCTGGGAATTGTAGTCTTATGGCCGTGTCCTTCTCCTTAGCTGTTTTAGGGCTGCTCCTGGTGCCGGGTTGTGCACGCTGCCTCCTCCGGTGCTTCCGTGGCCTCCTCCGTTGGTTACCTCCACCGCCGGCCTCAGGAGCGGTTGGGAAGCGGCGGAGGAGGGGGGCATGGTGTCGGCCGTGTTGACCGGGTCCGGGAGCGCGTGGAGGCGGCAAAGGAGGTTGATAAGGCAGTGGAGGAGGTGGGTTGCCGCCGTGTTGGCGTTGCTTCTGGATGGGGTAGTGGGCAGGTATGGTGGGGGGTTGTGGTTTGGGGCATGTTGCGGTGTTTTTTTTGTTGCGCATGCTCGGTACTGTGGTTGTTTGATGGCGGGCATTTTGTGTGTTCTGGGTTTTTGCGCTTGCGTTGTAATGTTGTGGTTCGGGGGAGGTTTGGGGGGTGTTGCGTGGTGTTTCAGGGTGTTTTTGTGGGCCGTGTAGGGACCTTGTGGTATGGATGAGTGGCTCTGTGATTTTCGTGTGTGTGTGACATGTAGTTTTGGCATGCATTTGCCGGGTACCACGACCACTCTTTTTATATATATAGATGATCCAGTTCCTAATAAATTGTGTGAAATTGTCAACATTGTAGTAAGGGTGGTCATTTGGGGGGGGACCTGATGGTATTCCACATGCAGAATGATCATGATAGGTGGAGCAAAACAGATAGACTTACTAATTAATAGGAAGGGAATAGGAAACTTCTTTAACTTCTGAAACTTTCCTCTTTACCCTGAATTTTTCACTGGCAATCTTTTAGCATAGTATTCATCATGTTACATTCACAGCATATGAAATACATTTTCAGTTAAAAGAATTGTGGACAATATTATAACACCTCTGATCTCTTTTCTTAACCATGTCTTAACTTACCCAACTACTTATTGGCATCCATTCAAATTTTCCAGGAGAATATTTAGCAATTTCAATTTTTTCCACTGGCAAGGAATAGTACGTAGCAATTTTCCCCCTCAATGCAGATGCTGTACACTCTTTGGAAATATCCCATATTAAATCCACTGGATGATAGTAATCTCTCTCCCCTGGTACACTCATCAGTACTCGTAGAAGTAAATCCTTTGGTCTGTGGTCAGGAATACACACATTTTACAGAGGCTTATATGTTCATTACACTTTTACGGGAAGATTCTTTATGAAAATCTGCAATTTTATAATTTTTTTTCTAAATTTCTTTTGTAACAAATAGTCAAAATGTATCACAGCCCAAAACCCGAGAAGCAAAATTTCTTACCCAAGGGTCTCTTCTTTGTGTAAAGTCTCTATACAAATTTCCATTCTACTTCCTAGTTTGAGTTTACTGAAAAATAAATACAATAGGCAAGTTAATTTCAGTAGACAATACGGGGAAAGTAGACCATAACAAGAGTCATACGTTTTAAAAGATGGTGTTATGAAATTAGTGCTGCCAACATTGTTGTAGCACAGCAGTTCTCGTTTGTGCCTGGAGGGCAGGGAATAGGTCCTGGGGTTCCATTAGCATTAGGGCCTGCAGCAGCAGATGTGGATTCAGAGGATGAGCTAGATGATTGGGGTGAAGCACAGGGCCCTTCGGATGGGCCTCGTTCGCCCACAGAGAGCTTGGCATGGGATGAGATGATGTTTGGGCCTAGCATAGATTCCGATCACCAGATGGAGATGGGAAGCAGCGAAGGGAGTTATGAACACCCCGGGGGAAGGAATTCCCAAGAGCTTGAAAGTGAAAACATGGACGAAGCCGAGTGGGAAAGTGCTAGGGAGGAAAGTTCTCAGGAAGATAGCGACACAGCTGCTGAGAGGCAAGGTCGCTCCTTCGATAGGAGACGGGACATTGAGTCTACCAGGAGGGCTTGGTCTAGGGTCCTAGACCGACCGAGGTCCGTGAGCAGAGATTGGAGACGAAGAAGCCTAGAGCGTCGCGGACCTCGGCCGAAGGATTAAGTATAGGATCCGTGGGAACGCATCCTCAGTTCTCCGGCCACGTCTTTCCTGGATAGGCGTGAAGCGGAGTGGGACCACAAGCTAAGCCGTGGTCATCAAGCCTTGCCTTGCATTTGCCTTGCCTTGCTTCTTGAATCGCATTGGATTGCGGAGCCTTGCCAAGCTTCAAGCCTATTTGCTACGTTACTTTGGACAATCTTGCTTGCTACCTTTTGGACAATTGCTTATCATTGAACTTTATACTCTTTGGAACTGTTTTTATACTCAATAAAGTAGTTAGCCTTCAGTACGTCTCTGTGTGTGTGATTAAGGGGCCCGCTAAGTCCGTGATCATGACAGCTGTGGGAGTTTGAAAACAAGTCATCTTTAAACCATAGTAAAGAGTAGCCTTCGTTCCTGAGACGTAAAACTCAAACATCAGTCAGACTAAGCAGAAATCAGTTGAATTTAAATATAAAACTACTGTGCAACAAAAACTGGAAAGAACACCTAACTTGAACACTATTGATAAAACTCTAATATATACGAGAGGAAAAAGAAAGAATCAAGCAGTGTGTTTAAAACTAGGGCCCCATCTACACTGCCATATAAAATTCAGATTATCTGCTTTGAATTGGATTATATGAGTCTATACTGGGTTGTTGTAGGTTTTTCGGGCTCTATGGCCATCTTCTAGAAGCATTTTCTCCTGACGTTTTGTCTGCATCTATGGCAGGCATCCTCAGAGGTTGTGAGGTTTGTTGGAAACTAGGAACATTGGGTCTATATGTCTGTGGAATGCCCAGGGTGGGAGAAGGAACTCTTGTCTGTTGGAAGCAGGTGTGAATTTTGCAAATGGCCACCTTAATTAGCATTTGATGGCCTGACAGTTTTTACGTATGGCTTGTTAGTGCCTGGTGGAAACTTTTGTTGAGAATTGATTAGCTTCTTGTCTGGAGTTTCCCCGTGTTTGTTGTTTTACTGTTATAATTTTAGAGGTTTTTTTTAATACTGGTAGCCAGATTTTGTTCATTTTCATGATTTCTTCCTTCCTGTTGAAATTGTCCACATGCTTGTGGATTTCAATGGCTTCTCTGTGTAGTCTGACATGGTAGTTTACAGTGGTCCAGCATTTATGTGTTCTCAAATAATATGCTGTGTCTGGGTTAGTTCATCAAGTCCTCTGCTATGACTGATTTCTGTCAGGTCCTGGAATGGATGGCTAAACAAAGCACGCTCACAAGGGATTCTTCCGAAGGACACGGTTTATTTAGATCCACACTCCAAGAAGAACAAAGAGGAATCTGAGCTTTCGCGCTCAAACTCTCAGTGATAAACTCCCCTGAACATCCCCCTTCCCATCTCCTGCCTTTTGGCCCACACATTCCAATGCTAGCCATCTGGTTGCCTCCTTATCTTGATGCCAGCCAAGGCCAGGCCGTTTGTTTATCTAACTGCTCTGGCCGCGGCCTGACAGATTTCTCTGGTTGAAGAAGCCTGCAGTGCCTTTCATGTTCCTTGATTCTTGTTTGGGCACTGCATTTGGTAGTCCCTATATAGACATGTCCACAGCTGCACGGTATACGGTAAATTCTTGCAGATGTGAGAGGATTTTTCTTGTCCTTTGCTGAACGTAGCATTTGTTGGATTTTCTTAGTGGGTCTGTAGATAGTTTGTATGTTGTGTTTGTTTATCAGTGGTTCCCTTGATGTATGGCAAGAACCCTTTTCCACTGGGTGGAAAACCTTCACTTTTGTGGCTTGTTCTCTTGTGGCTTGTTCTCAGTCTTGCAGCTCTTCTGATGTCTGTGGTGGAGTATCCATTGGCCTGTAAAGCCCAATTTAGGTGGTTCAGTTCATCTTGGAATCTAGACTGCCATATAATCCAGTTCAAAGCAGATAATTTGGATTTTATATAGCAATAAGTGATTTGTTTTAGGATGAGATTTTGTGTATTTCAATTCAATTCTTATTACAGTAACGTTTAATTTAATTTGGAGTATACTCTCATACATGTCTATCAAGAGGTCACTCCCATTATGCCGCATGGCCTTAGTTCCAAGAAATAGGGGAAATGACTGTGGTCTTACTGGAGTTGCTCCTTGCTGTTTCGTAAAAGCTTGCAAGGCTGCTTATTTTCCATTGTCCAAGCACGGAGAAATTCTGGTAGTGGGATACTAAACTCTTGACTGGATGGCAAAGTCATCACCTGAAAAGGAAAAAGGTTTCCCAGTAATTACAAAATCAATGTTACTTGAAAAATGAAAAACTACATCCTTGGGAATTTTCGAACACAGTACAAATGTGTTATTCCACATTATATTGCTTTTCATAAATTAAGTAGTTTTCCAACCTATTCAATGTACGAATTGTTGATAGTGTCACAGCAGGGAAAGTGAAATTAAAAAGGAGGCACATCACCACCAAGTTATAATTTTTCTGTTAAAATCCAAAAATGCGTATCTCAGAGCATTTTGTTAACATAATTCTCTTGCATATTATATCCACTCTCCATCAACAAGTGTAAGCGTGTAACACCAAAACTGGGACATGGTTGCAGAAAATATGTCCCATATTGATTAGAACAAGGAATCTCCATGTTTTTCATGTTATACTCCAAGCTTACGGCATCCAGACATTCAAAGGCAAGGAATAAAAGATTTATAGACTTAAAAGGTTTATAGACTTTCTTTGAATAACTTTAGAGCCTTATCAATGTTGTTACATGGAAGAAATGCCCAGTGGCCTTCCCACTTTGATTAGCTATCCCTCATATATAGGCTGAGCATCCCTTATTCTGGATTCTTAAATCCGAAATAGTCAAAATTCCAAATTGTCCGCATGAGTGTCATCTTTGCTTTCTGATGGCTCAATGTATACAAACTTTGTTTCATGCACAAAATCATTAAAGTATTGCATAGAACTACCTTCAGACTATGCATATAAGGTGTATATGAAACATAAATGAAGTCTGTGTTGAGATTTGAGTCTCATCTCCAAGATATTGTATTATATACAAATATTAAAATATGAGCATTCTAAAATCCAAAACCTCCAAAACAAAGAAGGTCCTTTAAAAATACACAACTTTCACATATAATAAGATGTGTAACAACTGTACTCCCTAATAAGCATTTCTGATGAAGGTTCTCAATGAATCTTACAGTCAGGAATGCATGAATAAATTGAAAGCAAAATCACGGAAAATATATATTTATTAGAATCTTATTACACCTAGACATCTATATATCATTAATTAACATGTTTAAAGGAAAAGTAGCATTCAGGATAATAAATAAATAATGTCTAACCTGAATCTTCAAGTCTTCTAAAAAAGCTTCTTTTGAGATTTCTATGTCACCCACATAACTTAAGTCAACTTCACTTTGCAAAAATGTCGGTGGATCTTTAAAATAAAATCAGAAGCTTCCATTTAAAGAAAGGTAGGTTTCTTCCCAGTTATAGTTTGTAAAATGTACTAACACTCCTTTGGTTCACTGGCCAAGCCACCTGTCGTCTCCACATTATTTATTATCACAATTCAGATTTTACTCATTTACAAAAACTGTCATAATATCTCGGCAAACACAACAGCTGCATTTGTACATTGAGTAGTGGGGATGGGTGGGAGGGGTGAGTGCAAGAATGGCGGAAGGATGAATATATTCCCTTGTTCATTCACTAGCATATATGGGGAGAAAAGAGTGGGATGAAGGGTGCATACATGCAAATGTTGCTCCTTTGTGCATTTGTGTGGCAATGGCAAGAGTGAGGAGGAAGGGCACCCATATGCGTCCCTTGCATGTTAGCTTGCTTAGGTGTGTGGGAAGGGAATGGGATTATATATTTCACACTTATAAACGAATGTTTATGAAGGTTGACCGACCCGAAGTCGATGGTTGAGACGTCAAAGCAGTGAGGGTTCGCTGTTAAAGAAGATACTTTAAGCGGGCAGCCCTGTTCTTCCAAGCCTGAATCGTCAAGGATTGGCAGTGGCGGCAGGGAGATATAACGTGGGCCTCGCCTAGACAAAGATGGCACTTCGAGTGCTTGTCAGAGTCCAGGAATTTACGGGAGCATTGAGAACAATGCTTAAACAGAGTCGTTGACATAGTGAGGAAGTTTCCGAAGCGAGCTTTGCGGTGAAAAAACAGGAACTGCAGAGCGTGCGCGCAGGGCACCTTTTATGCCCTGCAGAAGGGATTGGGCGGGATTACCGCCAAAACTTTGGATTTAAACTTGGGAGGTTGGGAAGTCTTCCGTGGAGCCAATAAAATTATGTATTGCAACAATGATGCAACATTAGCCTAACACTGGCCTTTTCTAATCTTTAAAAATTGTTAGTTTTCCCCTTCATGTATTTATAGCTTACCTCCAGATGCAGATGGTCCCAGAGCTCCCATTTTTTTGCTGATGCAGTTTACTTGGTCTTGAATATTCTTTATGTTCTTCACCCGAGAGAAAGGTTTGTACCACCAGACAGGTACTTTCAAGAATCCCTTTGAGAATTGATAAATATATATATATGATGTACAGCTAACTAGAGCAAAAGGTCTTGGTTTTAGAGGAGATACTGGCTGCAACACATCTGAATAGATTAATCAAATAGGTGCTCTCATTCTACAAGAATGTCTTTGCAAGTCAGCTTCTGATGGAGGGGACCAAACAGAACAACTCCCACAGACTTGTTTCACTAAACTCTAGCATGGAGCTCTTCTGAAGAGAGATCTGAGATGCAGGTTGGGAGTATATGATCTGCATATTCTCCCATATAATAGTCCTCGAGCTGTCCTGACCCACCTTATTCCACATATGACCTTTGCCCAATTCCAAAAAGACATTTTGAATGATGGATTTTACCTAGAAAGGGCTAGTGGGGATGGGTGCTCTCTGTTTTTTAAAAAACAATCTTACAGGGAATAATTTAATGGTTGCCAAGTCCCAGGAACTTCCTTTTCTGTTTTTTGAGTGAGAACATGATGGTGGAGAGAATCACAGAGAGGTAGGAACATAGGGAGGCTGTCAATATCTCCCAGTGCCTTGATCTCGCTCACACTGGGTTCAAGGAATGATTTTGGAAGCTATGCAGAGCCAGAACTTGGATTGGAGGCTATCAATGCACACCAGGTGGTGTAGGCTGAATCTGAGAGAGGGAAATTTCAAAACTACATTTGAGTATTCCTTGTCTAAGAAAAACATATGGCAACTTGAAGGCAAATATTCAGAAACAGAGCTTCTGTGAAGAAAACTCCACCAAATGAACCAGTCCAAAGCTATAATTGCTTCAATTTCGTGACTATTTTTTCCCTTTAAAAACTCATGATGCTTAATATTACTTCTTTCCTTTATAAAATAGGTGGGCTTAATGTGTTAGCGTGGGAAGAGGGTGAAAGAGGGGTCCTCTCCCAATCAGTGACTGGCTCAAAGTCACCCAATGCATTTCAAGGATGAGGAGTAGAAGTAATCTGAACACAAGAGTCTCCCTATTCTTGATTACAACGTTAGCTATTGTAATACGATGCAAACAAATTTACTTTACCTTTGGTGGAAGCTTCCCCTCAGCAACATTCAAAATGTCTCCACTGCAGAGACTAAGTTCCTTTAGGGTTGCATTCTGTGAAAACAAAACAAGGACAAAGGATTGTACAAAAGTGTACACAACAAGGGTCAAACAAATGTTTGGGTTTTTTAAGAGATAAAAGTCAAAACAGTACAGTCATGGATCTCCATTTTTCCATGGCAGATCCTCCAAAAGCAAATTTTAATTGATACAGAACACTAAATTTATTTTGAACTAACTGAATAATCAGCAATTGTTTATGGCTAACAACACTATGTAACACATTTTTTGTTCCTGGATTATAAATGCCATTTCCTAATTGGTTCTATCATGAAAACATGGGATTTTAAAAATTAAAATGCAAAAAAGTTGTTTTTACTGGACATCTGCAGCACATTTTGCTATTGTTTTCAATTAATCCCTCATACAGTCTCAACCAATTAAAAAGTTTCGAAAGTATACTTTCAAAATAAGTTCTTGGCTTTTCTTCGTGAACGAAGATTCAGAAAGGACTCATCCCACGCTTTCTACAAGCGCGTTGATGATTTCAAAGGTTGGATGTGTCCTTCGGGCCTGTGCAATGGATTTTTCTGGTGGAGCGCAGCGTGCACAGATCTGGCCTCACCCTTTAAACCAAAGGTTCGTCTGCCGGGGCCTAGCAAGCTGGGACGGTGGCAGCGAGGTCCTCAGGTCGTAGGTTTCATTAGTTTCCTTCTCTAGATGGTTGACCTTACAGGGTTAGACAAGCACCATCTTCCCGGGTTTGAAATCAGAGCTTTCCTTCTCCTAGGATGGTTGCCAAAAGGCTAGAGAGCCCATCCTGCCCATTGACGCTCTTTGTCAGACCCTTCGGTTGTGACCTGTCTGGCATGGGAGGCCCTACCAGTGGCTATTTTGCCACCGCCAGCATAGCTCACAACTTCATTAGGGTATGCAAGCCTCTCCCCCACGACAATTAAACAGGAAATAACACTTTCAAAGCAGACACTTTGTTCCAAATTTTGTTATATAGTGCAATTTTTATGATGTCTTCTAAAAATAAACCTGAAATGACCACTTGTTATGTGTAAAACAATGACCCCTTTTACCTCCTCGTTTAATGGTTCCCCAGCTTCATAACACCAGTCAATCTTTCTCAAATGCCAGTCATCTCCTGTATACAAAACAAACAATTTTAAGTCATGATGAAAATATACTCTCATATGCATACATACATCAATTTATTAAAGCTCACAAAAGTATATAGCTTTGGAAGTACTCCTTTATCCTGCACTTGCTTTAGTGTTTTAGTGCTTTAGGGTTTTCTTCTTCTTTTCTGCTCTCTATCCTTTCTTGTTATTTTTTCTGAAAAAGACTAGTAGTCTGAAAGTTTATGGCTTAGTCCAATATATTCCTTCACCCCATTACCTGGCAGAAGAAGCTGAACTGTTAATGATTTGAAGAGGCTGAGGGCCCTCTAGAGCAGTGGTTCTCAACCTGTGGGTCCCCAGGTGTTTTGGCCTACAACTCCCAGAAATCCCAATCAGTTTACCAGCTGCTAGGATTTCTGGGAGTTGGAGGCCAAAACATCTGGGGACCCACAGGTTGAGAACCACTGCTCTAGAGTGAAGGAATACATGGAACGGCCCAGTTGCCTGATGGAGCAATTAATATCCTAGGCCTAACTGCACCTTCTGCTTTGCTGCTTACCATCTATCTGTTGATAATAGGGCTAAAGGTCACAGGCTGGATTTTAAGGAACCAGAGGTAATTACCATATATCCTCATGTATAAACTGACCTCATAGAATCATAGAGTTGGAAGAGACCTCGTGGGCCATCCAGTCCAACCCCCTGCCGAGAAGCAGGAAAATCGCACTGAAAACACTCCCGACAGATGGCCACCCAGCCTCTGTTTAAAAGACTCCAAAGAAGGAGCCTCTACCACACTCCATTAAAAGGCTTCTACATAATATTAATACTGACCTGTTAAGCCAGATTTCTTCAGCATTGAGTTTAGACACTGAAAAAAAAAACAGCCTGTGAAATTCATACAATTGAAGTACTGCAAACGACAGGATTTCATCACTGGAAACCAAATGCATCTTATTTATTTATTTATTATTTCGCATTTGTCTGTCCCCCCACGGCTCGGGCGACTTACAACAGTTCGTAAAATACAATTGTCAGATAACTCATAAACCACAGTAATACCATTAAGATGGAATTACAATTAGAACAGTTGAAACAACAAATGGAGTTGCATTGGGCTGACAGCTAGGCGGTGTGAGCTACAGTTTAGCTAACTCCGAAGGCTTGCTGGAACAGCAATGTCTTAACTGCTCTCCTGAACGGGAGGAGGCCCTGGGTGGCACGGATGCCGGCGACCAGTGCGTTCCACATGGTAGGGGCTGCAACAGAGAAAGCCCGGCGGCGGGTTGCGGACAGATGGTAGGTCCTCACATTTGGAATGACCAGGAGGTTTAGCTCTTCGGAGCGCAGTGATCTGGTGGGATGATATGGGACAAGGCGATCCTGCAGGTACACTGGCCCCAGACCATGTAAGGCCTTAAAAGTCAGGACTAACACTTTGAAGGCAATCCGGCATTCAATTGGGAGCCAGTGCAGTTCGCGCAGGATTGGCGTGATGTGGTGGCCAATCGGGACCCCCGCCAGGAGTCCCGCTGCAGCGTTCTGCACCAGCTTGAGTCTCCAGATTACCGACAGAGGAAGGCCAATGTAAAGAGCGTTACAGTAGTCCAGCCTCGAGATGACCGTGGCTTGGATCACTGTGGCTAAGTCGCGCCGGGACAAATAGGGGGCCAGCTTCCTCGCCTGGAGAAGATGAAAAATGCTACCCTGCTGACGCTGGAGACGTGGGCCTCCATCGACAACAGGGGGTCCAAGGTTACTCCTAAGCTCTTAACAGAGGGCGACGGACATAATGTCACACCGTCCAGGGTTGGAAGCTGAACATCCCTACAGCCCGGAGGACCCAGCCACAGGATCTCCGTCTTTGCCGGATTCACCTTCAACCTACTGGCTCGCAGCCATCCAGTGACGGCCTCAAGGCAATGATGGAAATTATCGGGTACGGATTCGAGGCTGCCCTCCATCTTCAAGATAAGCTGGGTGTCATCAGCGTACTAATGGCACACCAGCCCAAAACTACGCACCAGCTGGGCAAGTGGTCGCATATAGATGTTAAATAAGAGGGGGGAGAGAATAGCCCCTGAGGAACCCCGCAAAGAAGCGGGAACCCCGGAGACATCCTTGCCCCTCCTCACTCGTTGTAGCCGGTTCCGGAGGAAGGAGGTCACCCAATTAAGGGCTGTCCCCATAACTCCGGCCCTGGCAAGGCGGTGAGTCAATAGATCATAATCAACTGTATCAAACGCCGCTGTGAGGTCCAATAACACGAGCAGCGCCGATCCGCCCTGATCCAGCTGGCAGCGCAACTCATTCGAGATGGAGACCAGGACCGTCTCCGTCCCATGCCCAGGACGGAAGCCGGACTGGAAGGGGTCTAGCCAAGCTGCGTCATCTAGGAAGGACTGCAACTGCTCCAATTACCTTGCCCAGGAACGATAAATTCGAAACCGGGCGGTAGTTGGAGGGGACCGTTGGATCTAATCCCGGCTTCTTCAACAATGGAGAGACCACCGCCTCTTTTCACCAGCCAGGAGGGGCACAGATCAAGGGAACAGGTGGTCGGGCGAGCTGCAGCAATAATCCTATCGACAGCTTCTGCGTCCAGTGGCGTGAACTGGTCGAAGGTGGGCCCGGCAAGAGGCCACAGAGTCTCAAGTTCACTAACTGTATCAATCGTGGCCGGAAGGTCCCGGCAGAGGGCCGAGATCTTGTATGCAAAATAGCTCAGAAAAGCCTCGGCAGTGAGGGCCTGATTATCTCCGTTTGGGATGGTAGGGACCATCGTCAGAGACCTAATTATCTTGAACAATTATGCTGGGCGTGAGCTCGCAGACGCAATCAAGGTAGCGTAGTACGATTTTTTTGCTTCCTTGATGGCTTTCTCATAAGCATCTTTGAAAAGCTTATAAGTTGATTTCGAACCTCCGTCACGGAGTTTTATAATAATAATAATAATAATAATAATAACTTTATTTCTTGTGAGTCGCCCTCCACCGATGGTGCTCCGGGCGACTTACATCATTTAAAAAATACATCTAATTAAAAACACGGGTTCAAAGAATCACCAAGGGCCCAATCCCCAAGATTAGTCAATCCCCAAACGCCTGGCGGAAGAGCCAAGTTTTCAGCTCGGACAGGAATCTGGCTGGGGCCGATATGGCCCTAAGAGCAGGCGGAAGTGTATTCCAGATTACAGGAGCCACCACAGAGAAAGCTCTCCGTCGGGTCTTTGTCAGCCGGGCCTCTCTCACCCCTGGGATAACTATACAGTCACCATTTATTTCACGCGATGGTCTTTCACTGTGTTGGTCTATTAACCGGTCGCCCAGATAGGCTGGTCCGGTTCTTTGTCGTGCTTTGAAAGTTATCGCCATGAGTTTATAGACCACTCTGAACTCTGTAGGGAGCCAGTGAAGAGCTTTTAGGATTGGCGAGATATGGTTCCTAGCCGAAGCCCGGAGATGAGTCTGGCCGCTGCATTCTGGACAAGTCTCAGCCTCCGAGTCGTGGACAGCGGTAGACCCGCATACAGGGCATTGCAGTAGTCAAGACGGGAGACTACGGTGGCATGTATCACGGTCTTCAGCGCCTCTGATGGTAGGTAGGGGGCCAACCGTCGGGCCCTGCGGAGATGAAAAAAGGCGCCCTTGGCTGCAGCCTGGATCTGGACTTCCATCGTCAGCCTCTCGTCCAGGATCACTCCCAGGCTCTTCACCGCCGGAGCCGGGGACAGGGGCTCGCCTTCAAAGAGTGGTAGAGCATTCAGGAACCTAGAAGGTTCCATAAGTCTCTTTGGGCGAATCCAAATTTGTTCGGTGCCCTTGCAGGGCGGGGGAGCCAGTTCTATCCGGATTCTCAGGGCACAGTGATCCGACCATGGTACCTCTATAATAGAGGCTAGGTTCACTTGGACGCCTGCACAGAAGACTAGATCCAGGGTGTGACCCGCCTGGTGTGTGGGTCCGGAATCACAGAGGGAGAGTCCTAGTGTTGCCATGGTCGACACTAGGTCTACTGCTGCAGGTGAAAAGGAGGCCGTGTCAGCATGGACGTTGAAGTCCCCCATGACAATATTCCGTTCAGAATATTTTGTGACAATAAAATGCATGCATAAAACTCTGAAATATGGCTACTTTTCGGTTCTAATGTGAAATTACATTTGCTGCCCCATTTACACCATACTTCTCTGTAAGGATGCAAAGATAATCAGAAAACTTTTCATCTTTAGTGAGACGCCCACAGAGGGAAATGCTAAGATAAACTTTTTTCTTCTCCCTGAAAATTCAGCCCTTTGTGAAAATTTTGCCAAGGGTTTGTTTGTGTAAAAACAACATTGTAGCTTATACAAAAACATATTATTTTTGCTTAAGTGCTTTTTGGAAAACTATGTTTTTCAGAAGAAAACTTTTGGCATGGAAATAATTTCACAAAAAGCTCCGAAATACAAATAAATTCTCATACATGTGCAACAACTCTTGTATTTTTGCACAGCAGCCATTAACGCTATTTGAGCCCAAAACAAATATAGATCCCAAGTTCTCAAGCAGTGCTGATTATACTATGCAACACAATTTTCTTCCTAGGTTAGAAATGTCATTTCCTAGAAAATTTTTCAAATTTTGTTACATAATAAAATTTGCAATCTATACTACCGTGTTTCCCGAAAGTAAGACAGCGTCTTACTTTCTTTTGACCCCAAAATCCCCACTACGGCTTACTTTCGGGTACGGCTTACATTAGCCGACGGTACCTGCCGTACTCGAAAGTAAGCCTTTCCCCTTGGCCGCCGCGTCACTCGGTCCCGCCTCCCTCCTCGGTCCCGCCTCCTCCGCCCGCCGCCGCCTCCCTCCGCTCCGTCGCTGCCCGCCGCCGCCTGCCTCCTCCGCCGCCTACCTCCGCCTCCGGTGCCGCCCGCAGCCGCCTGCCTCCGCCGCCCAGCCTGGCGCGCGGCCAGGGCCTTCTGCCCATGCGTGAATGTCTGCGCATGGGCAGAAGGTACCGAGCGCACCCGGGCGCGCCTGCGTCAGCGCGCCTGGCCCAGCGCGCCTCGCGTCAGACGCGCTCGGTACCTTCTGCCCAAGCGCATTCGCGCATGGGCAGAAGGTCCGAGGCTGGCGCAGCCGCGCCTGGCGCAGGCATGGGGCCGCCAGCGGCGGCGGAGGCAGGCGGCGGCGGGCGGCACCGAGACGGAGGTGGCGGAGGAGGCAGGCGGCGGCGGGCGGAGGCGGAGGGAGGCGGCAGCGGAGGAGGAGGCGGAGGAGGCGGGACCGAGGAGGAGGCGGCCAGGGGTACGTCTTATTTTCGTGGTACGGCTTACATTAGCCGACCCCCCTGACACCCCCGATACGTCTTAAAATCGGGGGTGTCATACTTTCGGGGAAACACGGTAGCAAAGTGCTTCTAGTTTCATAGAGGGGAATAGGCAGGCTGCTGCTATTGCAAGAATATACGGCTGGCACATCTTACAAGAGTGGAAAGTAGCAATGGAATTAAAGAACTGCAAACAGCCCCACCCCATTTCAGCTAGTTGGATCCATATTTTATTTTGCATTCTTGATTCCATCACCACAATAGAAATAAAGTGCCTAATAAACAAACAAGTATACTTCTCACAAATATGATCAGTGTTATTTTATAATAATAATACGTAATAAAACATATCTTGTGGATTAAAGATAAGACACAACATGGTAGTTTATGAAGGGAAGATACAGGTTTAATGTCAAAACAATCTCATCGATTATCCCTTCCCAAACAAATTAATTAACAGGGACTTTATTTAATTTTTGTTTTTATTTATCCTTACCACCTGTCATCTACAAGGCAGAGAGCCTTTTCTGTTGTGGCGCCGAACATGTGGAATGCTTTGCAAGCTGAAGTCCGCTCTATTGGAGAGTTGCCTGCCTTTCAGAGGGCTTGTAAAACAACTCTCTTCTGGCAAGCTTTCAATCTCCAGCCACAAAATTCTAACTGTTGTTCTATTAATCACTGTCTTATTGTTATGCTTTTATTGTAATTTTTTATCTAACAAAGTGTTTTATATGCTGTAAACCACCCTGAGTCTATTGGGAAGGGTGGTATACAAATTGAAATAATAAATAAATAATTGCACTTTGATTAGACAGATTTGCATGGAAGTCCTAATATGTTGATTTATTTTGACATTTACACTGCAGGAAGGTAATGTAGGTAATGTAGAGGCTATATTAAAAGCACAGGAAGCTTTCTACAGAATTTTCATGTAATTTACCTCTTTTACAGTGGCGGTCTCCTCCACCATTATTTCTTTCTCTGGACTACACTGAAGATCATAACCGACAATAAAATACAGGAAAAGCTAAGAGAAAGATAACACATCAAGTTTAAAAAATTAAGTTTCCCTCATTCTTCAAGCACATTTTAATGTGATTTAAATAATAAATTCAAAGTGGGGCAACTTGAACTCCAGCTTTGATCAGCCCGAGAGGTCAAAGGTCAGAAATGTCCGAGGGACTCCATCAACACATAGAAAACTGCCAGCTGCTCACTCTGGTACATTTTCAGATACAATGTTCAGCCCCTTTCCATCTGGAATTGAATTTAGTAGAACTTACTTCTGAGTTAGTTATGCATAGGACTGCTCACAAGGGACCCTTTATTTCCAAATATCACAGCATGCAATATAGCAGTCTCACAAATAAATGTTATGAAAACATAACTCGAGGTGCCTGGTGTCAAGACCATCCATCTGGCCTCGACCCGACGTAGGGCCTTCTCTGTGGTGGCTCCAACTATTTGGAATATTCTGCCAGCTGAAGTACGTGCCCTGCAAGACGACCTTGCCTTTTGCAGGGCCTGTAAAACCTATCTCTTCAAACTGGCATTTAGTTGTTGATTTTTGTAATCCTGCAGTTAGTTTTAGTTGAAATTTAGAATAGTTTATCTGATGTTTTTATCTGTATGCTTGTGATTGTGAGCTGCTCCGAGCCCTCGGGGAATGGCGGCATACAAGAATGATAAATAAATAAATAAATAAATAAATAAATAAATAGCCTGAGACAAACAGCAAACTGCTAACCTTACTACGGGGATGGGCAGAGCGTATTTTGCTTGGGAGCGTGTTCCACAGGGGGGCACAGATGAGAAGGCCCAGCTGTATTTGAGATGTTGGCGGGAGAGCAGGGCCTCCCCAAATGATCTTAAATTGTGAGGGGGGGGGGGCTAGGGCAAGTAAGCTGGGCCAGAACCGTATAGACAGGGGTCGGGAACCTATGGCTCGCGAACCGTATGTAACTCTTTTGAGGATTGCATCTGGCTCGCTGGGCCACCTCAGTTGGCCCTGCCCACTCTGATTCTCCAAAATGGCTACCGGCCCGCGTATGAGCCAAAGAACCAGGTGCTCCTGGTTGGATCCTCCTCCTCCTCCTGCAGGGAGTCAGGAGGAGGAGCTTGGAGGCAAAGGCGTGTGGGAGGAAGCATGCCGATCGCCTCTCGCCCCTGCCGGCCTCAGCCATCGGGGCGCCTTTGCCGATCGCCTTTCCTCCCCGCTGGCCTGGGGGGAAGGCCGAAAGGCAAGGGCACAGGCTCTCTGCATGACTGAGGCCATGCGGACTGCCTTCGCCGCTCTCCTCTCCACCCCACCCCCCCCCCAAACTCAGAAGGGACAAGGGGAAAGTGGCAAAGGCGCCCTGCATGGCTAAGGCCATGAGGAGCACCTCGCCACTCTCCTTCCCCTCCCCCCCCGAACTCGGAAGGGACGGAGGGAGAGTGGCAAAGGAGCAGCGCATGGCTAAGGCCATGAGGACCACCTTTGCCGCTCTCCCCTTGTCCCCCCTGCTGGACTCGGAAGGGACGAGGGGAAAGTGGCAAAGGTGCCCCGCATGGCTAAGGCCATGAGGAGCACCTTCGCCGCTCTCCTCTCCCCCAACTTGGGAGGGACGAGGGGAGAGTGGCAAATGTGCCCTGCATGGCTAAGGCCATGAGGAGTACCTTCACCGCTCTCCTCTCCCCCCTGTGAACTCGGAAGGGATGGGGGGAGAGTGGCAAAGGTGCCCCACATGGCTAAGGCCATGAGGAGCACCTTCGCCGCTCTCATCTCCCCCCCCCCTGAACTCGGAAGGGAAAGTGGCAAAGGTGCCCCACATAGCTAAGGGCATGAGGAGCACCTTCGTTGCTCTCCCCTACCCCCCCCCCCCGGCTCTGAACTCGGAAGGGACGGGGGTGAGTGGCAAAGGTGCCCCACATGGCTATGGCCATGAGGGGAGCCTTCGCAACTCACCTCTCCCCCCCCCCCCCCGGGCTCGGATGGGAAGAGGGGTGAGCGCAGGATCCGGAGAAAACTACCCAGAGCAGAAGGGCGCGGACAAGCCTTGCTGCTCCTGCAGCTGCTCAACGCACCTCTTGCCTCTTTTCGAACTGTGGTGGCGAGCAGCATCTGAAAGGGGCAGGCCAGGCGCCGAGGGATGGAGGGAGAGAGGCTTCCTCGCCGCGGAGCCCACACCCTGCCTGCCTGTCTTTCTGCCTTCCTGGCCAGGAGGTAAGAAACCTCATTATTATTATTAAGCATGGGTGGCCATCTGTCAGGGGTGCTTTGATTGTGCTTTCCCTGCATAAAGGCAGGATGAAGGGGGTTGGACTGGATGGCCTTTAGAGGTCCCTTCCAACTCTGTTGTTATTGTTATTGTTGTTCTTGTTGTTCTTGTTATTATTAAGCATGGGTGGCTATCTGTCAGGGGTGCTTTGATTGTGCTTTTCATGCATGAAGGCAGAAGGAAGTTGGACTAGATGGCCCAAGGGGTCTCTCCCAGCTCATTGTTGTTGTTGTTGTTATATTATTATTATTATTGAGGCTGGAGAATCCTTTTCTTATAGTATGTATTTATACACTCACACTTAGTTGAATTCAGTTTAAAAATATATAATATATATTATACTAGCTGTACCAGGCACGCGTTGCTGTGCCCTATTTAGGAGATGCGAGATGTAAGGGTTGGAAATGATGTTACTTACGGTCTTGGTGGGGTCATTTAGGCATGAACTGCGCACTTTCTATGTGTGCTCCAAATGATGTCATCTGGAAGCATGAGTTGTATTGTCTTATATAGCGGAGGAAGTGTTTTGATTCTGGAGTGTGTCCACTCAGCAAAGTCTGTAGTGGTTGTGGAGGAGTGGCAAGTGGTGGTAGAGAGACTTTACCGGCTAGGCAGCACATTCTTGTTGTTTCTGCTGGGTATTTCAGGGCTTTGCAGTGTGTGCAGATGTGCGTTAGGGTGCCAATGTCGGCCGCTGGCACCATGTTGTAGTCTTCTGCAGCGTTGTATCTGAAGGCTAGGCGGTGGAATTGGTTGTGGTGTTTTTGAAGTTTGTTTTCTGTGTTGCGACGTCGTGTTTCTGTGCTCCTTGCGCGCTGCTGTTGTGTTGCATTTCTGCGTCTTTGTTGTTCCTGGCTGCGCGCTTCTTCTTGTCGTGCAGTTCTTTGCATTTGGTTCTCAGCTGTGCGTCGTGCAGTGACCTGTTGTCTGTGTCTCTGCTGCGCAGTGTGTTTCTGTTCTGGCATTTGTTCTGCCCTTTTTTGTTTGATGTATGTAGCGTTGTGAGTGTGTCGTCCGATGCTGTTATTTTTATAAGGCATGGCTTGTCTTTTGGGTCAGTTTATGTCTGTGTGGAAGGAAGGAATGGTTTTAGTTTGTGGTGTTTGTAGGTGTTGTGTGAACGGGGTCCCGTAAGGTTGGTGGGATGGGTTGTGATTGGAAGTTGTGTTGTGTTGTGTGGGTAGGAATTTGCTGGAGAATTGCTCCCTCAGAGTTTGGTTTTGGCAGTTTAACCCTCAAACACCAACTGAAATCTCTCAGCATTCTATCCTAGCCTTGGATGGCTCTTGCCAGCATTGCTATGGTTACAGCAGTTATGCAAATCCGCCCTTATTGGCAGCCAATCATGTTGTTCAGAATGTAGAGGCTGGGTGAGTCTTTGGCTGCCCCGGAGGATGCTGGTAAATGTAGTTTTATTTTTACTCGTTGTTTTGGGGGCCTTTAAGGTTTTGGGGGGGAAAGTTTCTTTGCTACAAACGTACCTTGCTTGAGGCCTATTTCTGTTGGCAAGTATTGTGTTTCTGCGTTGTGTGGTTTCTTTGTTTGAGGTATACATCACATGACGTGAACCCTTTTATATAATAGATGGCTCTAACGGAAATAAATTTACAAATATTTTGCATTTATGGCTCTCTGAGTCAAAAAGGTTTTGTAGGTCAAAACCAGCACTTGTTACAGATTCAACTGTCTTATCTTCTCTAAATAAAAAGTGTCAGGCAGTAGGTTAGAATTTACTTTTCTGTTTCTGAGACTATTGTGAACAGGAGCTGTTGTGAATAAGAATTCACAATATTGGCAGTAAAAAAAGCAGCTTCAGTTAATTTATATGTTCAATAAATAGTAAAGCAATGTTTAATAAGACTGTTAAAGTAAACTCTCCTCATAAGAGGATAGGTACTGGGATGTCAAAAGAATTGGCTTCAAATCAGAGCCCTTTTCTTTTAATACGATTTCAAAGTAAAATTGTTACAACTGGTATTTAAGGGAACTAGCTATATAACAGGATACATATTATCACTCACAGTAGTCTACCTGTGAATCAATATAGTTGAGATCACAGCTAAGAAAATTACTTTTGGACGATAGTTCTCAAAATTGGCCAGCTAACCTGACTAGATACATTAGAAAAACAGTGTAATGTATCTAGTCAACAGATTCAGTCTCTGGTTATCAAATTCCATAAAATTGTTAATAAAAGTTTTATCAACTTTGAGAACTTTAGTCTCAATATTTACAACCAAGTATAAATAAATTAAAAGTATTTAAAATAGGTATACTGTTGCAAAAATGATTGATATACTTATTTTACCTGAGTGGCCGTTGGAGCTTTTCCAGAGCAAAGTCCTAGTAAGCTTCCCATTTTGAGCTCTGCTTCTTTAACCGTATAGTCCTCAGGCACTTAATAGGCAGAGTTAAAAAAAAAGCCAAAAGAGAAAACATACATATAAAAAATGAAAATAGGTGCAGAAAGTATTTTTAAAAATCACAAATATGTAACTTAATACATATTAGAAAGCGGAAACCACGGAAAACAGCAGTCAGAATCTTGCATTGAGGAGATGTAGTTAAACTTACAGAGCTATGTAAGTCTATTCGATACACTCCCCCACAAACCCCACATTTTAATTCTTCTGACCCTTCCTAAACAGTTATTATCCTATCAGGGTGATCAGTGGTAACATGTGCATCCATTTCCCTTTATCACTATAACAGACACCCACAGGGATCACCAAAAAGTCCTTGGGAGGGCCCTGCAGCATCTCTCCAGCATCTCCAGCAAAAGGGAACAAGCTCCAGATGTTGCATTGATTCACCTTCCCCACCCCCAACCCCCATCCCATGATCTAGATAGGGCTGTGTTGGGGAGGGAAGACTAAGAAGAGAATGCAGAAAGTTTCTAAAGCAGATAAAAGCATGACTGATTGATCTATCATGGTTAATATGATAAAAACTCTAATTATTTCATGATACATCTGAACTATGTTTTCATTCTTTAAATAACTATGGACTCTCCTCTATGTGTTTTTATCTCTAAGCATAGCTAACAGTATGAGATTATGGAATTCCAGTTCCAAACCACCAACAGGGCCAGGATGGCTCTAATTTATATGTTACGTTACCTGGACAAAGAAGTTTTCCATTTTTGCCAATGGGTCTGAGGCAGCTATTATTAACTGAAATTTGAAGGGAAAAATAATTTTAAAATGAAATAAATACATCCATGTGAAGAATAACAATCAATTTAACTCAAGATCGCAAGCATTAAAAAGACAACAGGTAAGATATGGAAATCATAAACTGTCTTCTAATCTATTTTTAAATAACTGCTTCACTGGGGAGCTGTCCTTCCCCTCACAGGGCGCTTGTGCCCTGCTTTGTGCTGGTCAGTGACTGTAATAAAGTTTGTACTTGATATGGAAATCAGATGTGAAATACTCTAGAAACTGAACTAGACAAGAAGGTTTCGCTGATTTGGGAAGGCAAACACAGAGCAAAGCAAACACAGTCACCACTTTAATATGCACTTCTCAAAGCTGCAGCTCCTACCTTTTGCCCATCTAATAATGGGGTTAGGAAAGGGGCCTCACTTGGGACTTCCAGGGGCTGGATAGGTCACTCTGGCAAGCCAAAGTTCCCTATTCCTGTTATAAAATGGCAGAAGATTGTTTCTGTCATCATACAGGTGCCTTTGCGCAACAGGGCCTTGCCACAACTAAAGTGGGGAATTCTGGAAGGCTGCAAGCAAAAAATAGGTGGGGTGTTGTGTGGTTTCCAAGCTGCCTGAACATGTTCTAGCAGCATTTTCTCCGCATGTTTTACCTACATCAGATGCAGGCAAAACATCGTGAGAAAATGCTAGTAGAAAACAACCACACAACAGCCATGAAAGCCTTGACAATACAAAAAATAGGTTCAATTCATTTTTCTCATCTAAAGGGTAATTCAGCCTTTTTGCAAACAGAAAGAGCAGTTCAGTTTCTAGAAGGGACCTTCTGCATCCAAATAAAATCTCATCCTATGTGGTCTTACAATAGTTCAAGTCTTCAATGCCAACTCTGAAAAACAAAGGCAACTAACTGAAATTACATATGGAAAACTATTTTACCTAGCTCCTTGTCCAACTGCATTTCCTCAATGGCTTTAATTCGGATATCTGACATCATCTAAAAATTAAAACAAACAAACCAATCTATTTCCAAGAGATAATAAACTGAAGGGGCACAGACAGTGTTTTTTTATCTATACATTGTTCTATCTTTTCATTGTGAAAGTACCAATCAAATTAATCTCTCTTTTCCCTCTTCTCCCTCACAAAAAGAAAAAAGACAATTGCTTCTGTAGCATCGATGTCATAAAGAAATGAAATGGGTGAAGAAACTCACCTTAATTTGGAAAGAAGGATCTGGCATTAGGATTTTTAGGGATACAGGCAATTCTATGGTCAACGTATACTGGAAGTTGATCATAGAGTGATGCTGGAGGACCTAGAGATTCACAGAAGAAACATTTCTCTAGGAATCTCTAGGTCAGTGGTTCTCAACCTGTGGGTGCTCTAGGTCCCGCAGTATGTTTCTGTGGTCAACTTTCAGCAGAGGTTAACCATAGCCATGCTGGAAAACCTGGGAAAAATAACAATTTTATTATTTGTGGGGGATCCTGTGCCACAGTAAATATGGTTGGCTGACTGTATTAAAATCCCCACTTTTTGAATTTTACTATTTTTCACCAAAAGATACTGACTAGTCAATGAATTTCAATTTAACTTGCATAGTTTTTCTGTGCTATGCAACAAGTCATGGCATTATGAACATTCTTATGCATCCTAAGACTTTAAGCACTTATTTTTTGCATGCCAACTTGGTATAAAACTCAGTAAAAAATATTGCTAATATACAGAGTAAAGGTAAAGGTTTAGGTTTCCCCTTGACATTAAGTCTAGTCATATCTGACTCTAGGGACGAAGAACCAACGTTGTCTGTAGACGCCTCCAAGGTCATGTGGCTGACTGCATGGAGAGCCGTTACCTTCCTACTGGAGCGGTAAATATTGATCTACTCACATTTGCATGTTTCCAAACTGCTAGGTTGGCAGAAGATGGGGCTAACAGCTGGACCTCACCCCGCTCCCTGGATTCGAACTGCCGACCTTTCGGTCATCAAGTTCAGCAGCAGCTCAGCAGTTTAACTTGCTGTGCCATCAGGGGCTCCACTGCATATTTGCAGAGTATCAGCTGCAAATATGCAGTGTAATTTTGACACACTTTTCCTGAGGCCTGACAGTTATCTGAGTACAAAAAGTAAGTACAGCAACAAAATAAATTATTCCAGAGAGCCTCACACCAGTCATGTAAAGATATCTCCCCTGCACATATATTTTTCACCTTAAATCTGGGCAGTTTTGATATCAATTTAGGAAGCAAAGTGTCAATCAGCCCCAGATGTCATTGTTACAAATACAGACACATCTTCAGGTCCTTTCCTCCTTCCCTATAAGCACCTAAAACACAAGCAGCAAAAATAACAAGAGAAGCAGTTTCCTGGAACTGGACAAGTTAAGAATGAAAACAAAATAAAGCAGCTGGACAGACTGGCCAGAATGGAAGGAAATGAGTCACAGGAGATGTAGCCTCTCAGAGCCATGCACAATCACAATGTCTGTTACTTACTGTTTCAACGGTTGCAGTAATTTTAACTTGAATCTCTTCAGCCTCCAATTTACAGATTTTTTTAACTTGTAACCAGCTGATATCATGCGTAAAAGCAGTCAAATTGCCGCCTGCCACATTCACCATGCTGCAAACAACACATGCTTAGAATGCATAATTATGCACCACATGTAAGACAAAATGCAAGGAAATGTATTTTGAACAACTGTACTAATGTACGCAAATTAAGGGCCAGCAGGACATGGTCTTATGCAAACAGCTCTAGAAACAAATAACCATCGCAGCACAATTCCCTCCCTCAATGTCACCAAGTGACAGGCAATAGATATGCTAATAGCAGAAACCCCATCACCAGATTTTAAATCTGACTATAGTGATTGTGATTGACTATAAGATGCCCCCCAACATATCTACCTTTTCCCTTCTCCTCTTGTTACCTGCTATAAATGAGTACTAATATGACCAATATATATGTAAGACAGGGTTCCAGCCCTTAAAAGACCTGTCTCACAATCTATTTATCTATAGTTAGGCATAGCAAAGAAAACAAAAGGAACTACTGATTAGAGAAAACAATATATGTATATATGCTGAAGGAAAATTCATATAGCCCTTCAATCTACAGGTTGGTATCCAAACTACATAAATACTTTTGCCAATTCAAACAGTGTCTGTTTGCGTATCTAAATATTAAACCTCACCTAGTCCAATGCAAAGCAATCTCTCTTCTGACCATATCCATTATCTAATACAGTACAGTGGACTGATGGCCAAAGAAAAATATTCAAGCTGTGACTTCAATTCTGTTCATGGTGATTTCTAGCCATGAATATGATCATGAAATACATTCTTCTGCTAATAACACCGTCATACCTCCCAAGTACACACAATCTCATCTAATTTTGGAAGTGAAGATTCAAAGCATCAGGTTGTATCAGAGACCATGTAGAGTTATAGAGGAATCCTGCCTAAAACCCCAAAGATCCTTGGCCAGAATTAACAATCCCAGACTAAATGTACTATGGTATGATTCCACGTAAGGTTCCTATGTACCTCAGCCCATGCTGAAGTAATACGTCTGTTTACATCCTAAGTATTTCTAAAAGATATCCTGTGAATACTAATTTCAAAGAAATGAATTCAGATTGCTTAAATGCAAGTATGACACCTGTAAGGTTCTGTCAATTAGAGCAGAGTGTGCTCTAATCTTAGACCCTTCCAATATTGGTAATCCCGACCAGGTGCGACCTTGAAGGCTTGAGCAGTGCTGAGAGAGAGCCTTGAGCTATGGGCCACACCACACCAACATGGGAAGCACTGCCTTGTGTTATGCTGACTCAGGGAGAGATGACTGAGCAGCCATTGGACGATTGGGCTTATGACATTAACTCTGTGACCCCTGGGGTCATGCCCCAATGGACTACTGGGATTGCTGAATCATTTGGATCTGATGCAACCTCTGTTAAGCATTGCATGCTAGGGGGGTTGGGTCTTTGGGATGATGGACAGATGGTGGAGGCGGAGACTGTATATAAACTGTGTTGGGGGCGGGGTGAAGCCAGATCTGGCTTCACAGGCAATGATACCTGGAATAAACTTGTAGGATCAAGCTGCTGTTTGTGCGTCGTCCTTACAGAGGTCTTTTCAAGAAAATCCAGCGTTCATTACAGAAAGCCAGATCTGCAAAAGCCTGTCATGGAGAAATTCATCGAGGGCTTATCCAGTGAGATGCCATCCGCAAAGTCCAGACCCATGATGGAGGTGGAATGGGTGAGTCCTGAAGAGTTCTGGGACAGTGACTCGGATGAGGACGATTTGTGGGCCCCAAGTGAGGTGGAGCAGCAGCAGGCTAGAAGGATCCTGCAAGGCTTGTTCCCTCATTGGGTGATGGAGGAATCGTTGGAGGGCGCCCCTTCTTGGGAGGAGGAGGAAGATGCGCCCAGAGAACCGGAGGAGCGCAGGAGCGCTTGCCAGGCGGTGGAGCACAGGAGTGCTCGTCTGGTGCGTGCCAGGGATGGTCAGGTGGACCTGGCAGAAGAGGGGAGAGAGACCCCAGAACCTGAGTTAGCCAAGGTGACTGTGCCAAGAGAAGGGCCAGTTTGGAAGGCTGAAGAGACTGGGCAGGAGAGAGCTCAGTTTCCCATAGGGACCAGAGATGAGGCGGTCCGGGAAAGGCAGCAAATTTGTTGGAGGCTGCAAGTGTTGCAGAAAGCTCTTCGTTGTGGGCATCACGATGTGAATGAACTGGAGAAGGAGATGGAGGTGATACTGGAGAGAGTGGGTAGGCTCCAGGAATGGATGGATCTCACAGACGAAGAGGGTGGACGCTTTGATGATGCCGAAGAAGAAGTCCCGCCAGAGGCAGGGAAAAGGTATGAAGCTGTTTTACCAGAGAAATTTGTGTGGACGGCCGAAAATACTGAAGAGTGCCATGCGGAGATGGAAGTCAAGCCTCCTGTGGGAGAAACTGCAGAGGAATGCCTGTCCTTTGAAGTCCCCGTCGGCAGTAAAGGGGAAAGCGAGACTGCTTTAACTTCAGAGGCTGCATTACCGGAGAGGAAGAAAGGAGAAGAGAGTCCCTTTCGCACGATGGAAGGAATGTTGGAGCCAGGGAGTGGGCAAGAGGCTTCTTGTGTTGTGGAAGAAAAGGAGGAACCCTTCCTGCAAAGTGTTGGAATTGCGATTGCCTGGTCTGCAACGTTACTTTTCTGGGCTTGGAAGGTGGGAGTGCAGCAGAAAGAGGCCAGGTTCTTTGTGCAGAAAAGCTGTTCTCTGAAGTGGTGGAGGAAGATCAGTCTGGCAAAGTTACAGAGATGATTAAGCTGCCGAAAGATAAGATTGGGTGCTGCCCAGCCTGGAAAGTGAAACTACCAAGAAAGGAGGAAGTGTGGGGAAGGCTTCTTGGCTGGAGAAGTTTGAAAAGTGGCCCGGAGGTGTTGAAGAGAGAAGGGAAGTGAAGCCTGTTCCCATTACTGTGGAGCCTGGCCAAGATGATTACTCCTAGAAGCAAGCCAACCTCTGGAGTGTGGCGAGACTCTTTGTGAGCTGGAGGTCCCGGAGGGAGGTGAGCTGGAATGCAAGAGTGATGGGCCGGCTGTGTTAGCAAAGCAACATGCTGAAGTGGAGCTGTGGAGTTGCTAAGCGGAGATTTCCAGTGCGGGTCAGCTGTGGAAAAGGTGAACGAGCAGTTGGCGAGATCCCGGATGGCTGATCCTGTTCTGAGTATAACCCTATGGTTATTTGGTCAGGAGGGGGTAGTTGGAATCAGGGGATGTTGGAACATGTTGTTCCAGAGAAGATTTTGGTGCCTGAACTATGGAAGAAACCCTTTGATGAACTTGGCAATGTGCTGAACTTGGGTTTGGTGCTTGAACTATGGAAGAAACCCTTTGATGAACTTGGCAATGTGCTGAACTTGGGTTTGGTGCCTGAACTATGGAAGAAACCCTTTGATGAACTTGGCAATGTGCTGAACTGGGGTTTGGTGCTTGAACTATGGAAGAAACCTCTTGATGAACTTTGCAATGTACTGAACTTGAAACTTCTAAAAGTTGAATTGCATTCTAGCCTGTTGGTTATGATTGAGGTAACTTTGGGAGGTGGCATGGTGAAAGGAATGTTTATATGTTTCCTAATTGTGGTCATTTGGGGAGAGAAAGTGTTCTGGAAAGCAGATGTAACATGAACGGGATACTAGGCTTAGATCAGACAGGAATTGATGGTGCAGAACTGGGATTATATGACACTGGGATTTTGTGTATTAGATAAAGTAATGTGCCTAATGTATTTTATAGAATGCATTTAAATGCTTATGTCTCATTTATTATTGAGGGATTGTTGTGTTGAATTAGGGATGCTGGGGATGTTTATGTGATGCTCTCATGTCTTAGAAATGTTAGATGGGAAGGTATTATGTATGTATATTTTATGTTCGTGTTAGAGGTATGTTCCCGAGATTTAGAAGGATGGATACAGCCTTTGTTGGGATCTGCAATGAGGTTAATTGTGGCATATGGATAAGTTAATAAAGAGTTTGTGGTGCCTTCCTTGAGAAGAGGGGTTGGCGAGACTGCCCAGTTGATTTGTTCCTGGGTTTGTTGTGTTGATTTAGGTGTGTGGGTGTTCATCGCTTAGTTGGATGGTTGATTTCAATGCGATGGTTAGGATGAGGTAGAAGGGGTGTGATAGTTTTCCTAGGTGCTTTTTCCTATGTGAGGGGTGTTGTAGGTTGTTCAGTGGAATTAAGTGCTAGGATTGTGTGTTAGAATTGAGATTGGATGTGTGGATTTTATGTAGATGTTCCCTTGTGGGAGCAGGTGATGGATAGAGGGTTTAGATAACTGAGTTTGGTCGCAGGGGAGATTGGTATGTGCCTCTTGCTAAGGTAGCAAGGGTATGAGATTTCTGTTAATAGAGTACTTGACACAGTTGAGTGATCCTGTGTGGCTGGTTGGATAGTTAAAGTTTGTTTGTAGTAGTGGTTTATGGTGGTCTTAGGCCTCGTGGCTGGGTGCCAAGAGGAGTTAGGTCAAAGGATAGTTTGGGAGAAGTGTGGATGTTCATTCATTTAGTGTTTATTGTGCGGAAAGTTGTAATTTGATAATAGTGTGGCCTCCTGCTTGTGCAGTGGGGAGAGTTGTAGTTTCCAAGTGCCTTCTGCCAGGGTAGTAGGATAGTGTTGCTGCCGGAGCAGTAAGGGTAGTGGGTTTCTGTTGTGTACTTTTGGGTATTCGCGGCACAGTTGAAGTGGTCCTGTGTCGCAGGTGAGGATGTGGCATATTAGAGGTTTTGGTTTTGAAAGAATGTTTGGATGCAGATGTTTATGCCTGCGTTCTGGTGGCAGTTAGTGGTTATTGAGAGTTATGGGCCTTAGAATCCTGATTGTGTGTGATAGAGATGGTGGTGTAATTTTGTCCCTGAGGCCTCCTGCTTTGGGCAGTGGAGGATTTTGAGAGTTATGGGACTTGGAGTGTTGATTGTGTGGTAGTAGATGCGCAGTTGATTTGTTCCTGTGCATTGGACTGTTGGGATCTGTAGTAATAAGTAGTTGCATGGGAAGTGTGGTTCTGTGGTCCCTTTTGCTATGGTAGTAAAGGGATGGGGTTGTTTTAGATTTGGTAGGAAGAGATAGGAGTTAACCTTGAACAAGCTGAGCGTTTGGTAGAGATGAGCTTGGTTATCTGAGTGTGGGGGAGTTCCGGGTTTATATGAGAAATGGACAGCCAGGCTTTGTTCTAGTGGGTGTATTGTGGAGCAAGGTCTTGGTATTTGTGTTTGGTGTTAGAATAGGATTTAGGAATAGGATTTAGATTATAAGTTAAAGGTATGTTCAAATCCTTTTCCTCTCAGGGGGGAGGAGAGAGGGTATTATGTAAGGTTCTGTCAATTAGAGCAGAGTGTGCTCTAATCTTAGACCCTTCCAATATTGGTAATCCCGACCAGGTGCGACCTTTGAAGGCTTGAGCAGTGCTGAGAGAGAGCCTTGAGCTATGGGCCACACCACACCAACATGGGAAGCACTGCCTTGTGTTATGCTGACTCAGGGAGAGATGACTGAGCAGCCATTGGACGATTGGGCTTATGACATTAACTCTGTGACCCCTGGGGTCATGCCCCAATGGACTACTGGGATTGCTGAATCATTTGGATCTGATGCAACCTCTGTTAAGCATTGCATGCTAGGGGGGTTGGGTCTTTGGGATGATGGACAGATGGTGGAGGCGGAGACTGTATATAAACTGTGTTGGGGGCGGGGTGAAGCCAGATCTGGCTTCACAGGCAATGATACCTGGAATAAACTTGTAGGATCAAGCTGCTGTTTGTGCGTCGTCCTTACAGAGGTCTTTTCAAGAAAATCCAGCGTTCATTACAACACCATCTGGTGTGGGATACATCTTTGGATTTTATCCAAAGCATGCTAACATCTACATTAGCATCATTGTAAATAGTGCCATCAAAAATGTTCTAGAAATACATATTTCAGTATACACATTTGCGTATTACATCTTTGTTACAAAAAAATATGAAGCTATAAAATATCATTTTTAAATCATGTTTTTATGAAATAAACGTAGGAACAAAAGGACATAACACCTGTTTTGCAGGATCTGCACTGGCTGCCAATTGAGCACCGGATCACCTTCAAAGTGTTGGTCCTCACCTTTAAGGCCTTACACGGCCTGGGGCCAGCGTATTTGAGGGACCGTCTCACCCCATATTGCCCTCCGAGATCACTTCGGTCTGAGGACTCCAATCTCCTGGAGATACCTTCAGCTAAACTCGCAAGGCTGAATGCTACCCGCCGGAGGGCGTTCTCTGTCATAGCACCTACGCTGTGGAACGCCCTCCCGGCCGGAACTCGGGCTATGAAGGACCTGCTCCCGTTTAGACGGGCCTGTAAAACATACCTGTTTAAGCAGGCCTTTGGTGAGTAAGTCCTGCCCATGCCCCGCCATCTATTCGTTCTTCTGAGGATGATGTGCTGTTCATTGTGTTAACTGTGTTATTAATTACTATACTGCTGTTGTTTTTAATTGTTTTTAACTGCTTATTGCCTGTATTTTACTGTGCCCTTCGGCTCCTGTAAGCCGCCACGAGCCTCAGGGAGTCGGCGGCATAGAAGCCCGAATAATAAATAAATAAATAAATGTATGTTCCCTCTCAGAAAAAGATCTATAGGGGAAAATAACAGAAGTAGCAGCCTAACCTTGAAAGAAACATCTTGAAAGGCAACTCTAGTTCCAAAGGGTTAAAAATGCTGGATAAGGAAATCAGCTTTTTTTTAAAAAAAACAACAACTAGCTTACGAAAACTAAACATGTTAGCCCCATTCAGAGCTGGTCAGCCTGGTTAATTCTAGAGACATTAATTCTTTATACCACTTCTTTTTCGGCAGGGTAAGTGTTTGGCATAGGGAGGAAAACCCTAGCCTCCTTGCCACTATTTTCCCCTATATAAAGTGAACAAGGGAGCTTTTAAACTACAACATGAATCACCCATCACCATCACCTTGGTTCTCTTTCAAGATATCTAACACTATAGATGCCAATCCTCATTGTTTGTTCTGTCTCCCTAACTCATCAATTTTCAACATTCCTGGAAGCTACTGATATTTCTTAAAACTGCACTAGACTATACTGGGTTCTCCTGTGCTTTTAAACTTACACATATGTGTTTCTACTAGAGATGGGAAGGCCTGGAAAAAAATCCAGAAAAATTGAGAGAAAACCAGTTCTTTTCTGTCCCCCCCCAATGTTTCCGGGATTTTTTTCCCATTTCCCCCCCAATTTTTCTGTTTTTCCCCCAGACCTGTCCATTTTTATTTTCTACATACACCGAACCTTCAGTATCTCCTGGAGTTTGCTTCCAGGACCCCTTGTGTTTGCAATCCATGGATGCTCAAGTCCTGTTATATACATTAGTATCCTTCTATAAAATGTCAAGCAACTCAAATGAGTTGGATGTTATTTTTTTCTAATATCTGTTGAGGAACGAATTTGCAGATGCAAAGCCCATGAATATCAAGGGCCAACTGTAGTTGATCTGTTTCCACGAGATACAGAAAGCAGAGTATTTTCACCAGTGGCCTTGATTTGCTGCCAAATTAGCAAGCACTGGGCTACCATATTTAGATTAGGGAGGAATTATAATCTCAAACAACTACTTCTGGCTGAGGTTGTTAGGAAAATCCTAATAGGATATTGTAAAAGCCACACAATGCCTACAAAAGTTGCAAAAATCAGCTCAGGTTTTTAACAGTTAAATTTTCTGTGAATAATGGTATACACCTGATGCCATAGAACAAGAAATGGAATCAGTGATTCTAAAATACTTCTAACCTTAAGCTTCTATGTATCACATGTACAAAGCAGTGGTCTGGAAATTGAACAAAAACAAATAGCTTATCTGGCTTGTCTAGCAAACATCATGAATTAAATTACACAGTGAAATTAGAAACAGTCATATAATGGGAGATCAATTTGTGACATGTACCTTTGGTCATGGCTGTCTAAAACTAGAATTGAGCATCCATCAGTAAGGCC
This sequence comes from Anolis apletophallus, assembly GCA_030556195.1. Lineage (NCBI taxonomy): Eukaryota > Metazoa > Chordata > Lepidosauria > Squamata > Anolidae > Anolis > Anolis apletophallus. The sequence continues at coordinate 44,986,315 of JARBWK010000003.1, read as the reverse complement.
AACTGTCCTGAGAGTTTTTTCCATATCTTCCTCAGGAATGACTTTCCAGTTGTCAGCTTCTCTCTCAGACCCTGAATGACTTTTTAATATTATCCCTTTAGAGGACGTTAAAGCTTTGCAAATCATTCTCAAGCTTAAACTACATGAAAAAACATGCTGGGACTCCATAAACTGTTGCCCCTTTCGTCCTTCATTATGTCCAGCTAAATGAAGAACACTTATGAGAACAGGTTCATGGTCAATGCCAGTCTGAACTTCCACTCCATCAACCTACAGAAAGAAAATGAAAAAGTCTGAAAACAAATCAGGGGCACATTTCACAAGATTAACTTTTCAACTGCAGGACTCTTGTCACTAGTGACACATGGCTTTCCTCATCCACTCCATGGAACATATTATGATCTAGACTTCTAAGATATTTCATTTTGTAAACATTCCAATATATTGGGTGCTCATAGTAAAATGATGACAAGATTAAATCACATGCGGATTTCTCCCATACACCTCACTTATTCTTCCCTCAAGATACAGGTTTCAAAACAACTGAACAGTGCAAAAGAGAAAGTGGCACTGGGATGTGGGATTTTTTTCTGGACTACACTGGAGTACTGTTTCTCCATCAAAAGAGGAAATGTGATCTTACAAGGAATGATTTGTGGGTGCCTCTCTTTTGTAAGGATACAGTCTAATTATGGTTATCTTTAATTTTTTGAGTTTTGTGGAAACAGAAATAATACAAATTCAATGAATATACCATCTACAAAGGCCTATTCTCCAAGTCAAGTAAACCACTGAATAATGACTGCTGCTTAGCAATCAGAATCCCAATACAAAGGAATAAAAAGCACTTCCTTTGTGAATTAGTAGATATTTATCATAATTTTTGTCATTCATTCAAATAAGCCAAAAACCTCCATGAGCTTTTGAAGGGGCCTTAAAATAGTTATCTCACCGACAATCCAGGGTTTGTTTACCTCTTTTCCATTCCACACAAATATATCAGCTCCATCGAAAAGCCCAATGCTACTTAAAGTAGAATCGGCACCTGCCAAGATCAATCAAGAATTTTTACATTTAAAAAAATAATTTGAAAGTGCCTTTAAAATTATATTGGTTAATTACAGCATAAATGACACTTTACAGTAACATTTGATTTGATTCATAATATAGCAAAATGTAACTGTATAAATCTAAGCAAAAAACATTTCCTTATGAAACAAAATTCGAACAAATAAAAAAAAAGAAAAATTATGTACCAAAAACTCAATACATGATTCAAAACTACAATTATGAATATTGGTATGCATACGATTTGATCTACTAAACACAACTGCTTAATTTATTCAGAAGTATCAACTGTGCCTGAATTTAGAATTTTTCTTCAAATGCTTTAGTCATGAAACAAAGGAATATTAAGATCAATTTTTCCATCAAAGACTGAGAAATAAAGCATTAGCGAATAGTGTTATTATGTGTTATTGGGCTTGGCCTCATGTAAGCCACCCTGAGTCCCCTTGGGGAGATAAGAGCCTTGGGGTCAAGCTAGACACCCAACTGTCGATGGAAGCGCAGATTGCCTGCGCTTGCAAGACAGCGTTCTACCATCTGCGGCAGGCGAAACGTCTGGCTCCTTACCTCTCCCGCTGCGACCTGGCCACGGTGATCCAAGCCACGGTCATCTCGAGGCTTGATTACTGTAATGCGCTGTACATTGGCCTACCCTTGTCGGCGATCCGGAAACTTAAGCTGGTGCAGAACGCAGCAGCGCCTGCTGTCGGGAGCCCCAAGATCTGCGCATGTGACCCCACTCCTGCGTGCACTGCACTGGCTTCCCCATCGAATTCGGGTCTCCTTCAAGGTGTTAGTTCTAACTTTCAAGGCCTTATATGGTTTGGGGCCAGTGTACTTGAGGGAGCGTCTTACCCCATACAAACCCAGAAGATCACTGCGCTCAGAGGGGCTTAATCTACTAGAGGTCCCTAGTATTAAGATCTGTAGGCTGTCGAGCACCCGGCAGAGAGCATTTACAGTGGCCGCTCCGACCCTCTGGAATTCTCTGCCGGAGGAGATACGAGCACTACGGGGTTTGTTGGCCTTCCGCAAGTCTGTGAAGACTTGGCTATATAGGCAGGCATTTGGTCCCAACTGATGCCTCCTTAGTTGCCAGCTGCCAACATACCGTCCTGCCATGTATTGCCTCGTATTGCTTGCCGGGATCATTTGTGGGGAGGGGGGCTTTTGGGTATACGTCTTTTATCTGTTTATTGATGTTTTATTGATTTTATGCTGTAAACCGCTCTGGGCTCCAGAGAGAGCGGTCTACCAAATCGAATTTATAAATAAATAAATAAATAAAATAAAGTGTGGGGTATAAATGAAGTTAATAAATAAAAAAATAAAAAGTGCAAACATGTTCCTCATCAGTTGTAGCAATCTTGTGCTTTTTCCACATATTCTGCTTTATACTTAGGAGGTAATGGTATGACATGTGTTCATGCTTACATACATGTATGGAATTTTAATGCCTATATATATATATCTTACCTTCAAGGATTTGGTATATATGCAGTCCAGCTGGCAGAGGCTTTGCAAGGCTGAGAACCAGATCTCCTTCCCAAAATTCCAGCAACTAATCATAAAATATTGAAATATTTCTGAAGTGAATAGGGGCTTATTGTCTTGCAGTTAAAATGTATTCATATTCTTTATTTGAAACTGCAAGGTTGATTCTAGAGTTGGTATTTTACCTAACAATGTATAGGTTGAGCATCCCTTACCTGAAATGTTTGGATTCTATGTATATACATGATGAGATAGCTAGCAGATTGCATCTCAGTCTAAACACAAAATTCATTTATGTTTCATATACACCTTGTCCACATAACTTGAAATTAATTCAATACACAATATTTTTAAATAATTTTGTGCATTAAAATGTTTGTTTATACTGAATAACGTAAAAGTAAATGTTTCACCTTCTCAGCTAAATATGTAGACATTTTGTGATTATTTCTGATTTTGAATTTCTGGATACAGGATGTTCAACCTGTGCTGCCAATAAGGCTACTGCACACAGTTTATTTTGCACCTAAAGAGTCTGCTTAGTGACATTGCTATCATTGAAACAAAACAGCTTATATGAAGTATGATTCTGGTTTTGGCAATAGGGCAAGCTGTGGTTTGGCAAACAGAAGATCCCAAATTAGTAGATACATATTGGGGACAAAGTTTAGGTCAAGCTAAACTTTAATATGACCTATAAATACGCTAAGTGTCAGCAATGCTCATCCAATAAATGCACACAAATTTGGCTTGTTTTGCACTGCATAGTACCATATTAACCAGTGTATAAGTCAACCTCATGTGTAAATCAAGGACAGGTTTGGGGGTCAGAATTATGGATTTTGGTATGACCGATGGATAAATAGAGAATTATTCTATGAAGAAGGGAAAATGCCAGCATTGCCTCAAAAGGTTAACTGCCCCTGGCTGCCACCACCATTTTTGAATCCAGGCATTTAAAAAAGCCAAAAAGTGGTGCTATGGTAGAGAGGACAGAGGGGTTGGTGCATTGATTAGGTTCTTCCCAGTTGGACTAATCAGATTGGTTAAGCTACAGTAATCACAGAGTTAAGGTATAGTAATCACAGTGACAAATAGATAAGTCAGCAGTTTTTGAATTTTAATGAAAATTTCTAGACATATACATGAATAAATCTGATAATGAATTTTGATAATTTTATTTTTGTTACTAGGAAAAAAAATCAAGCCCAGCAGATTTGATTTGAAAAATATATATAAGAGCAGATACCTGAAAAACTGACTGTTGAAGTTCTCCCAATGTTTTTCTCTTATCGAATGTTACATCTAGAACACTTTCCTTCTGGGAATGCAAAGGATGAAGAGCCCCATTGCAAAATTTGTAATGGGAACATATATGGAGGCGCAAATCGATATTATTGTCTGCCAAGTCACATTCTGCCCTTTAATGAGTAAAGGAGAAAAAAGTTTAAATGAACAAAACTTTCAATTTCTCTTAGTACATATTTTATCTTCAGAAACCTCCGACTGTAAAAACTGATGAACATATATGCAACTTAAAAAAATATTGTTCAAGCCTTTCCTGTCAAGTCACAATGTTCCCAGTATTACATATCTTACATGTTTTTTAAAAATATGTATACATTATGGCTGTACTTGAGGAAATCAAAATGAGACCCCCCAATAATCACAGAAAATAATTATAAGTGTAATTGTAACTATTAATACAGTATTTTAATTCATTTAAGTCTTGCCTCCCCCCTCCCCAAATTGGCTCTCAAATATAATAACACAATGCAGATTACACTTTTACTGTAGGGATCTTGAAATTTAATAATTTTTTGTATAGTGCCTGCTTTTCCAGTGATTAAAAATACACCAAAATTCACCACTCTGCACATGAGCATGCTGACTGCAAACAGAATCTTGAATTTCACATTAGACTTCTTAGCTGACTGTTGGGAAAGTAGCTCTGAAAGATGAAAGTTACGGTTCCTTCCCACAGAAAAATGCTTTTCAAATCATAACGTAACAATCTATATATATAAAAGGGAAATGGTCGTGCAACGGGGCAAATGCACGCCAAAACTACATTCCCCACACACACGAAAATCACAGGGCCACTCATCCATACCACTAGGTCCATACTCCACCCACGAAAACACCCCGAAACAACACACAACACCCCCAAAACATCCACCGAAAAACAACATAACTATGCATGCGCAAAACACCACACACACAACATGGCCGCCAACAAAACGTCACAGTGCCGAGCATGCGCAACTTCAAACCACATCCCAGCAAACCACAATCCACAACCCCCCTCCATAACTACCCACTACCCCACATAAACAACAACACGCGCACACACCTCTTCCACAGCCTTCTCGACCTCCTTCACCGCCTCTACACCACTCTACATCCGGCGAGGGAGGACACAGCGGGGGAGCAGATCCCGGCAGCAGAAGCCAAAGGGAGGCGGGGGCGAGGGGTGAGCCTCCATTACGCTGCCAGCGACGGCGCCGTGCCCGGCTCTTCCGCCCCCTTCTCGCTCTCCTCCGCCGCCTCTCTTCCGCTGGCCGGGGAGGCGGCCGCAGGAAGAGAGATCGCCCAGTTCCCCTTCGACCTCCTCTTCGGCCAGCAGAAGAGAAGCGGCAGAGGGCTCTCCCCCGCGCCCCCCGCCTCCCTTCCGCAACCCGGGGATGGGGCCGGGGGGGGAAGCCGCGCCGTCTCTCTCCCTGCGGCCTCCTCTTCGGCCAGTGGAAGGGAGGCGGCGGGTAGCGGCCAAGAGCCCTCTGCCGCATCTCTTCCGCTGCCCGAGGAGGAGGCCGCAGGGAGAGGGGCCGCAGGGAGAGGGCGGAGACAAGGCACAAAAAAAATTGGCCTGCCGACCTTGCCTCCTCCACCAACTCCAACCCCTTCTCAGAAGAGCTAAGGCCGAGAGGAGAGCGGTCCAAGGCGAGCCCCGCAGACCGCAAAGAAAGGTACCCTTTTTACGGGCACCTCTTTCTCTTTCTCCCTCTTCACGGGCATCTCGCCCCACCCTCCTCACTTGAATGAAGAAAGGAGGGCGGAAAGAGGGGAAGAAAGAGACGGAAAAACCCCTTCCACAAATGCACACACGACGGCAGGGCATCTCTCTCTCCTCTCCTCCTCCAGGATAACATAGGACGATGGACGGGGAGAGGACAGGAAGATAAAAGGAGGGACGGAAGGAGGACAGAAAAAAAAAAGGATAGATAGAAGACAAACGGTGGCAAGGAAGACACTAAAAAGCCACAGCGAAGCGTGGCCAGGTCAGCTAGTATAATTAAAATATCTTTTAACTGAGTTGTCTAAAACATCATTCACTGACATGTAAGAGTGGTAACGGAAAGACTATGGAAGGAACTAGAGAGCATCCCTTGGACGTTTGAGCCACCTGTGTATAGTGCTTTGCTGTCCACTTTCTCTCTACCTGCTAGTTACACAACTAGCACAACTGCAGATACTGTAACTTCCACTTTTCATATCTGTAATATTAATGTTATACAGCCTATACATTTGATAACAGAGTGGAAATAATGTACTCACCGCTTTTCCTGCAGTTTGAGGTTAGCAGCATCCATTTCATTCAAGAGGTGGCTTGGAATCCGATACCTTGGATTTCCTCGAGCTGTGTTCAAAAGAAGCTGACTGAGTATCAACTACAAAATAATTACACTAAAAGGACAAGTAGGTTTTGATGGAACAGGAGATGCCTGGCCTTTTCTTTGGAGTAACAATACATTTATGATATATTATGTTATGTAACTAAAGCTGGAGAATAGGGTTTCAACAGTCACTCAATCATAGTTTCTGGGCAGATTTCTCAGCAAACACAAAATCAAACACAAACACAAACTCCACTGTGACCAAATCTACTACGAAAACCCTGCGATAGGATCAGCATAAAATGGAAAGGAGTTGCTAGCATGCAGCAACAACTTTCATATGTCTTCTTTTTAAGCTTACATAAAAATAAAGTTCCACGATTGCTTAATAAAGAGCAAGCAATAAGCAAACTCCAAGCATCCTCAGTATCTGTTTACCTTCAGATGGTCTCATCATTTGGGATTTCCGATAAAACAGCATGTAGGCACTCTCATTACCCTGAAACTGCTTCTGAATCTCTTTTTCCCTGATTGGCTGAACTTTGGAGTCGTTCAAATCAAACCAATGGGATTCAGAGCAATGTTCCTTTAGGTTTGTTGATGTTTTTCCCAATGGTATCTTCTCATCTTCATTTCGCAGATGGCTTTCGGATGGTGATCCAAAATGGAGGTAGTGGCTTTGGTCATTCAACCTGACTTTGCATGCATCAGAACTAAGAATAAAATCTTGGGAATTGTTCTGTAAATACTGGGAAGGAAAAGTGGAGGGGGTGAAGAGGGAGGGAGATAGGATGGGGGATGAATTCAAATACTGAAAACACCGCATGTTTGCTTTTGAAGGCACATGGCAACAACAACAAAAATTAATCTATGTACAAAGAGGATGCCATAAAATAATACCTTCCGAATTGGCCCATACTGCTTGCGATACTTCTTATTCCAGGACACACTTTTCTTTTCCCAAACCTTTTGTGCCAAGCAATCCACAGCCATTTCTGTATACTCTTCCTGCAAGAAAAAAAGAACTATTGTCTAAAATGGGGACACCAAGAAGCAGTATGGATAGTTCCAAGCATGAATTATGCATCATTTTGCCCATTCTGAGACAGAAACAGCCCTTTTAACCTGCTATAACCCACTATGAGAAGCAAAAGCAGATTTGACTCTTTGCCCCAGAATTTTCAGGCTTAGAGTTACACTAAGTTGTGGTAACATTCTGCACTTAAAACAGCAACATCAAAAATGTATTTGACTAGCTGTGCCCTGCCACGCGTTGCTGTGGCCTATAGTAAGAATTTTCGAAGCAAATATTATGAGAGATGTATCTACCTATTCCTTCCCCTTTTTTTCTTCCCCTTCCCCTCCTTTCTCCCTTCTCTACCTCTTTCCTTCCTTCCTTCCTTCGCTCCTTAGTTCCATCCTTCCTTCTCTCTTTTCTTCCTTCTCTCCCCCTTTCTCTACTTCTTCCTTTGTCTCCTTTCTTCCCTGTTTCCTTCCTTCCTTCCTTCATTTTTTTAATTTCCCTTTCTCCTTCCTTTCTTTGGTACCTTTCTTTCTTTCCTTCCTCCTCTCATTCCTTCCCTATTTCTTTCCCTCCCCCCTTCTCTCTTTCCTTCCTTCCTCCTCCTCTCTTTCCTGTCTGTTCTCCCCTAACTCTATTCTATGAGTCTATGTAATATAATAATATATTTTATTTATTTATTGGGCTTCTAGGCCGCCACTCCTGGGAGGCTCGGGGCGGCTCACAACAAGCAAGGTACAATAAAAACACATTAAAACACATTAAAAACAAAACACATAATACTTAATATAAAACATCAAGATTAAAATACACTATGATGTGCTGAATGCAGAGCACAGCATAATGTAATATACAACAGTATCGGCGGGCTATGCACTAGCGGCACCTATAGGCCAAAGGCCTGTTGAAAGAGAAACGTCTTGCATGCCCGCCTGAAGGTCTTGGAGAGCTCAGCAGGAAGAGCGTTCCACAGCGTGGGAGAAATCACGGAGAACGCTATCCTACAGGTCGCCATTAGCCTAAATGACTTCGCAGATGGGATAACCAACAGGTTGGTGTTTTCAGACCGGAGTGATCTCGTAGGGCAGTATGAGGAAAGACGGTCCCTCAGATACGCTGGCCCCAGGCCGTGCAAGACCTTAAAGGTAAGTACCAACACTTTGAAGGTGATCCGGTGCTCAATTGGGAGCCAGTGCAGATCCTGCAAGGTAGGTGTAATGTGACAACCTGCTGGGGTACCAGACAGGAGTCGGGCAGTAGTGTTCTGCACCAGCTAGTTATATATATATATATATATATATATATATATATATATATAGTATTGCAATTATCCAGCCAGTCATTCAACATCCATTCACATGTATAGTAATATATAAAGTATTTTGTATATGTGTGTCTGTATGTGTGTGCCATATAATCCAGTCCTAAGTAGATAATCTGGTTTTTCCATAGCAGTGTGGAAGGGCTGACTTTGGGTGCATCTACACTGTAGATTTAATAAAGGAGGATGAAACTGGCGAGGAGAGGAGAAAAAGAAAGGAAAGAAAGGGAGGGAGGGGAGAGGAGTGGAGAAAAGGGAGGAAGGAGGGAAAGGAAGGAGAGAAGGGAAGGAAGGAAAGAATTAAAGGAAGAAGGAAGGGAAGTAGAGAAAGGGAGGAAAGGAAGGAAGGAGGGAGGAAAGGAAGGAGTTGGACTGGATGGACTTTAGGGCTTCCTTCCAACTGGTTGTCCATCTGTTGTGAGGGCTTTGATGGCATTTTCCTTTACTGCCAAATGAGGTTGGGCTAAAGGTTGGGTCTTTGGGGCTCCTTTCCAAGCAATGTCAGTTTCATGTGTCCAGTTGGATTGCAACCCCATTACCCCCACCATGGCACCTTCCTCCTTCCCTTGTGCTGTGGGAGTGTGTGTGTGCAGTGTGGCCTGCCTCCCTCTTTTTTTCTTCTCTCACTCTCTCCTCCTCCTCTGCTTCTGCCCTTTGATCCCTTGCCTTAGTGTTAGTGAGGGGCCAAGAGACATGCAGGGAGCAGCAGGCATTGCCGGTGCTGCTGCTTCGGAGCTCTCCTCCTCTCCCTTTTGATGCAGCCAAGCCATATGAACTACCCCGGCACCACCGCTCTTCCTCGCCCATGAGGTCCCTTCTCCTTCTCCCGCCTTGCCTTCCAAGGACTGCGAAGGCAAAGGGGAAGGAGGGTGGCCTCAGTGGCTATGGCCTCACATGCGAGGGGGGAGAGGCAAAGAAGGTGTGTTGTCTTTTTTTGTTTTGAATTTTAAAGGTATTTTGTTGTTTTTGTAGGGTTCTTTTCAATGATGGTCACTCTTTGGATTGTGAGGAGTTTTGTTGCCAAATTTGGGCTCATTTGGCCTCGTAGATTTTTTGTTTTTAAGGTACTCATGGTGACAAGTTCTTTTTTTGATATAGATTAAATGTCATGAAAGAGTGCTAAGCATATTCTAATATACAATACCTCTAATAATATGTTTTTCAGAATTGTTAATGGGTTTTCTTTTTCTTTGTCATTCTCAGTTTGTTTCAAATCTTTATCTTCATCATTCAAGCGGCCATCCTCCTCCGGGGGAAAAAAAGCATCATATTGAAAAGCAAAAAGACAGATACTGTAAATTTCATAATGGCCATCCAATGGGGCTCCCTCAATCCATCCCCCGCAAATCTGCCCCAGTCCTTCTGAAGCAAATCTGTAGGACACATAGGGCGAGAGGAGACCAATTCACCACAAGGGTTCATTTTATTGGCAGATGGACACCACTTAAACATAAGCAAACATTACTATTTATCTGCCATTCTTTTACATTTGTATAAAATCTAGAATTTACAATTCCCTATACTCTGCAATTTAGAGACTTGGCTCTGTCATACAGTTTACATAAAATTAAGTTTTGATTCTGAAGCCGTTTAGGATATGCTACATACATTAACATCAGCAATTGTTGTTGTGCACCTTATTTATTATTTATTTATTTCATATTCTTCTATCCCGCCCTTCTCCCCATAAGGGGGACTCAGGGCGGCCTCACATAGGCATCAACAATGCTTGCAATGTATACATCATAAAAATACAATTAAAACAGTAAAACAGTAAAAACATCTTTAAAACATCATACAAATCAGCCAATAAATTCATTTAACAATAATATTAGAGTGCCAGTAAAACCAAAAATCAAGCCGGGAAATCCAATGTCGCAAACTCAAATTCCTTTCCTTTTGTCACTTCATCTAATCAAATGCCTGTCCACAGAGCCAGGTCTTCAGTTGTCTTCTAGAGGACAGGAGGGAGGTAGACAACCTGATGTCCTTAGGGAGGGAGTTCCAGACGGAGGGCCACTGCCGAGAAGGCCCTGTCTCTCGTCTCCACCAATGAGAGCAGGGCCTCTCCTGACGGTCTTAAGCTTCCTGATGCTTCATAGTAGGAGATACGTTCGGACAAATAATTTGGGCCAGAACCGTTTAGGGCTTTAAAGGTTAAAACCAGGACTTTGAATTGTGCTTCAAGTCATTTCTGATTTATAGCAACCTTAAGGCGAATTTGGCAGAATTCATGGGCAGAATTTAGTCTCCCAGCATCTATATCCAACACTCAAACCATTAATTATATTAATAGTAATAGCAGTAGTAAAGGAAGGCGTGTCAAGCCAACCCTTTTCGGGACTGCTTTCCATCTGGAAACTGATGTACTCACTGCAGAAGAACATGCAGATCAAGAATAGGTCTCTACAGTTACCAAGACCCTATACTTGGAATCATACTCAGTCACGAGTGATAGCCTATGATAAATAGTAGTAGTAGTAGTAGTAGTAACAGTAGTACTGATGTCCCACTTTTTCTCTCTACTCTCAACAGACTTTCCTGTAAATCATTTTTTCTTATCTAAAACATCCCCACCATCTGCCAGGGGTGCTTTGAATGAGATTTTCCTGCTTCTTGGCGGGGGTGTTAACTGGATGGCCCAGTTGGTCTCTTCCAACTCTATGATTCTATGAAATAACCCCATATAAATGCCTCTTATGGAATGTCATAATCATAAATACATAAAAAAAACATGTCAGAGAAGTGCTGACTACAAGATGGAGGAAAAGCAACAACTTTACAATAATTAGACTCAAAAACATAATCTAGTACAGTAATTCTCAACCTGTGGGTCCCCAGGTGTTTTGGCCTACAAGTCTCAGAAATCCCAGCCAGTTTACCAGCTGTTAGGATTTCTGAGAGTTGAAGGCCAAAACATTTGGGAACCCACAGGTTGAAAACCACTGATCTAGTAAACATGAAGGAAACTAAAGCTGGGTATTTTCCTACACAATACTTTTCAGACTTATGACATTGGTTTGAAGAGAGAACTCCACTTACTTTATACATTTTTTCTTTAAAAATGTATAAAGGATACAAATATGTTTCGTTTCCCCTTCTACTCATTTCTACAAATGGCTACCAACAGAAATAAACATCAGATGACAGCTAGGCTTACTTGCACTTGCCAGTTTCCCAGTTCATCAATATCTCTGATATAAGCATGATAATGTCCTCCATAGCAGCCACCTTTGTGTATTATCACAGAAAAGAGTTCATACATGTATTCCAGATCATCCAATTGAGTCTAAAAACAAAATATAATAATAAAGTCAAAATGATGAAGAAAAATATTTCAAGATTAAGCAGTCCCCCCAATATATTATTGCTCTAGAACAGGCCTGGACATCTTCTGAGTAGTAAGGGGCCAAAACTAGATAGGCTAAGCCTCTTGGAGTGGCAAATAGGGTTTTAATTTTAAAAAAACTTTCCAAGAAAGGTAGAATTACTAATTATTTATTAGTCTTGTTGTCATTGTGCCTATGTTTCAGAGTTAAGGAGACCCTCAAGAGTTTTCTTGTCAAGATTTATTCAAAGGGGATTTGCCTTTGTCTTCCTCTGAGGCTGAGAGAGTGTGACTTTTCTAAAGTCACCCAATGGGTTCAGAGCCATAGCCTGAGCTCCAAACCACACCTTGCTTTCTGAATTATTTTCCTTTCTGTTTCTTGCCTTTCTTTCTTCCTTTTCTCCTGCCCACCTTCCTTCCCTCCTTTTCCTACTTTGTTTTTTCTTTCCATTGCTCCTTCACTCCATCCTTCCTTCCCAGGGGCAAAGGGGGAAGGGAAAACAGTTAGGTCAGTGGTTAGGGCAACAGGGATGACGAGAAGTGGCTGTAAGGGGATGGCTGTGGTGGTGTTTGGTGAGGCTGCAATGGTCTGTGTGGGCTGCATGCTGCCCATGAGGCGAATGTCCAGCAGGCCTGCTCCATAAAGTACAGCTCAACATCCCCAGCTTTCCTTCAAGAACTAGCAGTTTTGAATACAGTAAAAAAGTGCTCATTTTGTAAACAAAATAAGGGTTAGAAGTACAGCCTCAAGACACTTAAAGCTTTAAACACTTCAGGGACATTTGTAGGACTGCATTTTTCTGTACAGTCCTGTCAGTGTGTGGAGATCAGCTTTGGAGGCAGTCCAGATGCGCAGAGGGAGAACAATAACTCTCATCACACATGGAATTCTAAAAAAGTATAACTTGGAAGCCCATTTTAATTTTAAAGCAAAAACATACTTAAAAATAGAAGTTCACTGCATTATATCAAACCAAGCTGTGAACATCATGGCTCAAATGCTTGAGTGAAGATGGGTCTTAATAGGGTGAAGAAATGAGGCCAACATTGGTTCAGGGCTCCAAGGGGACAGTGTTTCACTTCTGATGACAGATATCCTGAAAGACACAGCAGTCTTCCATTGGGATGGAGGGGGGCAATGAAGTGCAAACACAGGTTGCACATTCATTCAATACCCCTGCCATGTCTTTTTGACTCTTTCTCAAATATGTACTGTGCCATCAGGCTCAGGAGCTATGTGACCCAGCTGCCTACTTATTCCAGGATTGTGCAAATCTGCACTTTTGATGTAAGGCAGTTAAGCAATACTGTAGATGGTCTTTCTAACATGGAGGGCAAGGTATACTATATTTCAGTGTTTCTCAACCAGTGTGCCGTGAGCGATCATCAGGTGTGCCGCGAGAAAAGCTCTCTGCCCCCCTTCCTTCCCCCCTCTTCCTGCCGAACTCCTGCTGCTTGGGAGAGGAAGAGGAAGGGCCGAGCGGCGAAGAAGAAAAAGAAGAAGGGGCTGGGGCGCCGCCTCCTTCAGCCGTTTCTCCAGTCAGCCTCCAATCCGCCATGACTCCTGCCACGACTCTCACCCCTCGCTCGCTGAAGCCGCACGGAGGAGGAGCCCCGCCTACTGAAGCCTGTCCACCGCTCATGCTTCTCCTCTGTGGGAGAACTGAAGCTGGGGAGGGGGGAGGGGCATGGTGCGGCCTGGCTCCGCCCCCTCCCCCAGGCTTCAGCGCTCCCACAGCTTCGCCAGCCTTGAGGGGGCAGTGCCAAGCCAGCATTATGCTGGCTCTGCCACCTCTGGCTTGGCCCTGCCCCCTTAAGGCTGGCAAAGCTGTGGAGGGGGCAGGGCATGGCGCGGCCTGGCTCCTCCCCCTCCCCCGGCTTCGGCACTCCCAGCAGCTGCTCCCAGCAGGTCACCATCCCCCAGCCGTTCTTTACTGTGTTAGAGGTCATTTTGGTTGGTGGTGTGCCCCCGGATTTTTTTAATGTTAAAAGTGTGCCGCGGCTCAAAAAAGGTTGGGAAACACTGCTATATTTGATACCCTGGCACCTGTCAAGTCACTGTTCAAGGTACAGCACCTCTATTGCCAACCCCATATCAATCTCTCTCTTTATGGATCCTCTTCATCCTAGATGTACGCAGTTCAGTAAAAGCTTCAACGTAACACTATGTAACAACATTTGAGAAGAAAATCTGTTCCTGGTTTGAAAGAGTTATTTCCTGTTTCATTTTGTGGTACTTACTTTGAAAGTAGTCATTATACTCCAGAAACTTTATTTTTGTGGCTGCCACAAACTCTGTTGAATTGGTTGAGATTTGATGAGATATTCATTGAAAAACTATAGCAAAATGTGCTGCAGGATGTCCCGCCAAAATAAAGTTTTTGCGGTTAAATAAACTTTTCCAATTAGGAAATGACATTTCTAACCCAGGAACAAAAACCATTTTACATAGTGTAATTGGTCATTATTTTTGCTCATGGGAATAGAACTGTGTGAGAGAAGAATTTATGCTTTTCAAGCAGATTTAATATTCAATCTTCATCATTTTCAGGAAGACTTGAAAAAACTGAAGCAGCTGGAATGAATCATCCTGGTTGCTATTCCAGAGGCAGATGATAGGGGGCTAGGGCTCAATGTTCTTTCTGACTGACTCAGTTATATCTGCATATGAGTGCCTTTCTTATACATTTCCTACTCTGAGGTTATGCTCTAAAATTCAGATTGGAGACTTCCTAATCACAAAATGCAAGTTAGGGCTTCTCCTGCACTCTCTGTGCTATGGCTGAGAGTGGGAGTGTAGGAGAGACCAATTCCCCATGGAGTGTGCAATATCAACTGAGTTAGGATTGTGTATTTATTTATTTCTTTGTCACGTTTCTATACCGCCCCTCTCAGCCCGAAGGCGACTCAGGACGGTTTACACAGGCAGTCTCTGCCCTTAATACAACACAGCAACAAGTCAATCCCCCCCCCCCCAGAAAAAAACATATAATAACAATTTAACAATTAAAAACATACAATTGCAGCCTCAGCGTCATGTTGAAATCAGTTGTGCGTAGTCTGTGCTGGTTGGACTGAATTATTACAGATCTGCTTTGCAGCTTGAGGGTGAACTCTAGTCTCAGAATGCAATTGCTTTTGGCCAGACAGGAAACAAAATGACTGGGGCCATTCAGGGGAGGGGTATGTACTCCAGCCTCTTGCTTCTAAACTCCATGCATTGTGCACCAATTCATTGGAGGATGCTGCATCAGGGTATGTTTATGGCTCTTCTGGTTGTGAATTGGTTCTCTGGAAAACATATTTCCTTACTCCCTAAAGTCTTAATCCATTGCAAGTCTCTAGTCTCCAGCTATGAGGGTTCTGTGCTTGATCAGTAGCCCAAGTGTCCTTGCAAGGAGCATAACAAGATTAAGCCTTAGAGGGTCTAAGTTTGTTCAGCTAGTATGCAGTCCTATATACATGTTTAATTCTAGTATATGAAATGAAAGCCAAATTTCATCAAGGGATAAAGAAATGGCCAGCATTGCCATGAACTCTGAAATACCTGGCCAAACAGTGCTAAGGAACACAGCAACTCTGTTAACCTTTGCACTAACTAATTGGATCTGTGCCACACCATCAGTCCAGGGCACAGGCTAAAGTGAGGATATCTTACACAATTATGAATGAAGTACATATACACTACTGAGTCAATCTACTTGAAATAGTTGTACAAATACACAATAACATTAAGACATCATCAAAAGAGAAAATAAGTTCAACCTGCTCACAAAAAGGCTTGAGGTTTATCTGAATTGGGAATGTATAGCATCTTGTCTCTTTGTATCGTTCACACTTCTCAAAATCGAAGTTAAATCTCAAGAGGGAGACCGTGAGGAATGGAGGCAGCTTGCGTAGTTTAGCAGACTGTAAAATGATCAGAATGTTTTTTTAAAATACATTCACATTTGAAAGACAGTAATTTTAATGCTGTTAGCCATCTTGAGGACCATTTATGGAAATTCAGAATACAATTTAAAGAAACTTCTAACAAATACAGAAATGCTACCAAACTAAGAATACATAGCAAATATATCAGACTAGAAGTAAATCTACTATACATCAAGTTAGAAGCAAAATATCAAAACAGATACTGTTTCTAAAAAAAATCCAAAACACTTTGTAAGTATCCTGTATAAAATGAGTTTAAAATCAAACCAAAGCTTAAATCCAACTGTTAATACCAACTAAAGAAGACTATTTAAATCAATACAAATTCAATTCTTTCTACAGATCTACTTTAGATGGAATAAACAAAGCAGTTTTGTTCCTTATTTCTTGAAGCAACAATTATAAGCAAATCCAGGTTCACTTATAATCTATCCCATGCAACTCTTTAAAGAATTTGCAAATCTTAAGAAGTCAAGGTTCACAAATATTGTTAAGTATCCATGACCTATGTGCAGCTGACAGAAAATAAAGCAGCTAATCACCAACAGTTATAATGCAAGGACTCAAAACTTGTAAGGCGGCAAGGTAATTTTCGGGAAGGAAGGATATAGAACATATGGTTCTATTATTAAAACAAAGCCGCAGTACCTGCTCTTAGTTTACAAAACTAAATATGTAAAACAGTCAGCAAACAATTGACTGTACTCTTCTGTTGAGGATTAAATACACTGCCTATGCTCCTCCATGAAGATGGTGCAGGTTAAAGACCTGGCTATTAAAACAAGCCTTTGAAAATGATTAATAATATTCCCCTTAATGTGGTGGAGGTCTTTGTTCTATGGAAATACTCAGGTATTTTGGCTTTTATCTAGTTTATTTAATCTATTGAAAACACTGTGTTTTAAATGTGTTTTTAACTAATGTTTTTACTGTTTATTGTTTAATTTGTCTAATTTGTTTTGCTTCCTCCTTATTAACTTGTCATTTATTTGTATATATTATTTATTGTATTTACTTATGTTATGATCTTCCTTTCAGGAAGATGGGGCAGGATAGAAATAAAGATTATTATTACTACTTGAACCTTTGTTAGGGATTTTAAACAGGTTCGGGTGGCTACCTATCAAATAGTTTAGCTGAGGTTCCTTCTAACTCCCTAGCTTTCTAGATCAATCTTTGATCTTCAAGCTGTTTTGCACTTTAGCTCCCAAAGGTCTTCACCAGTTAGAGTTGAAATTCAAAACATCTTGAGGATGAAATGATGAAAATCACTGCTACAGATCTATTATTTTTATGAGGCAGATTTTTCTTATATACAAAGAAAAGTGGCACAGGTTAATAGACACACATCTTTTTTATATGTTCTAATGACAGCTCTCCATATTCACGCATTCTGCATTCATGGATTCAAATATCCAAATACTTTTGCAATTTAAAAAAAATTAAAAAGCAAACCTTGATCTTGCTATTTAATATCTTACTATTTCACTGTATAGACTGTGACTTGACAATTCCACGGTGGGCACTGGAACCCAAATTTCACTGGATGCCAAAGGCCCAATGTACTTAAATGTGGCTTAATAAAACTGTAACCAATCTTGGAGGGAAGGAGAGATATAAATAAAAGTAAACAGCAATAATCAGCTTTTAGCACTGAGTTTTGCTGATATGTTCACTGGTACAGCAATTGGTTCACTGGTCATTTCCTCTATTACAGCAATTATTAGTTTCATTTAGAATGTAAAAGTATGTTGGCATGACACAACAGATGAATTCTACCCTTAAATGAATTTTGTAGAGAAAAAATGAGCAGCTGTCATAAGATACTTCACTATGAAGTAAATAACACATGTACATATAAAATACATGCAAAATACTACCTTTATGGCTTCAACCAGTTTATTGCATGCTCCACATCGATACAGGTTATCACTCTCAAAATGTTCCTCTTCCACATACATGTTCCATAAGGCTTCCTCTAACCCAGACACATCCTTCACAGCAACGGTTAGATCCAAGAAATCCTCCTATAAAGTAGAATTGTAGGAGGAGGGCGGGGAGAAGCCCCTTTAAAATATCAGTGAAAAATATTACAAGATATACAAAGATCAATAAACAATGCCATTAAAAAACCTTTAAAGAATCACCATGCTAAAGGGACATTGCTAATAGTTTTGATAGAAACCAAGGTATCAAACCATAGTTTGAAACTGGCTTAATCTTCAGGCTAGTTCCAAAGCTTTACCCATAGTGTATTGGTTTGGCTGAAATGGGAAGACTTTCTGGTTCACCTGCTTTTTCCTATTTCAGTTTTTTCCTACTTCAAGATGCAGTCTGTGTCTCTGTCAGTATCTACAATTTAGCAATAAAAGTCTAAATCCCATGATAAATGGCCCTATGAATATCACTTCACCTCCAACGTCAAACTGGGAAGCAAACGGTTAAAAACTGTCTTCCCTGCCACATATTTTTAAAACACTGTATTCATTTAAATTTCTATATTCAGTCTGGCAGTGTTAATTAATCATAGCATCACATTACAGCATACTATGAAAGTCAGCATGTAGTGTGGCTAGAACTGGGGATTCTAATATCAATCACTGGAAGCATTTTAATAAGCATTCTACTTATTTTGCTGCCATGTGGCCTAAAGCTGACCCTCAAATGCACAGTATAATTTCCAGAACAAAACATTTAGACAATTGTGATTACTTTATCTGAACTTGAAACAAAACAATTGTTTCCAAAGGTCTAAAACCAATTAAACATTATCTTAATACATTTTAGCTGTTTCTGTGCATTTTTTTAAATATAGAAGTTTGTGCTTCAGTACAATGTGACAACTGAAAGGTTAGAAATTTGACTTATTTGCAAATGCAAACATTTCAAATGATCAAGGATCTATTCATGCTAGATCATGAAAGCTGACTCAGTGACAGAGGAACTATTTGAAGTGCTTTGGTTAAATATTTGAAAATTTTCCATGGAGAGAGAAAGAGACATGTGATAAAAGTAAAAGAGATGGTGGAATGATACATTCATGGAGATTCCCCTTATTTCATATTGTCCTTCACAGAAGAAACATAATACTAGTATTTTTCCAAGGATTTACCTGCCTCTCACTGACATTCTTGCACTCTTTGCAAACAATCTGATTAACCAATGTCCCATGGTACAGTTGGTTTATAAGATTATGGCCAGAGGTTCCTACTAGGGAAGTTTCTAAAGCACTGAACAGAATCCGATTTAATTCCTGCACATCATGTTGTCTCATTTCCTGCAAGAAAAGGAGAGCAAACAAAACTTAACACTATTCCAGTGTAAAAAACCCCAGAAACTACAGTGCTTAAGTGGGAGATATTTACATAACTCAACGAAACCCCACTCAGCATTGAACAATAAATATTATATTGTACCTCATTACAATTCCACCCAAAGCTGTCAGTGAGATCAGCTGTGGATGCAGCATGTTGATCTAAAAGCAAAAGCTGGGCAAACAATCTTTGCAGCTGTAAGGGGATTACTCTAACCTAAAAAGAAATGACAACATACTTTTAAATGTACTTTAAACATAGAAAATACATTTATTTTAAATGAATCAACAGTCACCTAGAAATCTAGAACCCAAATCTAGACAAAAGAAAACACTTTTAAACTTCCACTCATCTTATTGAGATTTTTAAAGGAAGGGATATATCTCTTCCCACGAGACCAACACTTCTTTGAGGTCAATATATTCAATAAACTCTACTTTTGTTCATATTCTATAGTTAGGTGAAAAAATATTGTTCTTTAAAACTCCATAAGGTCTTTTAAAAAAGCTACAATAATCAAAATGAAATACTCAAACTAGTGAAAGACTGTAGCTCTAGAAAAAGAGTCAAACTTATTTAAAGTTAATTTTCTTCCTAAAAATAAAAAAGGCAAGAAACACAGTCACTCCCATGGTCTGCTTAAGCACTTGCAGTGCAAAGTGTCCCTGGTAAGGATGCCTCAATACAGTAATCTTACATGCAGAGGGATAAACCCAGAAAGCAGCTTGGCCACATAAATCACTACTTCGCCTTTGGCAAGTCACAATCACAAAACAAGGTAATGACAACCTCCCTCTAAACTACTCTTGCCCAGAAAATTCCATGGTAATTTCATCTTAATATCTCCATAAGCAAGAAATAACTTGAAAGCATGCAATATTAGCAGTCCATTATTTAAGAAGCCTAAAAGATCCCTGTTCTGTGGCTCAGGTGAACATGTGAAGTAAAATGCATTTCACAACAAGATTTTTTTATTATTTATGCAGTGGTTGAAGCTGAGAATATTTCAAGTAGAACTCAACACCTTTGATTCAGGCTTATGTGTGTCCTCCAGGGAGCCAAGTTCTTCAGGGCCTATGGAAAACAATGCTTCTGGAAAATAAAGAGAAACAGACTCACTGAATCAATTGGATTTCCCCCGGTTTTGATTTACCATTCATTAACTGAGTGTACCATAACTAAGAATAACCAACAGGATGCCAGACCCAAATTACAGTAACCTAGACTAGCTGTCTAAAGTTCGCCCGAATAAAAAGACCTCTCAAAGGGAGATGGTCAATGACCCTTGCTCCGTAAGCAGTAGGCATGATTAGGTCCACTTGGAATCTTCGTAATTCGGATTACATTCGGATCAAATTCCTTTTTGAAGCGATTTGGAAACCCGGAAGTATTCTTGCCATTTCGAAGCCACTGTCACCATCTTTGTTCCAACTCATCAAGTGAATCGGAAAAATCCCAGCCTTTGGAGGCAAGCAGCTGCTTGCGTGCTGGGATGCTTGCCTCCAACCAATGAGGGGAAACCATGTGAGGAGGGCGAGCCGGAGACATGAAGGGAAAGGGACTAGGGCAGGATGCTTGGGTGGGAAAGGTGCCATGCCATCACTTAGCAAGGGAATGACAGGGTTGGGAACAAATAATTTCCTCGGGGAACCACACAAAATAGCACTAAGGAGCCCTTATGGCTGTGTGGAAGGGCCCTATGAAAAACAAAATAAACATACTATGAGCCATGCTACCTCAAGAAGACCTGATAAAAGCATCTATTAAAGGCACTTAACATTAGCAGAAGGAACGGCCGGGCTTCAGCCTGACCGAGGGGCTCTTACACTCCAGGCCTGCCTCGGCTGTTAATGCGGAGAAGGCGATACACCCGCCAGACGGCGGCGTCACCTCCTCCTCCTCTTCTTCCTTCACATTAACAGCAGAGGAGGAGGAGGGTTGAAGAAGGCTAAAGCCCGACCGTTCATTCCTTCACTTTTCTTCCCTTCCCTTCTATTCCCTCCCCTCCCTTACTCGTTCCCTTATCCTTTCCTTTTTTCCTTCTTCCCTTCCTTCACCTTCCTTTCCTTTCTTTTCATTCTTTCATTCACTTTCTTCCCTTCCTTCACCTTCTTTCCTGCCCTTCCCTTCTTCTTTCCCTAACTCATTTCTTTTCCTTATTTCCTTCATTCACTTTCTTCCCTTCTTCTTTCCCTTACTCTTCCCTTTTCTTTTTTTACCCTCCCTCCCTCTCTCCCTTCCTTCCCCAGTTTTGGGAAATGTCACCTTGAGCCAAAGTTGCCAAAGATATGTAGAAAGGCGCCCAAAGCCTGGCCCCAGTCAGTCCCCACTTTCTCTCCGCCTTTTCAGTCGTTTGTCTCCAACCTTGCTAAAGAATTAGGCTGCCTTTTGGATACTCCTCCATGTATAATTTCGGGGTTGGAAATGTCTCCAGAAAACCCAACGGGGAAGATGGGGAACACGTCTTGGGGGGTCGAATGGGGCCGGATTTAAGGTGGATCACAAGGGGAGAAGCCTGTCCTCGTGTGGGCTCATTTTGCGGGGTTTCATTGACAGCCGAGGCAGGCCTGGAGTGGAAATGCCCCTTGTCAGGCTGAAGCTCTTCCACTCCAGGCCTGCCTTGGCTGTCAATGCGGAGGAGGAGGAGAAGGCGACAGGCCCTCCAGCAAGTGTTTCGCCTTCTCTGCATTTTTCCTACTGTGCATGCATGTCTGCCATTAACAAAGTATTCCGAATTTTCGGAAATTTTTGAAAGTTCCAATCCCCCCAAATGGAATTCAATTCCGAATCAAACCACCAGCGCCCCCTACATCTGAAGCGAGTTTTGAACCATTTTTTATCAAACAAGCCTAGTAAGCAGTTCCATAGCCTATGAACAACTAAGTACGACCTCTCTCAAGTTCACAAGAAATATGCCACTGAGGTTGCACCTGAATTGTAGAATTAATGCAATTTGATATCACTTGAACTGCCATGCCTCAATGATAGGAAATCCTGGGAATTTGGCAAGACACCAGCACTTGTGCAAAAAAGGGACATGATATTGGAAATTACAACATTGTGAGTGATCCCACTAATTCTGCAGGCTCAAACAGGAGAACAATGTTTCTTCGTAGTGTTTTGATCTATTTCCCAGAACAACAAAACAAAGGCCACATCTGTGCCTCTGTTGTTGCTCCTTACACAATCAACATGTTTTAACTTTAATACGGTAAAATGTTTTTTCTATAAGATTTGAAGCAGTTTGAATGGGGTTGAAGTATAATGTCAAATTATATAGTTCCATTACTACAGCTTTTTATATAATTTGACATTATGCAAAAGTGCTAGAGTAGTGTAAGGTTTTGAGAATGGGTCTACAACTTGGAGAACTGGATTTGCATTCTCACTCGGCCATGTAAATCCAACGGGTTACCTTGAGCGAGTCTCAGCTCCAGAATCATAGAATCATAGAGTTGGAAGTGACCTCGTGGGCCATCCAGTCCAATCTCCTGCCAAGAAGCAGGGCAATTGCATTCAAAGAAAACCCTGTGATAGGCTTGTTTTTGGGTCTCCACAAGTGAGAAACGAATTTGAAGGCACTCCACCACCACAACAACAATGATAAAGAAACAGGGGAGAAATGTTATCCAGGGGCCAAAAAGATGGCAACCAGCTGTGTACTAAGGAGGAGCTTGAAATCAAACCAGAATGAAATGACATAAGGGGTTGTATATACAGGGTTATTATAAAAAGATGTCCCAAAATAGAAGTTTATTTAAAAAAAAACCCTGGATTTATTTCCTGTTGTTTTGGGAGGAAAACAAACTAGAGAAAGTAAACTGTCTGTATTTTAAACAAACACCAAATAACAATAGATTGTTATAATGTATGAAAGCATTTGGACCCATCTAAAAATATATCTCTAAGATATACCATTGTTCAACTTTATAGTACTACAAGACTCTTTTTCGTTTTCACCAAGGACTTTATATCTTTAATTCTTATTTAGATTCCTTGTCCGGCAATCAATTCCAAAGGATAAAAACCATATACACAAAGTATCATTTTTGAAAGAGATTTTTTCTTCTTCCCTCCTGAGCTCAATAAATGACAAACTAATAATTGCTTTGTATCAACCTGGAATTTAAATATTAGAGTTAATTTTAATACTGTACCCCTAAATTCTGGTGTGAAGAGCAGAGTTTGAAGAAGTGAATTAAGGTAGCAGGTCCCACCCTGATTTTTTATTCCACTTAAATTGGTGTTTTCTCTAGGATTTGGTAGTTCAGAATCTTTGCGTTTCGACTTGAGCTTCCCACACTGATTGCTCGACAAAACGGAGATGTCTTCATCAAATAAATCCCCAAACATTGTGAATTTATGGCACAGCCCTTGAAAAAAATTAAAATAGTTAATTATTGCAGCATTTTGTATTTTCATCAAATAGATTATGCTACTACCATAAAAAGTTACATAAAAACATATGTGCAACTTTGGGACTGATACATCTTCATAAGGAAAAGAAATCCTAGAGCTGAATGAGGCTGAACTCTGAACAGGCATGCACAGAGTTACATATTCTATCTATTCTATGAGTTATACACCTGGGAATTAATCTCCTTGATAAAATCTGAAGGCCAACCTGTCAGTGATTGCAGACATATAAATATTACTACTAAATAGATGATTTCAAAATCCTTTCAACTTTACCACTTGGCCTGACATCACAGGCCTATTCACACTGTGAAATTATAGTGCTATTATTCCACTGCCATGATTTCATGAGATGCTGGGATAGGCCATCGAGGAAAAGGACTTTGCTATCTTCAGTCAGAGAATATTCCTCTGGTGTCTCTGACCAAACTACCCAACTCCAGGGGCACTCCATAGGAGGCAGGCATAAGAGTTAAAGGGAAATCTATGTTGTGCCCCACCTCAAGGAAAGGCAGGGAAGAAAAAACTATTATTATTATTATTATTACTAATCATAACCCTACAACTAGTCAGATGCCATTCCCCATGAAGATACAATTGCTACACTACACTGCATTGTCATTTCTGGGGCTGTAGGTCCCTGTGGGAATAATCCACCTTTGGATCTACCGGCTATTAGGAATTGTGGGAGTTGAAGTCCAAAATACCTGGAAAGCCCAAGTTTGCCCATGCCTGTACTATACATTCCATTTCTGACGTAACTCCCACAATAGACTACCATACCATTTCAGAGAGTTGTGGGATTCTGAGAATTGTAGTCCAGAAAATACCTAGAACTCCTCCTTCGAGTGAGTTAAGTCTCCATCACAGGAAACTGAAGACGTACAAGGGCTACCTGACTGAAAGCTGCAGAGAGCTCCTATAGCTTTTAATGCTAGTGTTATGCTTGTAAACCGCTCCGAGCCTCCGGGGAGTGGCGGTATATAAGTTGAAATAATAAATAAATTCAATAAATAAATAAAATAGTGTAGAAAAGCGCCTAAAGCAGGCATCCTCAACCTGCGGTCCTCCAGCTGTGTGGGCCTCCAACTACCAGAAGCCCTAGCAGGCAGGCATGTAGCCGGGGGGGGGGGGGGGCTAAGGGGGCTTCAGCCCCCCCCCCCAAATTCTCAGGGTGGTCCGCGAAAAGGCCTTACTGGTACATTACTTAAACTGTTATGTTTATTCATATCATGATCTGATCACCATGCTCATTATATCCCACATTAATGGGGTTATTGGGATAACAATACAAAAGGTTTGCTAGGGTTTCCACCCAGTCTCAGCCCCGAACCAAACTCAGCCCCGAATCAAAATCCTGGCTACGGCCCTGCTAGCAGGCATCCTCTTGTGAGAGAAGGGCCCTCCACTGCTAGATAATCTGGGATAAGAAGATAATCTGGAATCAGATCCTAGGATATTGGGCCAGTGTGTCTTCGGGCTCTTCTACACAGCTGTATAACCCAGAATATCAAGGCGGATAACCCACAATATCTGCTTTCAACTGGGTTATCCGAGTCCACACTGCCATATATTCCCTTTCAATGGGGATTTTATACAGCTGTGTAGAAGGGGCCTTCCTTGCACCCTGAGCGACAACCCTGAGAGATCCTAAGGCTGGATGTACGGCCCCTTCTACACGGCCATATAATCCAGATTATCAAAACAGATAATCCACATTATTTGCTTTGAATTGGACTACAGGAGTCCCCACTGCCATTTCATATGACTGGATTTCATATGACTTTGTAGGGGGGGGGGGGGTTGATACGGTTTCATAATCCAGATTATCAAAGCAGATAAACCACACCATCTGATTTGAACTAGATTATAATGCAGTCCAAAGCAGATAATCTGGGTTTATTTTTCACATGGTGGGGATTTCCCAAGGCACTTCGGAAGAGGCCAAGAGTAGTACAACCTGGTGGAAGCTGGCCACTTTTCTTCCACACAAGCCTCAAGGTGCAGCCCCGCCGAAGTGGAAACAGGCTCAGGGAGAGCGAGGGAGGCCTCTACCTCGGGAGACGGGGCGGCAGGGGCAAGGCCCCCTTCAGGCCCCTCTGGCCCACTTGCCAAGGCCACGGTCAGAGCAACAGCAGCGGCCAACTCCAGGCCATCCCCCCCCCTGTGGCTTCTCCCCTTCCCCTTCCGCCCGGCCAGGGGGAGGCGGAGGGGGCTCGGGGAGAAGGCCCGCCACCCCCCGCCGCCTCAGAGACCGAACCCACCCTCGGCAGGCCGCCGAGCTCCCCTCGAGGCTCCTCGAGGCCGCCCCGAGGCGCAGAGGGCGCTGGGAAGCGCAGTCCGCTCTCCACCGCAGCGAGGCCCCTGCCTTGGGCCTGCGCCCGCCTTGCCCGGCTTCTGAGGAGGAGGCGCGGTGCATTGTGGGCGCTGTAGTCCTCCGCCCCCTGCGCCTCCTCCAGCGCCCTCTCCCCTGTGGCGCAGGCTGGGCGGCCTTGGGCCCGGAATGCGGAAAGGCCCCACAAGGGCCCGCCTGGGTGGCTGCAGCAGCGCCCCCTCTGCTTCCCGAGGGCCCGGGCCTTGCTTCATGAGCACAGCATGGTGTATTCCATCCACTTCCTCTAGTGGTGGTGGCAGAGTCAGAACAGAGCCTGCCTCCTGAAGTTTAGGGAGGGGCCTTCGAAATCCTCGGCCAGAGGGGCTTGGTGTTCAATAAGACCCAGGCCCCCTCTGGCCGAGGATTTCGAAGGCCCCTCCCTAAACTACCAGCTCCAGAACCCCGCAGGAGGCAGCCCCAGCCCTTCAAGCGGGCTGCAGACTCTTGGCCTACGCTTGCAGCTCTTTCCGGCTTTTAGTTTGGATGTCTCCACAGGCAGCCCCCAAGACAGGCTCTGTAGGTTTGTTCTCAAGTGTGTTTCCAGCAGGCACCAGCCAGCCCCTCTCCAAGGCCAGAAATACAGCTGAATGGCGTCACAGTAGGAAATGCTCCTCCACACTCTGGTCACATCCCGAATAGATTACTGCAACGCACTCTGCACTCTACGTGGGGCTCCCTTTGAAGACATTGTGCCTTTTTGGAAGCCGCTCTGAGTCCCCCCTCGGGGGTTGAGAAGAGCGGGGTAAAATGCCGGAAATAAATAAATAAATAAATGGTGACCATTTCCGCTCCCTTGGCAGCCACCTCTCCACAAAAGTCAACAATGACACTGAAATACAGCTTCGCCTGAGCTCTGCGAGAGCAGCATTTTCCCGAATGAAGCAGAGTGTTTGAGGACCGGGACATCCGTAGAGATACCAAGGGGCTTGTTTATAAAGTTACTAGTGGAGGACCTGGCGGTGCCCGGGTTATTTGAGGAAGGCATTGTGTGCCAAGGTTGGTTCCTATTAGATGTGTATGTGGCTTACAGGGGTCTCAGGAAGTTAGTGAAGGTACTGCAAGTCCCATTGGCCATGGTCCATCCCCCTCCCAACAGCACCAGGATGTAGAGTGGGTCATGAGGGCTTTGTGTGCCAAGTTTGGTCTTGATCAGTGTTTGGATGAGGTTGGCAACGGTCTGGGGAAATGAGTGGAGGTACTTCAAGTCCCATCATCCGTGGTCCGCCCTCCGAACTTCATCAGGACGTCCATTGGGTCATGGGGGCTTTTTGTGCCAAGTGTGGTCATGATTATGCACTGGATGAGGGTCGCACCAGGCTTGGGAAGTGAATGGAGGCACTTGAAATCCCATCCTTCATGGTCCACCCTCCTCTAAACTGCAGTAGGATGGAGTGTGGGTCATGGGGGCACTGTGTGCCAAGTTTGGTCTTTATCGGTCTGTGTTCAGGGCCGCCATGGTCTGTGGGGAATGAAGGTTTTGAAAGTACTACAAATCCCATAACCTGTGATGGTACTTCAAGTCCCATCATCCATGGTCCTCCGTACTCCAAACTGCAGTAGAATGAATCATGGGTCATAGTGTAGCAGTAACTTGGAGTCCCAAAACTCCCAGGACACTCAGGCCGCAGAACGTGCGAGCGCAAGGAAGAGATGACGCGACAATTTCTACTGCGATTCAGGAAACCAGCTTTATTGCATCACATCAGCTGATGGGTCTGTCCACCCTGTGCGGAAACGGAGCCGCTGGCGAACAGAACCCCGAACTTTTCCAGTGTACAGGTTTTATACCATCAATGGAGTCAACATTTAGTCCCTCCCTTCTTCATGCACATTACTGGCCAGCATTCATGAACCCATTTTACTCTATCCAATTAAACAAAGCATTCCTAGCATCTTAATTCTATTTGCTAATAACTGTGGCGCAGTGTTAATTTTCATTTCCATTGTTCTATGTTACTGCTCTATGTGCAAAGTGTACCCAAATCGTTACATTTTCTACTGAGCCTCCACCTGGTTGCCTGCCAAGTGAAAGCTTAATTGGCCATGCGCGCCTCCTAACCACTCACTTGCTATTTCTTGTGCTGCTGCTGCTGGCAAGCTGCCTCTGCTACTCCATTTCTATTCTAATGCATCACCTCTCTCTGACATTTCTTCTGTTAAGGTATCGATTTCCCCTTTATTCCTCCATTTTCTTTTTGTAAATGATTTTGAACAATAATCATTTGCAAAACATGGCTTTATAACCTAGATCTCGTCCCAGTTCAGCTGCCAATCTCTCTTCTACTTCTTTCGGACACCTTTAGCCATTTTTGCTGTCTGTTTTGCTGTAGCAGTACAATATTTAGCATTAGTGGAAAACAACAAAGCATGATTGTTACAGAACAAAAAATCATAAGAATTAACACAGCTATTGATTTTATCCAGTCTTTTGCGAAGCGTTTTACAAAAAGCGAGTGCAAACATGATTAATGCAGCCTAAAAAAAATCTCTCCAACTCTTTCAACCAGGCCACGTTTGGCAACCATACATTTAGCCATGAAAACTGAAATGATTTATTAACATTATGTTGAATCATGACCTGTAGCTTTTCAGGCCATCTTCTATCTTTGGTTCAGATTATGAAATTGTATTTAGCAGTTGTCTTTTGATCATTGCACAAATCCTCCTTGGTTGTCAAGAGGTAATCTAAGGCCATTTTCTGCTGTATCTCCATTTGACTTAACTCTTCAGCTTCAGTTTGCAATGTTCTAACCATTTTCCCTGTGGCACTGATGGATTTTCATTTTCTAGGCAACAGATGAGCCTCCCAATGCTCTTGATTGTCCTGGGCCATTATTCCTGGGTATGACCCTAAAGACAGGATCTCAGTGATGGCTCCGGCTCCTACCCTTTGGGGCTTTTGGTGTCAGACAGTTGATCCTTAGTGGTCACTGTGTCATCACACCCAGCACCCATTTCTCTGGCTGGAACTCCCTTCTTCTGCCTCTCTCTGGGTTCCTTTGATAATTCACACTGGTAGGGTTAGAAAGCCCACACCAACACACTGATACCTCCCAGGATGATAGGGAGAACCCCAAGTTAGGGTCTCTTTATCTGCCAACTTGAACAGATGCTGTCACCGGTGTCAAACATAGGATAATTAGGATACAGCTCTCTCTATTCCATGTCAGACAGATTCTGAGTCTTGACATGACTGAAGTTGTGGCCTTTGCATAAATAGTGATCTGTGCAATGAGTAAAAATGTAACTTTTGGGTCCCTCAGCATTGCTGAGGACATTTACAATCCTCCTAATGTTATTTGAGGATCCTTGCCTTTTAAAAGGTAGGGATAAGAATGACCCTACTGTTTTCTGTATGTGCATGTATCAATGTACTATCTGAAACATATGTTGTATCTGTATCTCGATCCGATTGCCCTATGTTGGACTACGGTCAGTCCCAATAACACATTTTACTGATCAATGTGTTTTCCCAAAAGCTGAACCTGTTATAATGTCTGTTGATTTCCCAAAGCGTGACTGTCTGATTCCATCCCCCACCTGCTTTCATGATACACATCATAAGCACGACTGCCATGTATCCCCATACTGTCCTTATTCTTCCATTTGGTCTCCTCCTTTCCCTCCTTTGCACACCATCTCAATGATAATGCTTTGGGTTCTATCTTCTCTTTCGGTGGGCCACACTGCGACATATTTGACCACGCAGATCAGTTGCACCCGTGGGATCAACTTCGTGGCCTTGTCGGCCCCTTTACCAGGGGCTTGCTTGCTGATCCTGGGTCTCAGATGGTCTCCTGGATCTATCACGGCCTCCCAAGAGGGTGATGCACGCTTCAGCCTGGTGTAGTGGATCCGCGGTTTCACCTCCTTCACCTTTTACTCTCCAAGGTCGTCCTTTTGACCTCCTTTAGCGCCTGCCGGAACTTTGGTCAGGCATATCTTCAGTGGGTCCTTCTGGTCATCGTCCACCAGGATAATAATATCTCTGCTATTCAATGGCTTATTTCCAACTGTATCTCTTTGGATTTCAATATATAGGTCCAAGGCCTTAATCTCTTCGCTTGGGGAAACATCACATCACATCACACTGCCCTTTTACTTTGATCTCAATGGGCTAAGTCTCCATTTTGTTTAGTTTGTTTGTTTTAATACCACATAATATCACCCGAGGAAACAGAAATAGAACAGTAACAGGGAAACACAGCCCCACTGTAATGATATAAGTCTTTCACCACTTGTCCCAACACTTGCACCTCTTTTCATTTTCCTTTCTTTCAGCTCTGTGGAATCTCTCTGTAATGGTTTTTCATATCTCAATTCATAAATAACAATTTCAAACAGTGTAGGTGCATATCTAATCTTTTAACAATATCATAAGAAGAATTTGGATTTCATTCAAATCAGTTTCTTGACACATTTTCACTAAAGTTTCTTTCAATGTCCCATTCCAAGTCACCCCTAGGGAATGGAATTCTCCAATGAACAATACCTGGACCATTTGCAACCAACATATTCACAGTCCTGAGCTTGCACTCTATTGGCAATTGAAATTTTATCAATTGGTAGATGGTATCTTGTAATGGGGCGTGTCACCAAGCTGTGAAGGACATCATCTCCATCTCCTTCTTAACACACCCTTCTGAACACTTGATTAAAATGGCACAAACAAATTAATCTTTTTATCAAACTAACAGTCCAAACTAAATGGTGGTAATGATCACTTTAACAATTCAACAAGAGAAATCATTTAACTTGAAAAGGATATAGCCTTCAGTATAATCCCAAGCAAGTCCGGCCTTGGTTATTTTAGGCTCAGATGGCCATTCACACATCCACTCATGTCCAACCTTTATCTCTTTTGATCTCTGGCATAGAAAACAATCTCAATCACCCTTGATTGAAGAAATAAATCTATTAGATTCCAAGTAAAATGAGGGAAATATCTATATTCTGTAATCTGTAGTCTCTAAGGTCAGTCCTGTGTAAGAAAGTCTGTAAAATAAAGTTCTTATTTCCACGCCTTTTACTCATCCAGCCAGTTCTCATATTTTTTTCCCCATATCTTTCACTCATCTGGCCAGTTCTCATATCTTTCACTCATCTGGTCAGGCTTAGCTCCTGTGTTCATTAAGCTTTTCAGCTGGCTGTGATTGGATATAATTTCCAGGCTTGAGACCTAAAAACCAAAGATAGTGAAGAGAAGGGGGGGAGAGGGGGGGAGGCTAATCACCCAGCCGTAGAATCCTCCACCGATTTCCATCGATATCACATAACAATCTCCACGGTTTATCTCACATTTCTCTGTCCATCTGCTTCAATCATCTTTCGACATATCTGTTTCCATCACTGCATGACATCATATTTCATTCAATTTTTCCCAATAGCAGCCATCTCATTTTGCTGCTTATATTTCTTCCAAGGACACCAGGTGTCGCTGTTGTCCAACGAAGGGGGAGGGTCTTGCCCTCCAGACGCATCTGTGACATTCCTCCAACTTATATATCGGCACTCTCAGGTTTTTATCCCGTCACCTGCAACTTGCTTTTTCCACGTAACAAAACAGTCCCTTAAATCTGGCAAAAAGAAACCCCTAGGGCTCTATCTGCTTTAATGTCCCGTTCAAAAATAATCTCTTTTCAGTCAAAGTATCATTCATTATACACCAAAAATCATGCCTGGGGTTATTCTCATAAGATATTTTTCAAAATGTCATTCATCATTTTTAAAAGACCTTATTTTTTCTTCAGCTTAAAACACTATCTGCTGTCACCTTGTGGCAGTCCCCATGTACTTCTACATGACGGAAAAGAGAGCCCCTAACAAGGGCGGGCGATTTTTACAGTTCTCGGTGTTCTTTTCCCACATTCCAACATTTAGCACATTATTCTCCTTTCTTGAAAACAATAGGGTTCCTTCTCACATCTTAATCTCACCCTGGCTCTCCTTTTATCTCTGCAACATTCCGTTCTCAAACCCTGTCGCAGTGCCAATGAGCAAAATCATATTTACAAGCAAGACCTATTTTCCACATAGACATAGAGTGAATTAGGATTTTTGCATAAATAAGCAAATATTCATTTTTCCAGAATCATTCACACCCACAGATATGCTTGTTAATGATTAATCCCCCCCCATTCATACACAGAGAGAAACCTAATTCACACACACGTTGGTGTATTAATTAAGAAATGCATATGCTTAGAGAAACACTGTTCCAGCATTGATTGAATTAAACTACACAGAGAGTATCGCGAGACAGGTGATCTAGTCTTGACAAATCACCACTGAATGCACTGTGAACTGGGCAGTTCGTCACTCATCGCTGGCATGCAAAAAAACATTCTTTAGAGATAAGGAAACGGCGGGTGCGCCATCTTTTTTCCTGCGGCTGTTAAGCAGACACGCCATGGCTATGCATCCTCGGTCTCTCTGATCATTCCAGGGACACAAAACCCACATACTTATATACATATATATACATTAGGGACTAGTGAACATCATAGAAAATGCAAACAATTGGAAACATCAGCTTTTGAATGGCCCCAAAAGAAAATCATACCCACTTTCTAGTAAATCAGGTATATATTTTCTTCTCCTCTCTTTGAATCTTTTCAATGCAACATATCTGAGTATTCATTATACTGGCACATTCTTTCCTCCCACACATGCATTTCTTATGGTAAAATATCCATTACATCATTTTGTACATATTCTTACAGTTTTAAAACACAGTTATATATATCACTCCTATGAATGCACTTCATTTTGTACACATAAACATATAACATTTAACATTTTATATAAGGCATTTCAATCCTGAATCTCTTAAACCCAGTATTTTAATATGCAGTCTCATTTTTTAGGCTCTCCTGTACAAGGTCGAATGTTAGCCTGCCTGCCAATTTTCTTATCATTACAAAACGCATTCCTTCCTTGTACAGAATGAGTCTCTTTCAAACTTTCCTTCTTCAAAACTAAATACAGTCCTTTTGGTTGCCTTGACTTAACAGCACTTTTTCTGAACAAACATTTTCTAACTCATACACACAGGATTTTTATTTTTCCCTCTGCCTCCCTTGTCTCAAGCCATTGAATTTCTTAGAGACAAGAAAGGCCAATCCTTTCTCCCTTGCCTTTGCTATCATGCACGTGCCCTGCTGGCACCTTTTATCCACCATACCTCCTTCTTTTACTACCCTTTCCCGAACCTGTCAACATTCTCCAACACACAACTCAAGGGCGTCCCCTTGTTTTCCGGAACTCCCACCACCCATTTCTAATGGCTTGGGGACACTTCAGTGCTTGCTCCCCCCCCCCCCAAATGGCGTGTGTTCCCTAAGTGTTCTTACTTAACACTTATACTTACAGATTCCTGTAGACTTCAGGAGTCGTTCCTCAGGCCTTTGTGCCGGATTTCTCACTAGACGCTCGGAACCCCGGCGCCCCCGGACTTTTCCCTTGCGCGCTTCTTGGTGCCGGATTACTCACTAGACGCGGTACGACCTGCGCCCCCGGACTTCCCTCTTCTTCTGGTTTCACTGGCAGTATTTGGCAATTGCAGTCTCTCGGATCGATAAGTGGTTTTCTGAGACGAGGCGGGCAGCCGGTTGTTTTACAGGGCCCTTCTCAGCTCACCCAAGTCACCTCAGCTCCCCGCTTCCGAGCAAGAGCCGTCCTGACAACAGGATCGCGTCGTCTACATCACAGACTCGTCTGGGACATCACGTCGGGGTCACCAAAGATGTAGCAGTAACTTGGAGTCCCAAAACTCCCAGGACACTCAGGCCGCAGAACGTGCGAGCGCAAGGAAGAGATGACGCGACAATTTCTACTGCGATTCAGGAAACCAGCTTTATTGCATCACATCAGCTGATGGGTCTGTCCACCCTGTGCGGAAACGGAGCCGCTGGCGAACAGAACCCTGAACTTTTCCAGTGTACAGGTTTTATACCATCAATGGAGTCAACATTTAGTCCCTCCCTTCTTCATGCACATTACTGGCCAGCATTCATGAACCCATTTTACTCTATCCAATTAAACAAAGCATTCCTAGCATCTTAATTCTATTTGCTAATAACTGTGGCGCAGTGTTAATTTTCATTTCCATTGTTCTATGTTACTGCTCTATGTGCAAAGTGTACCCAAATCGTTACATTTTCTACTGAGCCTCCACCTGGTTGCCTGCCAAGTGAAAGCTTAATTGGCCATGCACGCCTCCTAACCACTCACTTGCTATTTCTTGTGCTGCTGCTGCTGGCAAGCTGCCTCTGCTACTCCATTTCTATTCTAATGCATCACCTCTCTCTGACATTTCTTCTGTTAAGGTATCGATTTCCCCTTTAATAGGGGCTCTGTGTGCCAAGGTTGGTTACTGTTAATTCAGGCCATACACAGTGTCCCATTAACTGAGGCCTAGTCAGGAAAATCAAGTTAATGAAGCCTTACTGTAAATTTTGGGCCTGGTCTCTGATTTGTAGGGACTGAAGTATTTTCTGGAAAGTGAATTGGGTGAAGGTACTGCAAATCCCATCATTCGTGGCCCATCCTGCCCTAAACTCTCTTTTGGGGCCTGTAATGTACTGGCCTGCTCTGTTGGTAATTGGTAACTTTAAAAGGGCGAATGGCAGGCAGGTGAGGGGGAGGAGAAAACAGGAATCCATTTTGTTTTCACAGAGCCAAGTGAGAGAATGTTGATGGTGCGTTTTTCCCCTCAGTGGGAAGAAATCCTGTTGTTTGAATGTAGAGGCCTGGATTCTGGGATGCTGGCTAATCAGTGGCAATCAATACCCTCTATCTGGTACCTTAGAATTTTGGAGTGCCGAGGCTGGCCAATCAAAGTGTTTTATGCAAATAATCCCGCAGTGGGAGCCAATCAGAAAGATGCCACATATCCGCCCTTCCCCCCTCCGCACACATACATACATACAAACATTCCGCTTTATTAAGGTATACAGATAGTTCTCCCAACCCTGCCATATGCCTGCGAAACGTGGACGGTCTAAAGACGTCACTCTCAACTCCTGGAGCGAATCCATCAGCATTGTCTCTGGAAAATCCTGCAAATCTCTTGGGAAGACAGGCAGGGAAACTATTCCTGATCCCAAAAGGAAGTCCTGCATCCCATATTGAGAAGAGACTCCAAGCTGGGGATGTCCTCAATCAATTCCTGGCCTCACCCATATCATAGACATTATCTGGACCTATGTAACACAAGAACCCAAAGGACAGGACAAGATGGTCCCATTGCCTTTTCCTGCCCACCTCGGGGGAAGTAGCTACTCTTCACAATGCGCCTTTGTGTGCGGGACCTCTCGCCACGGAAGGAACCTGATCGTCTTTTTCCTAAGGGACTCTCCTCTGCCATTTGCATGATTGTGCCAATATGTCCTGTTTTTCCTCTAGAGATACACTGCCACTGGGTTAGCCCCCTGATGGGGGATTGCCGTGACCATCCTGCACACAATAAACTTTTCCTGGGTAGGGCTAAGTGCCCTCAATCATTTTTATTATTTTTCCTGTTGAATAAAGGGAAACCCATTCACTGCCACTCAATGCCCTTTGTCTCTTCCAAGCCGACTGCTCAGCCAAACCCCCTTTCTGTGATTGGTCAGACTTGTCCAATGAGCTTCACTACAGCTGATGTTGCTGCAGTGGGAAATTTGAAATGATTGTGTATAAAAGGAGACTGTATCCATATTTGTTATTCTAGCTTTTTTGTGAATGTATCACAAGCTAGGATCTTATCTGCAGATAATAAAATCTTCCTTGGCTGAAATTACCTTCTCACCTTGCTGCTGGATTATTTTAATTGGGGCTGATCTGTATGCTTGCCACAGTAGGGACTCACAGAAAAGGGCCTTATCACTTGTCTGGGTTTCTGCCAACGGCCTCTTCCTGGTCTCACTGCCAGGGGTTGCCTCCTAAATTGGGGCCAGCAATTTCAGGGACATATTTAAAATGTAGCTGCAACCAAAACTTATATATTTTTAAGCTTTGGATACCATAGGGAACAGTTAATAC
Source organism: Anolis apletophallus (assembly GCA_030556195.1). Classification (NCBI taxonomy): domain Eukaryota; kingdom Metazoa; phylum Chordata; class Lepidosauria; order Squamata; family Anolidae; genus Anolis; species Anolis apletophallus. The sequence goes on along the minus strand of JARBWK010000003.1, from coordinate 44,950,409 downwards.
CCCTGTGGTGTTTGCTTTGTTGCCTGCGCTCCTGTTCTGGATGAAAGAATCCTGCCTGAGGCCCCTTCCACACAGCTGGATAAAATCCCACCTTATCTGCTTTAAAGTGGCAGTGTGGACTTGGATAACCCAGTGCGGATATCCCATCAAATAACCCATACGGCAGTGTGGACTCAGATAACCCAGTTCAAAGAAGATATTGTGGGATATTCTGCCTTTATATTCTGGGTTATATGGCTGTGTGGAAGGGTCCTGAGATGGTTTGGACATGTGTAACAAAACCACACTGAATATAGAAGTTGCAGGAACCAGGCCACGCGGCAGACCTAAAATGCACTGGCTTGACTATTTTTGAAATGTGACATGGCTGAAGCAAGACTCACAATGAGAGATGCAACCAATAGGAACCAGTGGAGAACAAGAAGCAAACAAGCAGAGCCCGCTAATTCGTGGGACAAACACTAGAAAAAGAAGAAGAAGAAACCCTGTTCAGAAGATTCTACCTCACTTTCTGTCCCCGTGATTATTGGATTTTGGAACATTTGGCTTGTGGTGGGAACAAGGATTGGTGAGAAAGCTTCAGTGGAGACACCTTTTCCCCATGATAACTCTTTCATAGTTCTTAACTATGAGTCATTTGTAAGTCAGATGTCTGTAACTCAGGGGAAGCCTGTAATGTGCATATGAAGGAAGCATCAGTAACATTCGTGTTTGGACTTGGGTCCCATTCCCAAGATATCTCCTTATATGCAAATAGAGGCATTTCAAAATCCAAAACCTCAACAAATTTTTTCTCTCAAGCTTTTTGGATAAGGGATACTCAGCCCCTCCCCGGTTTCTCAGTAGAGATATGAAAAACAAACACAGCTCCAGCTTAATCCAAAATGAAAATGCAGGTAATGTTCAGTAAACTCAACTGTGTCACAAACATCCTAAATGAACTATCTTTTATACTGTTAAATGTGAAGCTTGTTCCCAAAAGTTATAAAGTAACTCTACTTTCAACTCTGTTATGAGCCTGCAAAACGTAGACCATCTATAGCAGGGGTGGGCAATTATTTTTTCCAAGGGGCCACACGAGAGCCAACAAAATATTATGGAGGGCCGCACCTAAAGGCTGAACTACATTCTACATAATATAAATTGAATTTCTTTAATAATAATAAAAAGGCGCTACATTGCGTTTTTGATACATTAATAAGACTGATAAGAGTATATGTTATAAGCAATAAAAAAGAGAGGTTGTCATAGGAAAAAATGATATTTATTGACTAAAATTTTACAAAACAATGGTTAACAAAATGTGAACCTTTGTATCATTTGTGATTCATTATATCAGGGGTCAGGAACCTTTTTGACTCAGAGAGCCATAAAAGCAAAATATTTGGAAATTTATTTCAGTGAGAGCCATATAATATATTTTAAGACTGAATTCAACTAAATGTGAGTATAATAAGCCCCTGAATTTATTCATAATAATAACAATGATGATAATATTCATTCAGCCTCTGCTAATAATAATAATAATAGCAGCAATAACAACATCAGGTTCCTAGAGTAGGAGGAGACCTCCAAGGGCCATCCAGTCCAACCTCCTTCTGCCATAAGGGAAAAACAAAGCATTCCTCACAGATGGCCATTCAGCCATCTTGAACCAAACTTGGCACACTGAACTCTCATGAGACCAACAGAAAGTACTGAAAGGGTTTGCTGGGCATTTACCTTGAGTTTGGAAGCTGTAGTTCACCTACATCCAGAGAGCACTGTGGGCCCACAGTGGGCAAGAATCCTCAATATGCCCAAAGAGGCAGAAGAGAAGAGGAAGAAGCCAGGGAGGGAATGGAAGCCCCCCCCCGCGCTCTGGCCTCGTCCCCGCCCCTTTCACGCTCTGGCCCCACCCCTCTCCCTCGCTGCACTCCCCCTCCTTCTCTCTTGCGTTCATGTGGTGGAAGGGGGAAGGAATGAAACAGGGAAAGGGGGAAGGAAGGAAAGAGAGAGGGAGGGAGGGAGGGAAAGAAGGAAGGACACGGAGGGAAGACAGGAAACAGAAGAAGAGAAGGGAAAGAGTGTGCCCCCCCTCCCTCTTGCATCACTTTCTTTCCCTTCTCTTCAGAGGGCGAAGGCATGCTCTGCGGCGGCGCTTGCTCCTGGCCCCTCCTCCTCTTCTCCCCCCTCCCTTCCCCTCTGCTCTGCTAGCCTGCCTGCCTGCTTCTTCACGTTTGTTTCTTCAACATGTAGCCGCTTCAATGGGAGTTCACCTCCCTCTCTTCAGGACGAAACCTTGAGGGATTCGCGGGCCGGTCAGCATTAGCCAGCAGGCCACATGCGGCCCATGGGCCGCAAGATGCCCAGGTCTGATCTATAGACATCACACTCAGCTTCTGGAATGATTCCATCAGTGTTACATATGAAGAATCCTGCAAATCTCTTGAGAAGACAGGCAGACAAATGTCAGCGTTCTGGAAGAAGCAAAGACCATAATTGAAGAGGTGATGCTTTGCCATCAACTTCGCTTTATTATTTTGAAATAACATGCAATTTCCCAAGCATTTGATACATTTTGATTGTGTTGATCTGTACATTCCTAGCCAACAATGTGCTGCCACCTACAACTTTTCTTTCTTTTTTGTTGGATTTGGTATATTTTGGAAGCAAGCTCCACAAATGTGTTCAAGGCATTTTAGAATCATTATTTCAGATCCAGCACAAACTTTTCCTCAACTATGCAGCATTTCTTCAAGAGTTTCATTTTGTTAAACCAATAAATGGTTAATTTGATTGTTTTAAATTTATTATTGTTATAAATAATAATAATAAATTTCTCAGGGCTTGAATCTAGAACTCAAAACACATTTGAGGCAAATATTTATAAGATGTGTCGAAGAAACTAATTGTAATTGAGATGGTTTTAACAATTTGATTTTAAGGTGGATACAACTGATTTTAAAGTTTGTGTATATTTAGAGTTTGTTTTATTCTGGCATTGAATGTTTGTTATACATATGTTGTGCTCCTCCCCGAGTCCCCTTCGGGGGGAGAAGGGCAGAATATAAATGTTTTAAATAAATAATAAAATAAATAATTGCATCCAATTATTTGCAAAATAATAAACTTGCTTCTGAGCTTTTGAGAGTTGTTCTTTATGTTCAGTACAGATCTAAACCTAAAAAAGCAACACAGTTTTCAAATCTCTGGAAAATCTATTTGAATTGAAAGACTAGGCAGTTTTGGATGTCATCACTACAAATGCAAACTTTGCATCATGCTGACTCTATCACAGAAAATAGACATGTTCTTAAGACTGGAAAATATTTGTCATGCAAGCAAACACCACCGGCTGCTAAATAAAAATGTCTTTTCCTTCAGTTACTCTATTTTTTGATATTAAAATAAACAGAAATAAACTATTGGGTGTAAGGCGGAAGGAAAAAATACCGAACTTTAGAAAACCTGAGAAAAAGAAACCCACTGTTAAAATTAATTTAGATATACAGTGATACCTTGACTTACGAGGTTAATTTGTTCAATGAGAAAGCTCTTCACTCAAATTGATCTTACCTCAAGGCAAATATTTCCGTTGAAATACATTAAAATGCTATTAATCCATTCTGGCCTCCCCCCCCCCCGCCCATTTTTTGTTACATGTTTTTAAATAAGAAAATGTACTTTATAAATGACAACTAATATATAAATGCACATTCACATGAAACAATAAAAGATCAACTATAAAATGGTAGAAACAAAGTTGTGAGAAGGAAGCACAAACTGAAAAGACAGAAGCATCATTTTCTTCTTACTGTTGTCAGGAACCGATATTCAGGGCCTGGATTTTGGCGCCTGAAATGCAGATTACTGACAAAGACACAACATAGATAAGAGTTTGGACTGTGAGAACGAACGGATCGCAGCTCTGGCGGGAATGGCTGAGTGCAAAAGAGGGAAAGCAGGAAAGTGGAATTCAAATGTTGTGTGAGTGTATATAAACCGGTGCTGGGTTGTTACTTTTGGCTTTGTTCGTGTTGGTATTCTACAGTAAAGCTTTCAGTAATTCCCCAGGACGTCTCCTGTGTGGTTATTGGAAAGCGGCTGTAGCTAGCTGACAACTGTACTCATTCCAGTCTCCCTCCCTCCCTCTCTTCATAAAGCCAAATATACCAGGAATAAAAACCACACAAAATCAACCAACATAAAGTTCCTCAAGTAGACAAGAGCATAGCAGAGCAATCTCCCAAAGCAGAGTAAAACACAAGGCACAGAGGCTGCTCTCGGGAAGCTCTAAAGCCCTGTACTCTCGCGCTAGCGCTTTCTCTGGCACTAGCTCTTAACTCAAGCACTGATTGTATGTTAAGTGAAACAGGCTGAGTGACAGCTCTCACCTCAAAACATATTTGAGTTGGGGTGCTCCTAAGTCAAGGTTCCACTGTACAGGCAATCCCCAAGTTGCTAACAAGATAGGCTTTGTAGGTTTGTTCTTAAGATCAATTTGTATGTAAGTCAGAACAAATAATTTTTTAATGTAACTCCAGCTCATTTTTATATCTTTATATCAATATCTACCCCCCCCTCTCTCTCTATCTCTCTATCTATCTATCTTTGGATAGCATTGGGAAGGGTTAACACTTGTGTGGTGTTTGTTTTGCTGTTTTCTGCCCCTGTTCAGAAGATTTCACCCTAGTTTCTATCCCTGTGAGAACTGAATTTTGGAACATTTTGCTTGTTATGGAAACAAGGATTGGCGAGGAAGCTTCAGTGGAGACACCTTTTCTCCATGATATGTCTCCCAGGGGTGCCCCTCCCAGGGGTAGATTTTAACTTTCTGTTGCATCAGTTTCATTCTTAACAATGAGTCGTTTGTAAATCAGATGTTGTAACTCAGGAATTGCCTGTATACATTTGTACTTTAGTCTTGTATGTAATTGGAATAGAGATGTATGTTGTGTCGTTTGATATGTAATTGTCGTTCAAGCATTTCTGTGTTTATGATTGTATAAATATTGTTTTTATTTGTGCTTTCTTCTATTTAAAACTTTTATGAAAATATTTTTTAAAACAAAAGTCATCATGTGTCTTTTAAAATGGGCAGTGATGACCGAAAATTATTGTGAAAGGAGTAAGGTTAAACAAACTTTATACTTTGGGGATCACCTTCAAACCCTGGATTGTGTCATTTTGTTAGTTTTACCTCGTCATGTTGAGAGCACTTCAGGACAAGTAGGATAATAACTCAAGCCAAAGAGGCTAGATTAATCATTAGCAATTTTTATCGGACAGAACACCAGTAAGATAGGAACAGGTATGTTTTGTATTTCTGATCTGAAAATTTAAAAGAATCTAAGGTGTGCAAAGGTTTAGTTTTGTCGCCAAGACACATCGGAAGAGAGCAATGGCTTTTTCTTTTAATCGGCTCACCAGCATGCCTGTATTTCTCCTGGCTTTGCTTGCCATTTTTGCCCCTACTGACAGTGAGAAGCTGCTAGTGATACCACAAGATGGAAGCCACTGGCTCAGCATGCGTACGGTCGTGGAGAAACTCAGTGAGAAGGGCCATGAAATAGTGGTGGTGGTGCCAGAAGTTAATTTGCTTCTAAAAGAGTCAAGACACTACACGCTGAAAACGTATTCTGTACCATACAAACAGAAAGATCTTGATGCTGGATTTAAGAAGTTTTCTACAACCCTCTTCCGTAAGGTTTCTTTTCCTTACACCATCCTTCAAGAATATCGCAACATCATGTATGTAATAAACTTGTATTTTGATAACTGCAACAGTCTCCTGAAGGATAGAGAAGTCATAAAGTTCCTGGAACAGGGTCACTTTGATGCCCTCTTTACAGATCCCGCTTTGCCATGCGGAGTCATCCTCGCTGAACATCTCGCACTCCCTTCTGTGTATTTCTTTCGTGGATTCCCTTGCAGTTTGGAGCATGCAATCTGTAAGACTCCAAATCCTGTGTCTTATATCCCAAGGTGCTACACCAGACATACTGACCAAATGAGTTTCTTCCAGCGTGTGATTAATCTGATTGTCAATTCTTTTGAGACATCACTTTTTAAGATGCTATATACCAAATACCAAGATATTGCTTCAGAGTTTCTCCAGAGGGAAGTTCACTTACCAACACTTTATAGAAATGGTTCAATCTGGCTCTTGCGTTATGACTTTGTCTTTGAGTTTCCCAGGCCTCTGATGCCCAACATGGCCTTCATAGGAGGCATAAATTGTGAAGAAGGGAAGGACCTGCCACAGGTATGTTTATTCGTTTTCCCCATAAAATGTGACTTTTAATGGCAGATCTTGTAGAGCATAATAGGAAATATAGACAAGACTTCAGATAGGAAAGTCTGTTTAAGAATGGTGCTATATGTTTGCAGTAAAACATAGTTTAATTATATTTTTACCACGCTGTTACTATTTAATTGGTTTTTTAAAAAAATGTATTGCATGTTTTAAACTTGTCTAGTATGGATTGTGAACTGCCTTAAGTCCCTACATGGAGAAAGATGGGGTGTAAATTAAGTTACTAATATAATAAATAACAACAGCAATAATAATAATATAAAGATAGCTTATTTTAGTTACGATGGACACTTGGTATTAGCATCTGCTGGGGTTTGTTTCCAGGATCCTCAGTGGATACCAATATTTGTGGTGCCACAAGCCACATTGTATATAATTGTGTAGTAAAATGTTGTTGTTTGTATGAAATGACAAAGCAAGGTTTGCTTTTTGAATTTTATTTGAATAATTTGAAGCTGTAGATCGGAGATTTCCAAATTGTGTGTCACAACACGTTAGTGTGTCAGCTGCAGTGTATAGGCGTACCATGTAAACATAATGAGAAATCTCTGAGTTGATGTGAAATAAGCACTAAATAATATATTTTGTGTACACACACACACACTGAAAGGTTTTCATGAGATATGTTGTGTTATGAAATACATTTTGTTATTACAATTTATGTATGTGTCCATATCTCTTGTAAAGGGTTGTTTTAACTTCAATTTGTTAATTCTAACATTTTAAAATGTATATACGTCATGCTACTGTGCAGTCCCATAGCCAAAAAAATGAAAAACATTTAAAGTGAATCATGAAGAGTAAGTCCAAAACACAAAACAATTTAAATTATATGATTTACAAAAGTGGTTACAAAAGTAGTTACAAAAAGAGTACCAAACATCTGTTGGAAACACTTGAAAACTGTTTCTTCGCAAACGAAAATTCAAATTCAGGAAGGACACATCCCACGCTTTCTACAAGCGCATTGATGACTAAGAAGGCCAATCCGAGATAGGCAAGTCCGGTTGCAGAAAGCACAGCAGAAAGTCTCCTTGGGTGATGTTATTTCCAAGTTACGATTCTTTCTGCCTTGTCGTTTCTCTACGAGACTCGTTCAGCGTGTCTTATTGAAAAAGGCTGCAGCATTATGGATAGTGTGTCTCCATGCCTCCCGATGTGAGGCCAGGGTGGACATTTTTGGTGATCAATCTGGCCGAGCCTGAGATGTTGTTTCAGGGAGTCCTTATATCTCTTTTTGGGGGTGCCTCTCTTGCGGTGACCCATAGTGAGTTCATCGTAGAGTAGTATCTTTGGGAGGCGGTGGTCCTCCATCCTAGAGACATTGTCAGCTCCGGCAAGGGGGGTCTAGTAAATCAAGCTCACTCCAAGCGGGGTTGAAGGATAAGTGGTTTAATAGGTCCTTAATCCAAAGCAAGCAAAGATAGACTAAAGGTTTCCCGCGCAAGAGTCTCCTCAAAAGCCCTCCCTGGCCCGCCCCCCTGCTGGGCCCCTCCTTCCTCAGGGATGACCATCCGGCTCTCCGCATATCAAAGTTCAGGAAAGGTGCCTGGCACATCAAAGGGCGTTCCATATCAAAGCCCGCCAGTTCCAGTTCAAAGGCCGCCAGATGTTGCTCTTATCTGATGGCGCGCGGGGCTTGGTCCGTTAGGTCAACAAACGGGCCAAGCGGCGCTGACATAGCGCCCCCCTCCGAAAAGCGGGCACCTGCAAGGGAGAGAAGAACAAAGGGGAGGGAGAAAATCAGGGTCCCGGCTTGGCAGGGAAGGCAGCATGAAAGGCTTTCAGCAGTCTTGGGGCTTTCACGTGCTGGGCTAGCACCCACTCGGGTTGCAAATCCTTGGCAGCCCACTTCACTAAGTAGCTGAGGCGGCCCTTGTGGCGCCGCGAGTCCAAAACCTCCCGAATCTCAAAGTGGGTGTGGGGCCCCACCATGATCGGCACCGGAGCGTCTTTCGACACGGACCACTTCCAGTCGGTCACCGCTTTCTTGAGCAGGCTCACATGGAAGACAGGGTGGACCTTGCGCCAGGTGTGCGGGAGATCCAGCTTAACCACCACGGGGTTAATAACTTCCACCACCCGGAGAGGTCCCACGAACTTGTTAGCAAACTTGCGAGACTGCTGTGTAGACTTGAGATGCTTGGTGGACAGGAACACGCGGTCCCCAACAGCGTATGTAGGCTGGGGCCCCCTTTTCTTGTCAGTGTACAGCTTGTAGGAGTCTCGGGTCTGGCGGAGGGCGGCCTGGATCTGCGGCCAAGCGGCGGCGACTTTGGCACCCCAGTCGGTCGGCGGCGTGGCAGCGTCCGTCGCGGGATCCGCAGCCGGGAAGGGGGGAAAATCTCGCCCGGAGACGACCCGGAAGGGGGAGGCCCCCGTCGCTGAGTGTTCAGAGTTGTTGTAGCAGTACTCAGCGACATCTAGTAGTTCTGCCCAGTTGTCTTGCTGATAGGTGGAGTAGCACCTGAGGTACTGCTGCAGGGTTCAGTGGACCCTCTCCGTTGCCCGTGGGAGGTCGACCACGAAGTCCATGGCGATTTCGCTCCAGGGCTCAGCCGGATCGGCTACTGGTTGCAACAACCCCGTGGGCCGGCCCGTCTTTGGCTTGTTCTTCGCGCAGACGTCGCATTCGGCAATATAGTCATTAGTGTCCTTCCGCATCGCTGGCCACCAGAATTGCCGTGCTAGAAGCTTTAGGGTCTTGGTGAGGCTGAAATGGCCCGACAGCTTGGAGTCGTGTGCCTGGCTCAGGATCGGGCCCCTCTGGGCCTGCGGGACGTATAACTTGTCTTTGTAGTACCAGATTCCTCCAGCCTGTGTGAGGTCACCTTGGTGGTCTTTAAGCCAGGCGTCATCCCCATAAGCGGCTGCCAGGTCGGCCAAGAGTTCCAAGGTCCCAGGGACCGCTGGCTGTGGCGGCTTAGCGGCGGCTCGAGTGCGGGCCACCAGGCCCAGTTGGCGTTTGGTGAACATTGTGCCCACTTCCTCTGGCGCCGAGTAGTTGGCCTCAGGCATCCGGGACAGGGTGTCGGCAAGCACATTCTTTGCCCCAGGTAGATACTTCAGCTCGAAGTTAAACTGGCTGAAGAACTGCGCCCATCTCAGCTGTTTAGCGTTGAGCCGTTGCGGGGACTGCAGCGCTTGCAGGTTCTTGTGGTCCGTCCATACCTCAAAGGGTGAAGAGGTGCCCTCCAGGAAGTGTCTCCAGTGGCTCAGCGTGGCCCGGACCGCGAACGACTCTTTTTCCCACACGTGCCAGCGTTTTTCTGTCTCCGTAAGCTTCTTGGAGAGATAGGCGCACGGTCGGAGGACGCCCCTCTCGTCCCGCTGCAGGAGGACTGCTCCGTAGGCCGCCTCGGAGGCGTCGCACTGCACCGTGAACGGGCGGTCGGCTTGGGGGTGCATCAGCAGTGGCTGGCTGGTGAAGCTCCGCTTTAGGCTGTCAAAGGCCTCTTGGCACTGCGGTGTCCACTTCAGCTTGGCGCTTGGTGATTTTGCTTTCTTCGTCTCCCCCAAGCCCTTAGTTTTTAATAGTTCAGTCAGGGGGAGCACTATCTCCGCAAAGTTCTGGATGAACTGCCGGTAGAAGTTGGCGAACCCCAGGAAGCCCTGTAGCTGTCTCCGTGTGCGGGGCGCCTCCCACGCGAGCACGTCTCTTACTTTACTAGGGTCCATGGCCAGGCCTCGCGTGGAGATTCGATACCCCAGGTAGTCCAGTTCTTGTCTATGAAACTCACACTTGGAAAGCTTGACAAAGAGCTGGTTGTCTCGTAGCCGGCGGAGCACCTCCCGGGTCAGCTCGACGTGTTCCGCCTCTGACGTTGAGTAGATTAGCACGTCGTCCAGGTAGACTAGAACTCCCTTGTACAGCAAGTCTCTGAAGATCTCGTTGATAAACTGCTGGAATATCTTTGGCGCCCCCTTTAGTCCGAACGGGGTGACCCGAAATTGGTACTGGCCCAGATGGCAGTTAAATGCTGTCTTCCAACAATCTTCGTCTTTCACCCTTATCCTATAAAAGGCTTCTCGAATGTCCAGCTTGGTGAAGAGCTGCGCCCCCCCCCCCAGCTGGGCTAGTATCTCCGACATCAGGGGCAGCGGATAAGGGCTCGATGCGCTGATGGCGTTGAGGCCCCGGTAGTCCACGCACAGCCGCAGGGAGCCGTCCGCCTTGGGGCGGAACAGGACCGGCGCCGCCAGCGGGCTTGTGGACTTTTCAATAAATCCTCTGTCCATATTTTTATCAATAAAGTCTCTCAATGCTTTTCTTTCCAGTTCGGACAGGGCGTATAGCTTTGGGCTTGGCAGTTTGGCGCCTTTTTCAATTTCAATAGCACAGTCGGACTTCCGGTGGGGGGGGGGGGCAGCTGGTCACTTTCCCGCTCGCTAAAGACCTCCTCCAAGTCTCTGTATTCTCGCGGGATGCCGCTGGGCTGGCTCTCTGCTGCCCCCACTCCAGCTCCTTCGTGCTCTGGGGACCCACTTTCACTTGGGTCATCTATTCTCGCCCACTCTTCTCCGTCTCGGAACTTTACGGCTCCTGACTCCCAGTTGACCTGTGGGTTCTGGGCGCGCAGCCAGGGGGCCCCTAGGATGATGGGTTGGTGTGCCATCGCAGAGATGACGAACCTCAGCGTTTCTTGGTGGGATCCGATCTGGACTCTCATTTCTCCTGTCTTGTGGGTGGCCGGCTTCCCGTTAGCGGGGGACCCATCCAGCTGGGAGAAGAGGATCTGCTCTATCAAGGCTTGGGGCTTTATCCCCAGCTGCTTCGCTAGCTGGGGAGACATTAGGCACCGGGTGCACCCACTATCTAGCATGGCCACTGTCTCTATGGGCTGGGGCGCCCCGGGCCCCCACACTTTAATGTCAAATTTGTATGTGTCACAACCAAAGGGATCAGACTCACCGCCCAGAGGGGTTTGGATCTGCCGCCAGGCGTCTACAGCAGATCGTTGTCGTTTCCCGCCATCCATTCGGGGTCGCTCTCCTCCGTCTCTGGCTCCAGCTCCTCCGCCTCTCGTATGCTCCTGGGCGCCCGTGCGGTCTCCGCGGCGGCTGCTGCCTTTCCTCGGACTGGGGTCTTGGCCTGTTGGGTTGGCTTGGCCTCTGGCTCCTTCTCCGGCTTCGGTGAGGGTGAGGGGCCCTTCTTGCGGCAGTCTGCCGCTCGGTGGCCTTCTCGTCCGCACGAGAAGCAGGCTCCTCTCCTCCCTCTTGGGCCTTCCCGGCTGCCTGACCAGGCCCTCGGCGACGGCTTCTGGGCTGGCCCGGACCTTCCCGCCGGGCCCGACCCCACTCCTCGGGTCCTCCCGCCATCTCTGTAGCGCCGCGGCATCTGCTCCATGTCGCACTCCACTCTCCCCGCCGAGACTATCCAGTCTTCTAGGGTTTTGGGGTTCCCTTGGTGCATGGCCCACTCAAGGATGTCTGACCTCAAGCCCGCCTTGAAACACTCTAGGATGGTGGTCGCGGACCAGTCCCGGATCTTCCCTGCTAGGGCCTTGAAGCTTAAGGCATACTCAGAAACGGACCTCTGGCCTTGGTAGATCCTCTTCAACTGAGTCTTGGCCTTCTCGCCAGCTAAGCAGTCTCAGAAGCGGGTCTGCAGGGCGTCTAGGAAGGCGTCCAGCCGTCTCAACTGTGGCGCTTGAGTGTCTGTCATCTGCACTAGCCATTCTGCTGCGGCCTCCTTCAAGTTGGCCCCCACAGCCCGTACTTTGGCCCCTTCCGAGGGGAACGAATCCCCATAGTCCAACATAAAGTTCTGCACATTAGTGACAATGTAGGAGAGCTGGCGGGGGTCCCCGTCGAACTTTACCTTCAGCTCCCTCCTGCTTCCCGCCATCTCTTGGCTCTGGTCGGCCTGGCCCAGGTTGAACGTGGAAGCTCCCCTCGGTGGGATGAAGTCGTCTCCACTGTTCCGGAAAGTCACCCTTCCCGATGGCCGGCCTGGCCGCTCCGATGCTTGGCTCGCACCCCGCTCCCGGGGCCGGGCGTCTGGGACGACCCACGGCAGCTCCTCCGGTCTGGTCAGTAACAACTCCATCTGGGACTGGAGCTTCTGCACCGCCTCGGTCAGCGCGAACACCTGCACCTCCATCCGCACTTCTGCCGGAGTGGGGAAGTGTTCTTCTAGCGCCAGGTACCTCGCTCCCGGGGGCGCCCTTCCCTTGCGCTGGGTCACGTCCTTCACTAGCTGGGCGGGGACCCGGGGCTCCTCACCATCCATCCCGGTGATCACGACCTGGGGGTCCCTCCTCGGGGCTCCAGCCTCGTCTCCTTCTCCCTCTTCCTCGGACTCCTCATCCAAGGCCTTCGGAGGCAAGTCGGCAAGGGGTTCCCTCTCGACTTGAGACATCTCGCAAGTTGGTTACGGTTGGAAGGTTTTCACGGCTGTAGAAGTTGGTGGGTCTATCTTTATGTCAGCTCCGGCAAGGGGGGTCTAGTAAATCAAGCTCACTCCAAGCGGGGTTGAAGGATAAGTGGTTTAATAGGTCCTTAATCCAAAGCAAGCAAAGATAGACTAAAGGTTTCCCGCGCAAGATTCTCTTCAAAAGCCTGGCACATCAAAGGGCGTTCCATATCAAAGCCCGCCAGTTCCAGTTCAAAGGCCGCCAGATGTTGCTCTTATCTGATGGCGCGCGGGGCTTGGTCCGTTAGGTCAACAAACGGGCCAAGCGGCGCTGACATACATGACCTGCCCAGCGCAGCTGTGTTCTCAATAGCATGGCCTCAATGCTGGTGATCCCTGATTGCAGCAACATTTGTCACATAGTCAGTCCAGTGTATATTTAGGATTGTGCGAAGACTACACTGATGAAAGCAGTCGAGGAGTCGTAGATGTTGTGGATAGGTGACCTATGTTTCAGACCCATATAGAATAATAGACTGTACAATTGCTCTGTACACACTGATTTTTGTACTTTGCCTCGGGTGCTTGTTGCTCCAGACTCTTTTGCGAAGCCTTCCGAATATACTTTGACAGAAATCAGGCTCTATCGAGCTTTCAATTGGTCATCAGAAAGAATCTTGTTCATATAAAGTCCAAGGTCTACCAATGACACAGCTTCTTGTCTTTGCTCCTGTTCCATGGTTTCTTTGGCAGGGTTTGGATTAGATGAACCAGTGGTAGACACCCCAGTTTTCAGTTTCCTCAGTTTTCACATGCAGTCCAGGTGTTCATATTCTGGGGTCTTAATCAGTACCAGCTGCTACATTGGTTCTCAACCTGCTGCCTCCTTGGTCTTTAATATTTCCCTCAAAAATGTTCATTTGCTTTTATAGATATCTAGGCATCTTCCGCTGGGAAATCCCTGTCAATAAATTCCAAGGACAGAAACTGCCCAAACTGTAGAGTGAATCCCTGGGGCAAAGGCATAGCAATGGAAACCCTATTATCCTCTAGAAAAGGGGAGAAGAGCGAGCAAGGAGGGAAAGCCCATTCTCCCATTTGCCTCCTACCACAAGCTGAAACAAAGAGGACCATCAGAGGGGCCAAGCAGCTTTAAATAGCCTGCAGCTCTACCCCGTGGTCTCCTTTATGGGGGCCTTCAAATTCCCTCCTGCTCCTTAGACTTTGCCTGCTAGTTGTGGGTGAGTCAACTTGGTTGCTTCCACTATATAGGCTTTTGCAGCAATTGGTGGAAAGATAGGTAACGACAGTGTGAATACATTGTCAACAATTGCTTGAGATAGTGCTTGCAGTTCTGGAGGGATTTTTAATTTTTGCTTCTCATAGAGATTTGGTTAAGCAGTTAAAATTCATGAGTAAACCAGTTTTTTTAAAAAAAAACTGAAAAATTTCAGGGGAAGTTTGAGCCCCTCCCCTTGTCTACAGGCCTGCATACTACATTATTAACTATTACAAATGAAAAGTCACATTCATAATTTCATTCCTCCCATCCATCCACACAGCCCCTCTTGAGATTTTTGGAGAAATGTATGCCAACCTCGTGTACAAGTGAAGCACAGGTTTGAGCTTTGGGGGAGGGAAGCAAAATTATGGGTTTTGATATCGATTTGTCCTGTGGAGAGGGGAAAGCAGTAATGATTGAGCAGCCCCAGGGTAACATTTCAATTTTCTTTTTGCCTCTTTCCATTGCAAACCTGGGGAATGGGTTTCTCCCACTACGCACCAACCAGCAGCACACACTGGGCCTGTTCTGACTTACATACAAATTCCACTTAAGAACAAATCTACAGAATCTATCTTGTTCATAACCTGGAAAGTGCCTGTATTTATTTATTTATTTATTTATTTATTTATTTATTTATTTATTTATGACATTTCTACTCCACTTTTCTCACCCCAGAGGGGACTCAAGGCGACTTTACAGTCATGATTTAATTTTTCCAATCAACCACTCAGAGTGAATGAATGAGGTTAGAAAGAGAGAGACACATGGGAATCAGGAAACAAAAACCTTTACTTATAAATATGAACTTAAAAGCAGATTCACCTCTTTCTCACTAACAATGCCCCCAAAATATTAATCTGAATTTGTGTGTGTTAAGTAAAATCTGTTTTAAAGAAATAATCCGGAAGAACTATTTTCTTCTTCTCAATCAGAAGAATTTAGAAGAAGAAAACCTCATCTCTCTCCTGCTGTTCAGCTCCTGTTCTTTGTCCACTTCTTCTTACTGGGAACTCTATTATTTGCTTCAGCATCACAGCATGCACTTTCTGAAAAACTCTGTGACAAAAGCATAAGGCATTCAAAACAAGACATACTTTTTTCTAGATTATATAAGTTGAGTATTGCTTACCTAGAATTCCAAATATGTCCTCATGGGTAACTGAGATAGTGAGCAGTTTTGCTTTCTGATGGTTCAATGCACACAAAATATTTTCATGCATTACTACAAATATTTTGTACAAAATTACCTTTAGGTTATGTATAACATTTTTTTGTTTAGAACACATTCAAATATCATATTGCATACACATAGGTGCAAGTCTTCTTATTTATAAAAAATAAATAAAAATCTGAAAAAATATAAAATATGGAACATTTTTGATCAAAGGCATTTATGTTAAAGGATGCATAACCTGTATATGGTAAGGTGAAATACCTAGAATCTACTTTTCAGATACAAATAAGGGATATCAATGTTATCAATGATAACAGTAAGAAAATGGGCATATATACACTTCTGAAATATTTTTGTATTTTTACAAGGATACTCAACCTGTGTGAGAACTAAAAGTAATGCAACAAGTAAAGACTACCACTTTAAACAAGGGTTGCCATATAATGTAGCCCCACATTGGCTGTTTTTTGTTGTTGAAAGAAACTATGAAAGATGTAAATAATGTGGTTGACAGATGGTAATCTCTGGGATACATTAATAAGGAATGGCACTTCATTGTGAATGTCACACAGGAGACCTACATATTTGTTACTACCATAAGTATTATTAAAATAAGAGCTGACATCCACAGGCAAACAATACTTTTTATTATGACTAAGCACAATTTCAAAATAGTGTGAAAGCTACCAGATCTTCCAAACAGCTTTGTAGTTGGTCCTAATAAAAGTATTGATATCTGTGGATTTGGGATTATGCGCATCAATGCAAATTGCATTCATTTCTGCAAATCACCCAAATAGCTTTATCACACATGGAGAAAGATTTCTAATCAACTTAACAGATGAGATCCAAATTTAGGATCTGTTTGTGGACCTACCAGTAATTACAATGAAACCCAATGATCAACAATAACTTTACAACTAAATAATGATTCTATTTTTTTTATTTAAACATAATTTCAGAAGTGGTGCATCAAATTTACCAGGGAAACCATTCCATAACAACATTCTGCTATGTATGGACAAACTTAAAGCACTGATTTTTAAAAAAAAATGAAGGTAACTGTCTAGTGATATTTGGCTCCTGTAATTGCCAGCTCTCTATGCATTGATCATGTGGAAGCCTTAACGCCCCAAAGCCTAGATAGTCACTCAGTTGAAGAGGTTGATTCCTGTTCCATCAAATTAAGTGAGTGTTGCCACTTCAGCAAAAGAAGTACTTTAGATAGTTAATAGTTAGCTTATTGTTTTTGAATTATCTCTGAATCATTAGCAAAGGCCACGCAAGTATAATATATATTCTGGTTGGTGTAACAGAGAGGTTATATTCTGTCCTTGAAGATGGACCACCCCTTCATTTGCCCTAGGGGATTTCCCATCTATTTTCTCATTCTATTTGCCATCATCTGCCTTGTAGAGGGAAAGAAGGTTCTGGTGATTCCTGTGGATGGGAGTCACTGGCTCAGCATGCGGGCTGTGGTGGAGAAGCTCACTGAAAGAGGTCATGAGATGGTTGTCGTGGTCCCAGAGGTTAACCTCCTGATCAAGGAATCGAAGTATTACACTATGAAAAAATATGCAGTGCCATATACGCAAGATGATCTTATCCAAGGTTTAAACTTGCTTGGTAGCAACCCCTTTGAAGAAGTCTCTTTTCCTGCCATGATTATAGGAGCATATAGGACCTTGGTGCAACTAGTTGAAATGCAATCAGTTGGTTGTGACAGCCTTCTGAAGAACAGGGAAATCATGAGGTACCTAGCTGAGAATCACTTTGATGCCCTTTTCACAGATCCTGCTTTGCCTTGCGGCGTGATCCTTGCTGAATATCTCTCTGTTCCTTCTGTGTACTTCTTTCGTGGATTCCCATGCAATTTAGAATTAGCAATCAGCAAGTGTCCAGATCCAGTTTCTTACGTCCCAAGGTGTTATACTGCATACACAGATTATATGACCTTCAGTCAGCGACTGCTGAACCTCTTCGTTAGCATCTTGGAGACATCGTTATTTAAAATTCTGTACTCAAGATACCAAGAGATTGCTTCAGAACTTTTCCAGAGAGAAGTACACTTACCAACACTTTATAGAAATGGCTCTATTTGGCTTTTGAGATATGACTTTGTATTTGAATATCCCAGGCCTGTGATGCCAAACATGGTCTTCATTGGAGGAATAAATTGTGAAGAAGGTAAAAACTTGACACAGGTAGGTGCTATGTATCAACGGGTCTGGGTTCTCCACAGCTATTATGTGCATTATAAAGGTGAACAATTGTGGAAAATTAAGGAGGTGCATTAGCCCAGCAAGAGACCCTGGAAAGCTACACTGTACACTCTCCTTCACCTGCATTTTAATTAAAACAGTTTCTGCCCCTAAATACTCTCAGATGTCATTTAGTCATCATAAGGACATGATTTGGGGTCTTTCTCGAACCACAGGGGACATTTTAGGGCATATTAAGAGGGAGAATAGTATTTGTTTTTTGTTTTTGGGGGGGTTGCTCTATTTTATGTTGCTACCTGGAATGATTCAAACATGGTGGAAATATCACTCATGTACCCTCAGAGATAATTTCTGGACATTTAAGAGCAAAAAACCTCAACACCTTGGAGCATGTATATGTTGGGTTTTTTTTACAGTGTTATAATATTGTGTCTTACTGACATTGTTATTGTCTGAATCTGGCATTGAATAGTTTGTAAACTGCACTGACTCTCCCTTCGGGGGTGAGAAGCATGGTTAGAAGTACAGCAAATAAATAAATAAAACCGTTTTAAACTCATGGTGAGCTTTGACAACCACTCTTTGCCCTGGCTTATTACTAGTGATCAACATAAATACAATCATTAAGGCCAGGTGCTAGCAGTTGGCAGAAGATGGGACGTTCTTATTACATGGCCTTTTTTGGGTCCCCTATGATAGACTATTACTTTTATGTCATAGTTAAGGATTACTTAGCCCTCTAACAATTGTAGGATGGTAGCTCCCAATTGTTTGTACAGATTAGAAATGATGGGAAATGCAGCCCAGGTTTCCATCTCTTTTTAGGTGGAGGGCATTGCCCTGTTGCTAGTGTTGGAAAAAGAAACACTTTCAATATAGTAAGACTTCTTACATTAAATGGGTGGAGGTACCTTCTTATTCTTTACCTCAGGTAGCAAAAAATATCTTGGACCACTTGTGCTCCTAAGAAAGTCACATGTGAAAATGTTGTCATATCTGTAAACATGAAATATAACACTTTCGTCTTTGGCACAATAACTGTGTTACACCTTGTGTAAACATCTGCTTCTTGCCATGATTGTTCAATGTTTTATGTAACTCTATTAGAGGGTTTTTAATTTTTTTTTAAAAAAAAATACAGTGATGTGACAGAATGGAGGGAAATGAAAGGACCAGGAAAAAAGAAAGAGACATTGCTGGCCATGACAGCAGTTTGTGACTATCGACCTTATCACATGAGGTACTTTTCAGCAGGAAATGCCCCAATTTGCCTAAACTTTTACAACGGAGCCCTCCGGCTCCCATCCCACAACATAAAGCAACTTCCGGTGGGGCTCTGTTGCAAAAATATAAGCAAACCAGCACATGACACCGCAGCGGCAACACTGTAGGCTTCCCATGTTGAATAGAAATCAATGGGGGAAGCCGGGCAGCTGAAGCTTCTCCCTCTGGGGTGGGGTGAAAGGGGAGTTAGGCGTTGCGGAGTGTGGACAACGGGTTCCCCACACCCCCTGATGGGCACTACTGGATTTGTCACGATATGTGGCAATTCCAGCAGCTCGTCAGATGAGATCGTGTGTTAAACTTCAATGGAAGACAGGCATTTTGTTGGCTTAATGAAATCAGTTTGTGCCTCCTGCAGATCAGGAGAGGTGTGTCAAAGGCTCCAGATGCATATAGTGTGAAACCAAAAGGGAAAGTTATCAATTAGGTAATCAGTTAGCCAAGAGCACCCTGCTGCCCAGCCATGGCCTTGGGGCACTTTTTGGCAACCTCCCTTCAGGAGTCTATAGTTTGACTTCAGCGGGATGGGTGTCTATAATGCACTCCACATTTTGTAGAGCCGATTTTGCCCTTAATCTGGGATACACTGTAATCTGCTTCATTTATTTATTTATTTATTTATTTATATTTCATTTTTGTATTCCGCTCCTCCCAGCAGGCTCGGGGCGGATCACATAAGATTACATCAACAGCACAGCGCAACATGCATATTATTTGGCTGAATCTGGATTTTCTGGTTACTTTTTGAATGTACACACATAAATGTGTGCTACAGAATACATTGGTGGTATGCATTTTATGGCCACCATTGTATTGTGGTGTCTTGAAGTTGAGTTATAGTGTCATTGTAGATGGAGCCATATACTTTCTTCTAAATTATGCACCCACAACATGGAATCCATATGAGGAGTCACATGGAAGGATCCTGCACACTTTTCGTATTGCAGGTTGGTAAGATGAATATTCCCTCTCTGTCATGAAGTGATCACGAAATCTTACTGTTTTACTTGTGGATGAACATATATTTTTTAGATATCAATTTCAAGAAAATGTTTTCATGGAAACTTGTTGCTATGGGAAGGGTAACACATGGTCTCATGTCTATAGCATGAAGAATATAGCCTATTGCTTTGAAATTAAATTTAGATTGAACCTTTGGGACAGGAGAGAGGGAGAGAGCGAGCAGAAAGGAAGGTTACATGTTGTGCCCACAAAGCTCTCATTTAGCCTCTCTGCAAAATGTTCTTTAAAGAGAGATGCTGCAAATTCAGTAATCCACCTGACCATCAAACCCGTTTATTGATATTATGCAATGGCTTCTCCCCAAAGTTAATGTTTGACTTTCTTAAACAGTTACATAAAGAGGGCATAAAAGGCCAGCTTTGAATGATCTTTGATACAGGTTGCTGGCATGACTTGTATAGCTACTAGGATACATCCAGCATTTGCAAAGAGAGGGTAAAAAACAGCGAGATGGCTCCTGTGTTCTATTCCAGCGTGATTCTGCTGCTCCTCGCTAGTTTGAATTTTTCTTCTGGCGGGAAACTTCTAGTGATCCCCATGGATGGAAGTCATTGGCTCAGCATGAAACCGATGCTAAAACAACTCAGACAGAATGGGCATGAAATGGTAATTGTTGCACCTGAAGTAAATATGCACATCAAGCCAGCAGGGGATCTCTATACCTTAAAAACATATCCAGTCCCCTTCACCTCTGAAGAAATGGATGAAAATATTCGAGGCATCAGTAATCAGGTGTTTGATGATGTTCCTTTTCTACTTATGATTGCTAATACAATTGAGCACATGAAAAAGACATCTGTTTTCTTCCTGGGAAGTTGTACACGTTTACTGTATAGCGAGGAACTGAGAATGTATTTCAGAGAGAACAAATTTGATGCCATTCTTTCGGATCCTTTCTGGCCTTGTGGCCAGATTGTTGCAGAGTACCTTGACATCCCTTCGGTATTTTTCTTGCGAGGCATTCCATGTGGATATGAATTTGAAGCTACTCAGTGTCCAAGGCCTCCTTCCTATGTTCCAAGAGGTCTCACAAGACTTTCAGATCACATGACATTTCCACAACGCGTGAAAAATATGCTGTTCCATTTAACAGAGTTCTTCCTTTGTAGTTTTGTTTACTCTCCTTATGCAAAGCTTGCTTCTGAATTTCTGCAAAGGGATATGACTTTTTCTGAACTTGTAAGTAATGGATCTGTGTGGCTGATAAGAGAGGACTTTGCTTTTAGTTATCCTAAACCACTGATGCCTAATATGATCATGATTGGAGGGATCAACTGTGCTGGAAAGGAGCCATTGTCTCAGGTTTGTAAATTTCAACGTTGTTTAAAAAGTCATTTGGATAGGGATTTTAATTTAGTAAATAATGTTGATAGTAGATTAAAAGCTTTTCATTTGATACATGCAGTTTGATGTACAGATATATTTTATTTATTTATTTATTTATAAATTCGATTTGGTAGACCGCTCTCTCTGGAGCCCAGAGCGGTTTACAGCATAAAATCAATAAAACATCAATAAACAGATAAAAGACGTATACCCAAAAGCCCCCCTCCCCACAAATGATCCCGGCAAGCAATAATACGCAGAGGCAATACATGGCAGGACGGTATGTTGGCAGCTGGCAACTAAGGAGGCATCAGTTGGGACCAAATGCCTGCCTATATAGCCAAGTCTTCACTTGAAAGCATAGATTCATAGGGTTGGAAGGGGCCCCTTGGACCATCCAGTCCAATCCCCTGCCATGCAGGAAAAGAACAATCAAATTACCCCTGACACATGGCTATCCAGTCTCTGCTTAAAAGCCTCCAAAGGGGCTTCCACCACACTCCGAGGCAGAGAGATCAGGTGGAATCCCCTTTCCTATCCTTTGAACCCATTGCTCCATTGAGCTCTAGTTTCCAAGAGCAGCTGAAGACAAGCCTGCTCCCTCTTCGTTATGACATCCTTTCAAATATTTAAACATAGCAATCATGTCTCATCTCAGCTTTCTCTTCTGTAGGCTAAACATCCTCAGCTCTTTAAGCCACTTCCCACGGGGCATGGTTTCCAGACCTTTCATCATTTTAGTTGCCCTCCTATGAACATGTTCCAGCTTATCCCTCTTCAGTTGTGGTGCCCAGAATTGGATACATGATACTCACACTATACTCATTTTGATGCACCCCAAAATCCCAATGGCATTTTTAGCTGCAGCATCACACTCTTGGCTCATTTTCAACTTGTTGCCCACTAAGACCCCAAGATTTTTTTTCACATGAACTATTGTCGAGCCAGGCATCACCCATCCTGTATCTGTGCATTTTTTTCTGCCTAAGTGTAGTATTCCACATTTCTCCTTATTGAAATTCATTTTGTTAGTTTTAGACTAGCTGTCCAATCTGTCAAGGTTGTTTTGAATTCTGAGCCTGTCTTTTGGAGTAATAGCTATTCCTCCCAATTTGGTACCAGTTACAGACTTAATAAGCATGACCTCTCACATTCATTCAAGTAATTAATAAAGATGTTGAACAGCACTGAGCGCAGGACCAAACCCTGCGTCATCCCACTAGTCACGTCTTTCTAAGATGAAGAGGAACCATTGGTGAGCACCCTTTGGGTTTGGTCGCATAACCAATTACAGATCCACCTAACTAGCCTACATTTTATTAGTTTGTTTACAAAAAGATCACGAGGGACCTTGTTAAACGCAAGGTGGTGGACTCCTTGTCTGTCCTTATCACCACAGGAAAATCAAATTTATGATAATGTAAAATTGATGCCAAATTCTACATTCAATGCTAGATTTCTAAATGTCGTAATAGTGTCATTGACTACCCTAATCAGTCATCATAACTCAAATAGGAAGATTTTTATTCACAGATTTGTTTTGTTTATTTGTTCAGTCATTTCCAACTCTTCATGACCTCATGGATCAGCCCATGCCAGAGCTCCCTGTCAGCCCTGGTCATCCTGAGCTCCTTCAAGGTCAAGCCAGTCACTTCACAATACAGCCTTGAATTTGTGATATAGTGCTATTGAGTAACATAGGGAGGTTTTTTGTTCACAGTCATTGTTGTGATACCACTACTAGTTTGTATCACCCTATTATTCTCCCATCTATAGCTGTTAATGAGTAAAACCCATCAATACCACAATGTTCCTGGGTCCCTTCTGCTTCTTCACAGCATGCCAGCAGCAACGTAATAGGAGGGAGGGGGATTCTTCTCCTCTCCCTCTCTTCCTTGCTATTTCCAAGCTATTTCCTGTGTGTGTGTGTGTGTGCGCAAGTGTGCATGCGTGCCTTTTTGTTGTTAATACTGAAATTGCACAATTGAACTAATAACAATGTGGTTTAAAAATGCAGTATTGTAGGAAGACAGGATTATGAGTGTCTGAGAAGGTATGATCATAGATCTAAAGCATGGCAAATCAGCATAATTACACTACTAAAGAGAGGTGTAATATCAATTGGGGCACTGATAGCAAATACAGTGCACTGATAGCACTGTATTTGCTATCAGTGCCCCAACTACCGTACATGTAACTGCACTGAACTGCATTATATGAGTTTGAAACTGCATTATATGGCAGTGCAGATGAGGCCAATGAGAATAACTGTAGTGAAATAGCAAGTTCATATGACATAGTCCTCAAAGTAAAAATAAAAAAGACCTGAAATGTGGCCCTCTGGTGCTGCTAATACCTGACTTAAATCCCAATGGGATCAGCAAGGCCTTCTCCTCGCCAAGATGGATTGTAGACATTGTGCATGAGGGTTTCCAGGAATTTTGTTTCCAGTATTTTAGTATTATGACAGACATGATCCAACAGGTTTCTGCCAATGGATGTTGTGTGTTGTAGGGCTTGATGCCGGGCAGAGTTGAGAGTACAGGTGAAATTCCCAAATGACATGTTTGAGCAATCAATGAGCATGAAAAATCTGGACAGTGTGTTTACAGTACTATGTTACGAGTACTGCAAAATTCTCAAATGACATGTTAGAACAATCAAGTAGCACATCTTCTCCTCTTCATGCTGCATCTTTATATAGTTGCAAGTACACTTTCCAGATTTTTCATGCTCATATTTAATGCTTAAATATGTAGATTGGTTCAGTGCATTCTGCTCGGAAACTCAACTGATCCAATCAAATATCTTCTTGAGCTGATAAAAATAGGTCTTCTACAGCCAGATTTGTTTCCTTACTTAGGATTCAGCTCAAGGGGTCACACAGCCCTGTTCTGAGGGGGTGACTTATCTCAACTGCTATTGAAGAAATTCAAAATTGCACAATTATGTAAGTAGGCTCTGTAGATCTGCAACAAGCTGGAAAAAATTGATGCAAACTCCACAACGTACTAGGCATACAACATATTTTTCTGTGCATTCCATGCAAATGTGTGTAAAAATTGTAAGGGATCCCCCCCCCCCCCCAAACATTCTTTGGGACTATTTAGTATCTTATTAAGCAGAGTGCAGAAGGGCTAGTGCAATATGAACTTGTGGTAGTTAAGAAGAGTAAATTCAAACCTCAAGGAATGGTATGAAGGGAGCCAGAAGGCACCAAATTCACCACTCTCCCAGGTCAAAGTGAGAGCTGATGTGGTGTTGCTTTAGAGAAGGATGCCCCCTTCTGGATTCCAGGGCATCCACAACTCTTGAGAAATGAAGGAACCTCAACTGCAGTTGCTGGAACCAACTCTCCCAGGTCAAAGTGAGAGCTGATGTGGTGTTGCTTTAGAGAAGGATGCCCCCTTCTGGATTCCAGGGCATCCACAACTCTTGAGAAATGAAGGAACCTCAACTGCAGTTGCTGGAACCAACATGCTTGTAATTCAATGCTCCATGAGAAGCTGTGCCCAGGGCCGTAGCCAGGATTTTGATTCGGGGCTGAGTTTGGTTTGTAGGGGCTGAGACTGGGTGGAAGAGGGTCTACCCTAGCTAACCTTTTGTATTGTTATCCCAATAACCTCATTAATGTGGGATATAATGAGCATGGTGATCAGATCATGATATGAATAAACATAACAGTTTAAATAATGTACCAGTAAGGCCTTTTCGCGGACCACCCTGAGAATTTCGGGGGGCTGAAGCCCCCTTAGCCCCCCCCCCCCTGGCTACATGCCTGGCTGTGCCAGCTTCACCTAACCCTTAGTCTTCATCCTCCTTAATATATATCATATTTCATGGCACAATAGTTGCACTTTCCCCCCTTTTTTGCCAAAAGAGGGGGGGGGGAATGAGACTATTATGCAATAAAAGCCCCCTTTTGAGTGGAACTTTCCCCCCATGTCATACATCTCTTTAAGGACACAGCCACTTAGGTAGGTGAAGCCTCACCCACCTACACAGTTGTGTAGAGAGGCAGGCAGGAGCCCGTTTTCCCCCTCCATAGCCTTGAAGGAACAGGCACAAAGGCAGGTGAAGCCTCACCTACCCACAATCCTGCACCTTTTACATAGTAGTCACACCAGTGAAATAACGAGGTTACTATTATGCAAAGAATATGTATTTTACCGTTTTTGCCACCCTGAAAACAGAGGTGCAACAATGATGCAATGGTGATTATTATGCAAATATTTATTTATTTATGCTTCACATTTATAGACCGCCACTCCCCGAAGACTTGGAGCGGTTTACAGTAGTATGCATAAGTACAATCCAACACAGAGTACACATATAAAACCAACACATTACCTAACATTAAATATAAATACAAGAAAGTGGAGGTGAACTAAGGGTTGCATATCACCCAGAACTGGTTGTTATGTCATGAATTATGTTATGTTATGAATTATGTCATGATAGTAATCCAAAGCTGGAAGCTGAGTTTAAACTAAGATGCACTAAATATAATGTTTGTATAATACAGTAAAATGCAATCAAATTATAAGTCTGCAAATCAGAGCTAGGTTGGGCAACATGCAGCTTACCAGTTCCATGCCCTGCTCTCGGTCCCACCACCTTCACAGGCGCGTCTGGTGGGAACAAGAGACAGGGCCTTTTCTGTGATGGCCCCCCAGCTGTGGAATTCCCTCCCAAATGAAATTAGATCTGCCCCCTCCCTCTTGACTTTTAGGAAGCTGGTGAAAACGTGGCTGAGCAATGAGGCCTTCACAGAATGAGGGCGGAGATCGCTAATCGACTAAAGTCGCTAACCACTAGATATAGACTGAATACACGGACTGAGTTGAACTCGATTCTATTTTGGCGAATGGCTTTTTATGTATTTATTGTATTTGTATTTGATAATTTTATTGCAATTTTA
Source organism: Anolis apletophallus (assembly GCA_030556195.1). Taxonomy (NCBI): domain Eukaryota; kingdom Metazoa; phylum Chordata; class Lepidosauria; order Squamata; family Anolidae; genus Anolis; species Anolis apletophallus. The sequence goes on along the minus strand of JARBWK010000003.1, from coordinate 44,924,521 downwards.
TGATGTTTTTAGATTTTAAATGTTAGAATTGAATTCTTGCTGTCTGCCGGTCTGAGTCCCTCTATTGAGGTGAGAAGGTCGGGGTACAAAAGTTTTAAATAAATAAATAAAATAAATGATTGCACATTTTTGATGTTCTGGCAGAAGGGAGTGGGATATCTTTCCCAGTCACTTTAAAACAAAGTACTCTCTGAGCACTTTTTTGTTTTAAAGTGCAAGCTGATTCTTGAGAAGTTTTTTTTAAAAAAAGAAAAGTACTTGTGTTTAAAAACATGGCTGTTCCCTACAATGTATTTTTAAATAAATCTACAAATATTGCCATTGTTACATTCAGTGACACAACCATAATTTTGGAAGGCATAAAGTGCAGCCCCCAATATATTCACTGAGGACCAAATTGGAAGTTTTCTATGTAGAATATAGGAGAAGAATACAGTATGACCCATTTAGACATAAGGGACAAGTTCCTGAAGAAACAGCAGAAACAAACAAACAAACCAAAAACAAAACCCATGCTTAATAGTGAATACTATTGAAATGAATGACTTCCACTTTGAAGTTACTTTACAAATCACTGGAGGGCTTAGGAAATTCCTAGAGATATATCATCTCTACAAATTTACTAGATCCTCCAGGAAGATGTTATAGTAACGTCTGGTGAAAATATTGCATAGAATTGCCTTGAGGAGCTAGTTGTGTAAAACCGCAACTACCAGTTCTGTAGGACAGAGGTCCTACACTATGACTCTAAGTCTGTTTCCCTTATTTCGATGTATACAGATACTACAAAATAAGACATATTTTGTTCTTTCTGGTATAAAGGTTTTTGTTAAGCAACCCTTGCATTTACTGCAGGATGATTCACTAGAAGAGGGTTGGACAAGCAGGGCAAAAAACAAATAAATATATAGAGTTACAGACAGGTCTCTCATTTACCTGGAATCCTTTAATGGACATAATGCAGAGTGTAATATTTCCCTCCCCTAAAAATTAACATGAGCTCTTTTCAAATGTTAATGTTTCCTTTAGTTAAACATTAACTTAAATAGGGCATAAAAGGGCAAGACTGAATGATAAAGGATACACAGCACAGCTCTGAAGCATTATTTGCAAAAATCAGAGGCAAGAGATGGCTCCTGTGTTCTATTCCAGCGTGATTCTGCTGCTCCTCGCTAGTTTGAATTTTTCTTCTGGCGGGAAACTTCTAGTGATCCCCATGGATGGAAGTCATTGGCTCAGCATGAAACCGGTGCTAAAACAACTCAGACAGAATGGGCATGAAATGGTAATAGTTGCACCTGAAGTCAGTATGCACATCAAGCCAGCAGAGGATCCCTATACCTTAAAAACATATCCAGTCCCCTTCACCTCTGAAGAAATGGATGAAAATATTCGAAGCTTCAGTGATCATCTGTTTGAAGATATTCCTTTTCTAGCTATGATTACTAAGGCAATTGAGCACATGAAAAAGTCAGCAGCTATGTTCCTAGGAAGTTGTACACACTTACTGTATAATGAAGAGCTGAAAATGTATTTCAGAGAGAACAAATTTGATGCCATTCTTTCAGATCCTTTCTGGCCTTGTGGTCAGATTGTTGCAGAGTACCTTGACATCCCTTCGATATTTTTCTTGCGAGGCATTCCATGTGGATATGAATTTGAAGCTACTCAGTGTCCAAGGCCTCCTTCCTATGTTCCAAGGGGCTTCACAAGACTTTCAGATCATATGACATTTTCACAACGCGTGAAAAATATGCTTTTCCATTTAACAGAGTTCTTCCTTTGTAGTTTTGTTTACTCTCCTTATGCAAAGCTTGCTTCTGAATTTCTGCAAAGGGATTTGACTTTTGTTGAACTTTTAAGTAATGGATCTGTGTGGCTGATAAGAGAGGACTTTGCTTTTAGTTATCCTAAACCACTGATGCCTAATATGATCATGATTGGAGGGATCAACTGTGATGGAAAGGAGCCATTGTCTCAGGTTTGTAAACCTTTTTATTCATTCATTTTAAAGTCATTTGGGTAGGATACTGAATTATAGTTTCTGCAGTAGAATTGCCCTCCAGCCTATGAGTATAATGCAGTAAACTGTTATGCTCATTTAAATCTTAGCAAACTCAAAAAGACCTATCCTCTTGGATAACAATGCATTTCACTTTCCAGATTCTCTGGGCTACTTAATACTCCCACTACAAATCTTTATATTTTTCCATATGCTTTGAACTGATCATTTTCTTAATAAAGTGATAATGCTTAGCATATATGCAGTGTTTTTCTCAATTTAAGTGCTGCTTATAGTTGTAGTTCTCTATTAAGGATAAGACAATATAATGAGAAATTGGGGGTAGGGGTGAGCTACAGATTATACTCAATTTTAAACTTGATAACAGCATACTTCCAACCCGGAACTTATTTCTAAACAAATAACACTGATGTGATCAGACGCAGAATGAACAGAATCCTAGAACAAGAACAGCAAGCGGCAATAGCAAAGTTACCGTATTTCATCACATAATAGTCACACTTTCCGTATTTTTTTGGAATCCCCCCCAACAGTAATATTTTAATAAAATGATGTTAAAACAATTTGAGAACATATCCAAGAGTGTCCAGGAAGCAAATTTAAATACTACAACATTTTAATCTTCCTTGTCCAAAGACTCTGCGTCACTGTCATTGCTAGCAATAGCTGATGTGCTGTCCTCAGCACTGCTCACTGAAAATGTTTTTTCCTCCCATGGTGCATCCTCTTTTGATCCATCCAGTGCATTAGAAATGCTAGTGTTTTAAAAGCATTTAACACAATGTCCTTCATGATAAGGTCCCAACCCTGAATGATTCATGTGCACATCAGTTCCAAGGATGGGCACTTCACATTTCCAATTGCTATCAATTGGTGATCACCACCATTATCCACTCATTATACAAACAGCATAAGTGATCTTTAAAGGGCTGGTTCACCAATACAGCCAGTGGCTGCAAGTTAAACCACCAGGAATTGTATTTTATTGTCACAGAGAAGGTCCTTCACTTCCTTGACAATGTGACTTTGGAAACTATCCAAAAGTAGCACAACCAGCTGTTTTCATAGCGCACCTGGTCGGTTCCACACAGTTTTGATCCAATTCAACATCAGATCAAAGTCCATCCAATTCTTTGCCTGCACCCATACATTAATCCCACAGGGAAAACTGAGCCCCTTAGGCATATTTTTTTCTCTTTAAAATGATGTAAGGTGGCAATTTCCTTCAATTGGCTGTAATGGCGAGCATTACAATGCAACTTAATCTCTCATGTCCACTGGCTGTCAGGGTGACACATGATGAGCCTTTCAGTGCAATAGTGCTGTTGTGGGGCATATAGAAGAACACAGCAGTCTGGTCAGCATTGCCCATTTGTGAAAGGGTGTGTGTCATTTCCTTGTACATGCATGGAAAACAATTCATGTGAAAAAGATATTGGGGTCTTAGTGGGCAACAAGTTGAAAATGAGCCAAGAGTGTAACGCTGCAGCTAAAAATGTCAATGGGATTTTGGGGTGCATCAAAATTAGTATAGTGTCCAGATTGAGGGACATAATAGTGATTACATGCATGGTTACAAGACAATGGGAAAATAGGCATCAGAGGGGGAAAGGAGACAACTCATGTAGGGGCTCTTGCAAGAGTGAAGACTGCATGTCTGAGATCAACAGATAAATTAATAGTTTATCAAGAAATAAAAGCTGGGTGGATGGATTAGGAGGAAGAAGGAATCCTGGAGAGAATACAGATAATGAATTACCACATTTCACTGATTCTAAAGTGCACTTTTTTCTGTTTTAGGGGCTGCAAAAACAGATGTGCCTTAAGATTTATGTTGTTTTTCTCCCATGCTCTGCTGGTGGCATGGCAGTTGCATCTCTGTTAGGAAACCCACTCTTGTTATTGGATTTTGAAACAAAGTGACACACTTTGTAAGTGTTTAGCCACCATTATGAGGCAAAGTTTTTTCTTTTATTCACTGTAAATCTTAATTTTGCACCTCAAATTTCAAAAGAATTGCACTACAAAACTGCATTTAAAAGGAAAGTAATTGAATATATTTTATTTATTTATTTATTTATTATTTGGACTTGTGCGCCGCCACTCCCTGAGGGCTCGGAGCGGCTTACAATCAGGTAAAACACACAAAGGTAAAAGCATACATATTAAACTAGCTTAAAAAAGATTTCTGGCCTAGCAATCAAAGGCTAGCTGGAAAAGATGAGTCTTGCATTATTTATTTCCCACATTTATATCCCGTCACTTCTCAACCCCCGAAGGGGGACTCAGGATACACAGAAGGATAAGGCAATAGAGCTGTGGATCAACATCTTAATGTAAGTGAGGCAAACGTTTGTCACTGGGGAAAACCCTTTTTGTTGTTTGGAACTCCAAACATAGCATGCACCTTAGATTTGATGCTGCCTTATATTCTGTGAAATATGGTATTTAAAATCAGTTTTAGAAAGGGGGGGGGGAGACTGGGGCTATACGACAGGACTTCAAATTTGGAGACCATAGTCTGTGTGTGAAATGTGAAAATGATAGCATTTATGTTCATACTGTGAAAATTCAAATTCAGTTCACCTTTTGTGTTAAAATAAGGGCATCCAGTGAGCTATTTGGATGAGCTAACCGGAACAGAGGTTGAATCAGTCTTTTTTGCATGCTTGACTCTTGCTGTGAAATACACTGAGTGAAGGTTGCAACTGAAAGTAATACATTTGATTAACATATTAGAAATAGTTATTGCTTAAATATGGGGACTGGACCTTTGTCCCATAAACCATCCACCCCACGTGGATGCCAGCGTCCCTTGGGAGCAAGGGATCTGCTGGACCCACATTTTGTCTGAAGCAATCTCTATCAGCAATCTCCATTACTCGGGATTTGTGTATGGACTTGCTGCTCTGACTCCTTATTTCTACAAATTGCTGGGAGCTGTTTGATCTTATAATTTATTTATTTATTTATTTATTAACTTCGATTTAGTATACCGCTCACTCCGGAGCTCAGAGCGGTTTACAGAAGAAGCATAAACACCGTGAGTAATAAAACAGATTAAACAGTTAAAAACACATTTAAACATCAAAGCAGTTAAAACATATTAAAAACACTAGCCCTCAGCAAAGGCTGGGGACAAGATAAGAATCTGGGGGCCATAGGCGGCATGGCACACAGTGTGGTTGAGTTAAGGGCCGAACGCCTTCCCAAAGAGCCAAGTCTTCAAGGCCTTGCGGAAGGCAGAAGAGCGCGGATGGCGCGGATCTCCGAGGGAGGCCGTTCAGAGACTTGGGGCAGCTACAGAGAATGCCCTCCCCGCCGTGTAGTGGCCAGTCTGCAGGTTCCAAGGGAAGGCACCTCAAGGAGGTTAAGCTCCTCAGAGCGCAGTGATCTCGCGGGCACATAAGGGGTAATGATGTTGTAGCAGAAATACTGCCTTGTTGTCTCAATGCAAGCTCTAGTAAATTACACCAGGAGTAGGAACTCAATCAGACTTTCGGCAGAAGAAGCCAAGCTGGAGGTAACCCTAAAAAAAAAGCCAGTTAGTCAAAGTTTGAACATAATTTTTATAGTACAGTACAGCATTTTGCCTTCATTAACATATTTATTTATTTATTTGTGACCTTTCTACCCCAAGCTTTCTCAATTCCGGAGGGGACTCAAGGTGGCTTTACACATAGGCAGATATTCAATGCCATTAAAACATTATTAAATTAAACATTTTAAATGGAATTATAAAATACATCAAAACATTTAAAAACATTTAAGCCAAAAACATTTAAACCATAACATAATAGTTCTTGGTTGTACTACCCAATATATAAAAAACTAGCTGTCCCGTGCCACGCGTTGCTGTGGCGCAGTCTGTATATAGGTGTTTTGTGTGTGTATATATGTGTATGTGTGTGTATATGTGTGTGTGTAGATATGTGTATGTGTGTGTATATATGTGTGTGTATAGTTATGTGCATGTGTGTGTGCATGTATATGTGTGTGTGTGTATATGTGGGTATCTGTATGTGTATCTGTGTATATATGTGTGTATTTGTGTGTATATATGTGTGTATATATGTGTATGTGTGTTTATATATGTGTGTGTATATATATGTGTGTGTATATTTGTGTATGTGTGTATATGTGTGTATGTGCGTGTATGTATGTGTGTATTTATGTGTATGTGTATATATGTGTATGTGTGTATATATGTGTGTATATATATGTTTATTTGTGTATGCATGTTTTCATGTATATGTGTGTGTATGTGTGTGGTGTGTGCTGATGTTTGTGTGTGTATGTGTATATGTTTGTGTTTTCTCTCTCTCTCTCTTTTTCTCTCTCTCTTTTTCTGTCTGTATATCTTTCTGTGCCTCTCTCTCTCTCTCTCTCTCTCTTTGTCTCTCTCTGTTCCTCTCTGTGTCTCTCTCTGCGAGAAAGAGCTCTGGTCGTCGGGGGGAGAGGCGGAACGGAGGAGGAGGGGCTAAGGAGGAGGTGACTCCCTTCCCTAAGGAGGAGGCGCCTTTCGCCTCTCTGCCTCTTCCCCGCCTTGCATAGCCAGTCCGCTTTGGCCCCTCCTTCATTCAATCAAGGGAAGGGGCGAGGGGAGGGAAAGAGGAGGGTTCCTGGGATTGTGGGAGATCGCTGGGGAGAGTCGGAATGGAGGAGAGGGGCTAAGGAGGAGGCGACTCCCCTTCCTTCTGTGGCCTTGTGATGGGGTAGCCCTTTTCCTCTCCGTCAGGTGTATGGGGTGTGTTCGGCCAGTGATCATGGGTAGGGGAGGTGTGTTGCCCAGCCCCAGGTTCTGTGGTGAAGTGTGTGGGATCATGTGCGAACTTTCTAAACGAGGGGTGCTCATTAGGTAGCTCGGGAGCTACTAGTAGATCTTCGGCCCTCTTCCAGGTGATCTTCGGGCCTCACCAGCTGGATGTGGTGCTTGTGCTTTTTTCTCTGGGGCATTGCAGGAAGAAGGAAGCTTGGGCCTCTGGAGGGAGCGCCCTCTCATCCAGAAGCAGCTGCAGCCGCTGCCAGCGAGACAAACAGGTGAGCGCCCTTGAGAATGCCCCGCAAGCTAAGAGCTGCGGCGGGCGAGAAGCAGCAGAGGCACGTGCGGTGGCAGGAAGCGGCGGAGTGCACGGCGCCGGGCAGATAGATCTTTGGATTTGCTGTTTAAGAGTAGCTCGGCCTGCTGAAAAGTGTGAGCAGCCCTGTTCTAAACGGTGGCAGCGAGCCTCCGCCAGTTTAAGGGGTCGGTGTTTTGGGGTTTGAGGCAATGTAGGGCTGGGTTTTTTTGGCTGTATGTACCTCGTGGGTATGGTTAGCTATGTTGCAGAGTTTGGTGGTTCTGGATGTATAGTTTCGTTGTTCATATCAATCTTTAGAAATATATATAATATATATCCGTATATATATATGAGTTCTTGCCTTAGATTATTCTCAGTGGTGGCCCTTGATTGTGGAATGCCCGGATATTAGATCAGCCCCCTCCCCTTGACCTTCTGAAAAAAAGTGAAGACATGGCTATTTGAACAAGCCTTTGGGATCTAATGCAACAGTCAAACAAAATATTAGACAAAGTGAATATTGGAACGGCTCAGACAGTGATTTATGGACAATGAGACTTACAATGAGGGCATTGGTTTTATATGTTTTATTGAATGCATTTTTAATTCTGTTAATTGTATATTGTTAGGCATCGAATTGTGGCCTGGTTGTAAGCTGCCTTGAGTCACCTTCGGGTTTGAGAAAGGCGGGATAGAAATATTGTCCATAAATAAATATACTACACATGCCTAACAAATTCTGATTAACAAATAAAACTGCTATACTATTGTAATAGCTGAGAATGTGACAATTTTCATGTAAATGAACAGTTCATCAAAAGTTCATGGTTTTTACCTTTCTTATCTTAACCACTTTGGAATGCTGTGCATTTATTATCTCTAAGGGCCGAGGATATGTCTCCTCTGTACATATTTGCTTTAAACCTTCGAATGATAAGGCCTCTTTGCTTTGGCTTATGAAAAAGGGTCAACATCTTGTCTTGTATCGGGGCAGAGGGGCACTTCTGGGCAAGTCTCATGGCTGACTTCAGTTTCTTTCTTAACAGTCAACATTCCATGTCAAACCAGGGTGATCTGCCTGTCTGATGATTTTTTATGGAAGCTTTGGTTGTTACATGTTTCAACATGTGGCATAGGTTTGTAAATGCCTTGGAAACTAGTGGCCAGTCAGCTGTAGTTGACTGGATAGTGGTAGCACAACTGTTTGCATTCTCTGTTTTAAGGCTGTTATTTATTTATTTATTGGATTTCTTAGCCGCCACTTCCGGTGGCTCGGGGCGGCTCACAAATTCAAAGGATAACAGAGCAACAATAGTGTATAAACAATAAAAACAGCAACAATAAACATTTAAAAGATTACATTAAACACCAGTATTGACTCGACTATTGCTGTAGTATCAACTTTGGCCCATATTAATATTTTGTTTTGGGACACCTCATAATTATTTGTGAACCATTTATCAGCCCTGCTACTTGGTCTTAAGTCTGAACTAGCCCATAGTTTCACACTCACTGGTTGATGATCACTTTCCATTCTGGGAAATACAGTAATCTCTGAGAAAAGGTCCACTTTGTTTCTTGATACACAAATGAGATCTAATACACTATTTGAGTTAGCTGAGTAATATGTGTGTGGATATGTATAGTTATCATCATTTCCTCCCAAGATTTGAAGAGTTATTTATTTATTTATTTATTTATTTATTTATTTATTTATTTAGGGATTTATGAATCGCCCATTCCAGTTGGCTCTGGGCGATTTACAGTAAAACACAAGCCGAATACCTGAACATCTAAAAACATCTAAATATCTAACATCTAAAAACACCTAAAACAATTAGCATCTAAAACATCTAAAAACAATTGACAATCTAACAGTTCTCAGCCGAACGCCCTCTCAAATATCCACGTTTTGCAAGCCGTGTATTTATTTACATTTAAAGATTAGCGAGACTTAGTACAAGCCTGCAATGTTACTTTTGCTGTCTCTTGAGTACCATTCTGGATTATTCTCAAAAGAATTCATTTGGAAATCTGTTCTTCTGAGCAAAATCATAGAGGGATGGTCCTAATTTGGCATTAAAGTCACCAAGTAATATTATTATAGATTGGGGATATGATGTTGTTAATTCATCCATTACTACTTCTAAACAAATCCAGTGATTAGTATTATAATAGGAGGATGTGTTTGGGGCAATATATACATTTATTAGTATGACTTCAAAACCCTTGTATCTGAACTTCTCAACTAATAGATAAGAAAATTTATTCCCAATATATAGTTACTCATTGCAGCTTTTGCTTAATGAGAATGCAAAGTCTACCAGAAGTTCGCCCTTGTTTTTTACAGTAGCTTTTGGGCTGGTACATCCGAGCTTTGATAGCCTGGGAGTTTTACTGGGTCCTCCTTCCCCGTTAACCAACTATCCTGAATGGCTATTACATCAAATTTGGAAAGGAAATCTACTAATTCACTATCTACCATTTCCGTCCATCCAGCTACATTCAAAGAGACCATTTGTATATTTTCCCCACAGACAGGCTATTCTGTATGACATAGTGGGGTAGGACATAAGGGCACAGTCAATTTGATTCAACATCGGATACAACATTATTAACACAACCCATAAAAATACAGTTATTATGGGGATGTCCAATTATCCTCGCTAGAGGTTGTAATTGTTCTTCTGTCTTGTTCCATCGTGTCTCATCAGGAGGGAGTGCAAAAAGGGGGGAGAAGTGGGAACACAATGCACTATTAGAAATAATTTCAAATCACACAATAGCTTAGTCTCTAAGACCATTTGTAGATATAATACACGCAGCAGCGGTGAGACTCACATGCAAGTGAGCGGAGACGCGAAAGTGGGCGGATACAAGCCGATGACGCGATTAACAAAGGACACAGTCCCGGACGTCCCTCCAAATGCTCGGGAAATAATCAAAATTGCTTAATCAAGCCAAAATAAAGTCAATATATCATTCCATTATGAATATTCCCAGGAGGGCGTCCATAGGTCAACGAATTGGTAGAATCCTGCGCACCTTCGTTTCACCCCGAATGGCTTCCTCAGGACGAGGGGCGTGGCCTGAATGGTGAATTCTTGCGAGCATCTCGTAGCCAAAAATGGCACTAGAGAGTAGGCAAAAATACCATCTAATTTTTTAAAAAATTATATGATAATGCTACTACATGGGAACAGCCAGGGGTCTTCCAGAAAAGGTATAAGGGAATTAAATAGAAGACAGGGGGAGGAGGTACATACCTAGGTTGGCGTTAGCAGGCACACCGCAAATGCTGACAGTTTTCGTAGATACCGGGCCAAAAGCATATAGCAAAGGGAGGGCCTCGTTTAAATAGATGAATCTCCAGGTGGATTAATTAGAGGAGTAATTCACTGATGGCCAGTCTATCATTTAACCCTTGAGGCATGTCACATTGTAAATTAACTATCCATTTACTTTCATGTTGCAAGAGGAGACGTTTGATGTTGCAATGGGGCTGGGGATGTATCTTATCGAGTACCAACACAGTAAAATCATCATGAGCATGATTACAGGTTTTAAAATGCATGTACAACACAGAATTATCGTAACCAGTGCGAAAACGTGATCTATGCTCACAAATTCTATGTTTTTTGAATTGCAAGTGGCCCAGGTGTTGATTTTAAATGTTCTATTATTGTAAGGACTATGAATTTGGGTTGAGGGTGAAATGTGTTTGCAAATGCAACATTTGCCACACTTTTTTGTTCCATAAGAGGCAGGGGTATTTGGGAAGGGGGTGTCACATGTGTTGTCCTTTGTGTGTACCAATATGTCTTTTAGATTTTGTGTTCTCTTGAAAGCCACAAGGGGAGGGGGGTTCTCTAATCCTGGAATTGAGCTGATCAAAGGCCAGAAGTTCCTCACAATCTTCTTGATTTGGTAGTGGGGGGATAATGTAAGGGGCCAAATAATGTTCTTAGGGGTTTTTTTCTTTTGTGGTAAGCAATTGACTCCTAGGAATTTTTTTAACCTTGTTCAGAGCAGTGTTAAGCATTCTGTTAGGATACCCTCTCCTTCTAAGATTATTTAGAAAGGTATTAGCTTCTTGGTCAAAATGATGAGAAAAAGAAGAGTTTCTTCTTTTGTTGTTTTTCAATGGGTACGGGTGGAAAGAGGAGTAATGGAGTGAGGAATTGGTATTGGTGGATATTGGTGGGCATTGGTGGGTTTTGAAAAGTTTTTAGTTCTAATGTGTCCCTGATGGACAAAAATGGGAAGATCCAAAAAGTTGATAGATTCCTTACTGCGTTGAAATGAAAAAATAATATTTGGATGCCAAGTATTTAGCCACTCTTGAAACCCTGAAATATCAGTTTGTCCATCCAAAATGCACACTACATCATCGATATACCAATAAAAAACTGATTCTCCTTTTCAGGGGGTGTGCCGCAAATTGAGCCCTCATGGGCAGTGTTAGATTCCACTGGCGGGGCCCCTATTGCAGTGATCTCTGAGCCGGGGAAGCGCAGCATTAGGCACAGGCCGAGCGAGAGGCACCCAGAGTCGATGTATGACTCGGAGTGCCTCTGACCTGCGCCCTATCCCGAAGTACACTGATGACGGGTCTCCAATCTCCTCCCCTACCTTTCTGGTGTTAGTGAACGCGCGTTCTGCCAGGAATAAGACAGCAACCATTAAGGACTTTATTGAAGACCAGCGAGCTGATCTATGCTGCATTACGGAGACCTGGCTCCAAGATGGTGACGACATCTGCCTGCAAGAACTGGTCCCTACCGGCTACGCCGTCACTCACCAGAATAGGAACGGGAGGCGGGGGGAGGCGTGGCGATCCTCGCCCGCGACCTGTTACATCTTAGAGCGGTCCCTGCGTTGGAGGCAGACGGGATTGAAAGTGTTGGCCTGATGTGGGAGCCCCGGAGAGTGTAGCCTTCTTGCTGGTGTACCGAGCACCTAGCGCGCCAGCAAGGAGTCTATCCCTGCTGCTTGAGACTGTGGCGGAGTGGGCATTGAGGTTCCCTAGACTTGTGGTGCTGGGGGACTTCAATGTCCACGCCGACACAGCCTCCCCTCCATCTGCAGCAGGGGACCTGGTGTCGACCATGGCGGCATTAGGCCTCTCCCTTTCTAGGTCGGCCCCACACATCGGGCTGGTCACACCCTTGATCTGATCTTCTCTGCAGGTGTCCAAGTGTCCGCCACCTCCGTAATAGAGGTGCCATGGTCGGATCACTGTGCTCTAAGAGTCCGGATCGAACAACCACGCCCCGGCAAGGTGCCGAACCAATTTGGGTTCGCCCGAAGGGACTTATGGAACCAACTCGGTTCCTGAATGCCCTGAGGGATTTGGAGCCTGTCAGCGACTCGTCCGATGAGCTAGTTACCATCTGGAATTGCAAGCTATCTGCTGCTCTCGACGAGATCGCCCCTAAACGCCCTCTCAAACCCCGCATGCGTTGCTCCCCGTGGTTCACTGAAGATCTCCGAACCATGAAGCGGGAGAAGAGACGGCTGAGCGCATGTGGAGGGAAGCTCCGTGACAGACCTTCGGAATCAGCTTATAAGCTCTTTATGGAGGCTTATGAGCATGCTGTCAGGAGGCGAAAAATTCCCACTATGCCTCCCTGATAGCGCCTGCAGATTCACGCCCGGCTCAATTGTTCAGGATAATTCGGCAGCTGACGATGGTCCCTACCATCCCAAATAATGATGATCGGGCCCTCTCAGCCGAGGCTTTTCAGAATCATTTTGCAGACAAGATTGCGATGCTCCGCCGGGACCTCCCTGCCACGGTTGATACAGTACAGGAGCTTGAGACTCCGTGGCCCTCCGCCCGGATCCACCTTCGACCGGTTTCGGCCACTGGACGCAGAGGATGTTGACAAGATTGTCGCAGCCCGCCCGACCAACCACCTGCTCCCTCGATCCGTGCCCCTCCACGCTGATTCGAGCTTGCGTGGAGGGGTTACGAGACCCTCTGTTGAATATAGTCAACTGCTCCCTTGAGCAAGGGGTTTTTCCAGAGGAGTTAAAAGAGGCAGTGGTCAGTCCATTGCTGAAGAAGCCCGGGTTAGATCCCGCGGCTCCCTCCAATTACCGCCCAGTGTCCAACCTTCCGTACCTGGGCAAGGTAATTGAGAGGGCAGCAATGGACCAGCTGCAGGCATTCTTGGATGAGACAACCTGGCTAGACCCCTTCCAGTCCGGCTTCCGCTCAGGCCATGGGACGGAGACTGTCCTGGTCTCCATCACAGACCTACTCCGCTGCCATTTGGACCGAGGTGGATCGGCGCTGCTCGTGTTATTGGACCTCACGGCAGCGTTTGATACTGTCGATTACCAACTTTTGACACACCGCCTGGCGGTGGCGGGAGTGAGAGGGACAGCCCTCAACTGGCTGTCCTCCTTCCTCCAAAACCGCCGGCAGCGAGTGAAGTGGGGAGGGTGGCCCCCTTATGTTATGGGGGTCCCTCAGGGGCTATCCTCCCCGCTGTTATTTAACATCTATATGCGACCACTCGCCCAACTGGTGCGGAGTTTTGGGCTGGAGTGCCATCAGTACGCTGATGACACCCAGCTCATTCTGAGGATGGACCCCGGGGTGGTCTCTGTACCCGATAATTTCCATCTCTGCCTGGAGGCCGTTACTGGATGGCTGCGAGCCAGTAAGTTGAAGGTGAACCCGGCGAAGACGGAGATCTTGTGGCTGGGCCGCCCGGAGGGGGTAGAGACCCAGTTGCCGACGTTTGACGGTGCGGCCCTTCATCCGCAACCGTCGGTAAAAGTTTAGGGTCCGGCTGGGACGCCCAGCTGTCTATGGAGGAGCAGATTGCCTGCGCCTGCAAGACAGCCTTCTTTCATCTACGCCAGGCAAAACGTCTGGCTCCTTACCTCTCCCGTTGCGACCTGGCCACGGTGATCCAAGCCATGGTCATCTCGAGGCTCGATTACTGTAATGCGCTGTACATTGGCCTACCCTTGTCGGCAATCTGGAAGCTTAAGCTGGTGCAGAACGCTGCAGCGCGTCTGCTCTCGGGAGCCTTAAGATCCGACCATGTGACTCCACTCCTGCGCGAACTGCACTGGCTTCCAGTTGAATTTCGGGTAATCTTCAAGATGTTAGTTCTAACTTTTAAGGCCTTATATGGTTTGGGGCCAGTGTACCTGAAGGAGCGGCTTACCCCTTATGTGCCCAGGAGATCACTGCGCTCAGAGGGACTCAACCTTTTGGATGTGCCTAATATCAGGGTTTGCAGATTGGCTAGTACACGCCGGAGGGCATTTACCGCTGCCGCGCCAGCTCTATGGAACGACCTCCCCGAAGAGATCCGGGCCATCCGGGTTCTCTTGCCGTTCCGCAGAGCAGTAAAAACATGGCTATTTAGGCAGGCATTCGGCCCATAGCCAACTGCCACTATCTGCACCATCTGCATTATCTGCACCTGTGGGTTCGCTGTTAGCATCCCATTGCCAACTATTGCTATTGGCTGGTAATATGTTTAATTCGGGTGTTTTAATTGTTTTACTGTATTTTAATGTATTTTACTTGTTTTATTTGCACTAATTTGTGAACCGCTCTGGGCGCCAGAGAGAGCGGTATATTAAGCCGAACTTAATAAATAATAAATAATAAATAAATATGGTCAGAGAAGTGGTTATCAGAGTCTGTCCACAAGAATTTTTGTTCTAGTGCTCCCATGAAAATGTTGACCACAGTAGTAGCAAGGGCTTGGCCCATAGAAATGCCCCCAATTTGTTAATAAAACTGGTCATGAAAGACAAAATAATTATAATCAAAGATAAGATCAATCAAATCCATAAGATAGGCAGAAGATGGAAGATGCGGTAATGGACGGGTATCTAAGGTATTGTGCAGGATATGTCTGGCATCATTTAAAGGGATGTTAGTATAAAGAGACAAAATGTCCGCCAATATTAGGATGTCATTGGGAGAAATGGACATGCCTTCAATTTTATTTATAAGGTCACTGGTGTCCCTAATACAGGTGGGCAGTTGTTGGGCAAAAGGTTGGAGAATAGTGTCAACAAAAATTCCTAAAGGTTGTAGCAAACTATTAGTAGCCGCCACTATGGGTCTAGCCAAAGGGGGCCTAGTAGATTTGTGAATCTTCGGAAGTAAATAGAAATGGGGTACGGAAGGATAATGATTGACTAGAAACTCAGCCTCTTTGTTGGTAAGTTGGCCGTTAAGAAGGCCATCCTGTACCACATTGTATATGGTGTGAAAGAATCGGGTGGTGGGGTCCTGGGGAAGTTGTCTGTAGTGGTTGGGATTATTGAGTTGAGATTCTGCTTCCTTATTATATTGAATTCCCTTATACCTTTTCCGGAAGACCCCTGGCTGTTCCCATGTACCATGTTTCCCCGATAGTAAGACACCCCCGATTGTAAGACGTATCGGGGGTGTCAGAGGGGTCGGCTAATATAAGCCGTACCCCAAAAGTAAGCCGTACCCCCGGCCGCCACGTCACTCGGTCCCGCCTCCTCCTCCGCCGCCACTTAGCTGGCCCCACGGGCCGGCCGCGGCACGCCTCCCAAAGAACAGCCGTTTCTGCACCTGCGCCAAGCACTAGGTCCCAAGCACGGACGTTTCTATGCATGCGTGAATGTCCGCGCATGGGCACTAGGTCCCGAGCACACCTGGCGCAGGCGCAGAAACGGCTGTTCTTTGGGAGGCGTGCCGCGGCCGGCCCATGGGGCCGGCTGAGTGGCGGCGGAGGTGGGACCGAGTGATGTGGCGGCGGCTGAGGAGGCAGGACCAAGTGACGCGGCGGCGGCAGAGGAGGCGGAACCGAGTGACGCGGTGGCCGGGGGTACGGCTTACTTTCGGGGTACGGCTTACTGTCGCCCAATGTAAGACATACCCCGAAAGTAAGACGTAGTGGGGCTTTTGGGGGTAAAAAGAAAGTAAGACGCTGTCTTACTTTCCAGGAAACACGGTAGTAGCGTTATCATATAATTTTCAAAATTAGATGGTATTATATTATTTTTGCCTACTCTCTAGCACCATTTTTGGCTATGAGACGCTCGTGAGAATTAGCCATTCAGGGGGCTTCCGGTTGGGCAAGATGGCGGCTGGTCGGACGTCCTGAGGGCTCCTCAGGCCGTCAACCACTTTCACCGGCCAGAGGGTGATTTGAGCCCTCACCCCCGGCTGTGCTAGACAGCCGGGAGGTCGCGAAACCGGGGGACTCCGTCGCTGGCCCCAGAAGTACCCCTCCCCCCAAGGGGGGGGACTGCGAGGGCCCGGTGGGGATCCCAGTCCGGCGAGCAGGCCGTGAAGTGGGCAGTGGGCGTAAGCCTGCACTCACAGCCAGCCCAGCCCAGAACAACAGCGAGGAGGGGACGACAAGCGGACCCGCCAACTCAAGGGAGAAGAAACCAAAGGCAAGGAGGACGGGTGATCATTGCTAGGGAGACAAGGGCCCCGGAAAAGACAGGCCACGCAGATCCAAGGGCCAAGCGCGAAGGGAAAGGTCTAGGGGCCGGAAAACAGGCGGGCTGAAGGAAAAGGGGTCAGCCACCTCAACGGGGACACCCAGGGAGGCTGTATTCAGGCCGGGAGGAAGGCGAGGGAGCGACTCGGGATCCAAGATGGCGTCGCGGGGAGCGTAGGGAGCGAAAAGACGACTTACAAGAGAAGGCGGCCATTTTGGAGCGGATCCTTCCTCACCCCAGAGGGAAAAAGGGCGCGAAAGCAAACCGGAAGTGGAGGCGGGGCAGCGCCTGTGCGCGCACCGGAAGTGCGCTGGGGAAGAAGGGGGGGGGAGCCGGACAAGCGGACCGGAAGAGGCTCCTGACGGCGCACTACTGAGCAGCGGAGATCAGGAAGGAGGCAGACTGCAGGGGAAGACGGCGCAAGATAGAGCAGCCCGGGGGAAGAGTGTGAGTGAAGAGCGGAAAGGGTGAGCGGCTCCGCGGGCAAGAGAGGGAACAGGGGACCCAGAGGGGTAAAGGGCGACCAGCAGCTTCTCTCTCTCTCGCCCCCCCCTCTGAGGAGAGGAGTGGCCCCTCCCTCACCCAACAGAGGCAAGCACTGCGAGGCCCAAGGTCTCACAGGCTACAACGCAGGACTAGCGAGCAAAGGCTGGTGGGAAGAAGAGGGGCAAGACAGAGTCAAAGACAAAGGTGAGGGCAAAGGAGCACCTTCCCCCCCCTTCCCATAAGAACACAGCAGATCTCAGAGGGTTCAGGCCACTCATCCCCCCCCCCGGGGGACGCCAGAGCCACGCAGCCACAGAGCAGAGGGAGACTCTCTGACCTAAAGGGGGTCGTCAACGGCCACAAAGGTCGTAAAGAGGGCGGATCAAGACCTCTCCTCAGCACATCTCTTTGTACAGTCTCGGAGCCGGCTAAAGCACAAAAACGCACAGCCAGCAGGAGCAGGCCAATGGGAAGGCCACGGGAAGTGACTGCATGATCAGAAGACCAGGCTGGGGGAAGCAGCAAGGGGAGAATGACGACCCCAAAGATCTTCAAGGACGCCAAGGGGGTCCAGAAGAGGATAGCAAGCAGTGAGGAAGCCACAATGAAAGACATATTGAAAGAGCTTCAGAGGCTCTCCGAGAAACAGGACGCAACGCAACGAAAGGTGGACGAAGTGGCGGCGAGGCACGATGCCCAACTACAGGAACTCAGGACAGACTTGAAAAAGGAGCTATCGACGGTGCGAGACGAAATCCTCTCAATCAAACTAGAGGGAGATAAGATCAAAACCTCACAGGGGAAGCTACAAAAACGGGTGGAGTCCCTGGAGGCGAGAAACGCAAAGTTAGAATTACTACAGGAGAGGATGGAGCAGGACACCCTGGAGACAAAGTTGCGCTTCAGGAACCTGAAGGAAGACTCTCAGGAGGACGTTCAGAGAATTATCAGTAAACTCTCGTCCACTATTATAGGCAAGGAGGAGGAGGAGATTCATCGGGATATTGACAAAGCGTTCAGAGTCCCATCGGCGTACGCGAGAAGGAATAATGTGCCGCGAGACGTGGTGGTCCAATTCTCCAGACGAAAAATCAGAGATGAAGTACTGATGAAGCAAAAGGAGGTGCCAACGACATACAAAGGCCAAAAGGTCATCATCCTAAAGGAATTCACGGCAACCTCAATCAGCAAGCGGAAGAATTACCTCTTCCTCACGGAGGAGTTGAAAAACAGGAAAATTCGGTTCAGATGGGAGAAGTCGGAAGGGATTATGGTCACTTACAGGGAAAAAAGGTTCTGGTTGACCACGGTGGCAAAGGCGCAGGAGTTCAAACCTTTTGAAGGAGTCGGGCCTGCGACCCACGTCCAATCCGGACAGAATGAACCAACCAAAAGGCGGCGATTCTACTCCCCGAACAAGGATGCACCCCGAACCACCGGGAGAGGCCGGGAGACGGAGACGGATGCGACGACACGGATTGCGGATAACAAGAATGACGATACGGGACACACAGTGGAAATGCAACATGTATGATTCCTTACTACAATTACAGTGCTTCTCCAATAACATCAATGGGCTGAACTCGCCGGTGAAAAGGAAAAAAAGCATTCAATCTGTTGAGGAAGAGTAAATGGGACATCATAGCTTTGCAAGAAGTTCATATTAAGAAGGCCCACGAGCATCATCTGATATCCAAGGGCATGGGTAACCTGTTTTGCTCGCTAGCGAGCGAAAAAAAGAGAGGGGTCGCCACGTACATCAGTGACAAGGTACCAGCCAAACTGGCGTTCACGGACTCAGAGGGGAGGATAATGGGGGTGATGTTAGAGGTTGGAGTGTCACGCCTCCTGCTGTGTAATATCTATGCGCCTAACGGCCCCAAGGCCGAGTTCACCAAACTTCTTGCGACACTCATAGACGAGCAGGAATATGACGGCCTGATTATACTGGGCGATTACAACGGTATACTGAATCCCAGACTAGACAGAACGCATCACACGGCGATATCCAGAAAAGCAGGGCGAGAAACCCCCGGCGTCCTACCCAAGACCCTCACACACCTGCTAGCTGACCTGACCTTAGAGGATGCCTGGCGACTCCATAATCCAAAAGAAAGGGACTACACGTTCTATTCGTACAGCCACCAAAGCTGGTCGCGAATAGACATGATCTGGACGTCCAGATCGATAGTGCCGCAAATTTCCCAAATAAAAATCCTCCCGAGAGATCTGTCGGATCACTGCCCGGTCACACTGGAGCTAAACCATAGGCCCCCATCGAGACGATGGAGACTCAACGACAACCTGCTAAAGAAAGAGGAGGACATCCAGAAATACCGAGCGCTGACGGCAGACTACTTTAAGATCAATGATGTGCCGGAAACAAGTCCGGAGGTAGTATGGGACGCCTGCAAGGCGGTGCTCCGGGGCCATTTCATTCAGCATAATGCAGGTAGAAACAAGGCGAAGCGAAAGGCGCTACAGGATCTGCAAACCCAAATCGCACTGGAGGAAGCAACCTTGAAGGCCCACCCAAAGAACCGGGCCTCGGTAGACAAGCTGTCCTCACTGAATAAACAGAAACACCACCTGGAGGTGGAACAACTCTCCAAAGAACTTAAATTTCTGAAACAAAGATACTTCCAGAACGCCAACAAACCGGGCAGGTGGCTGGCCAGAAAGATCAAGAGGAAGAAACAGTCGGGGTTCATAACTAAACTTCGAACTGGTGACACAACGATACTTGGGGAGGAAGGCATTCAAGGCGCGTTCCAGGCCTTCTACTCAAAGTTGTATTCCAGAGACACAATCAAAAAGGAGGACATTGAGCAATACCTAGAGGGGACATCACTGGGCACGGTACCAACGCAACACAGGGAGTCTCTGAACAAAGAAATCTCAGAACTTGAAATATTAAAGGCAATCAGAAAGCTAGACGCAAGCAAAGCCCCGGGGCCGGACGGATTAACGGCAAGATTCTACAAAACAATGCAAGGCGAAATCACCCCCTTCCTGAGAAGGATTTACAACAGGGTGCTTACTGAGGGGGTAACTCCAGATTCCTGGAGAGAAGCAAACATAATCGTAATTCAAAAAGAGGGAACGGATGGCACGAATGTGGCAAATTACAGGCCCATATCACTTTTTAACATAGACTACAAGATTTTGGCAAACATTCTAGCCGAAAGGCTAAAACTCTGGCTCGATGCCTGGATAGCGCCCGATCAAAATGGTTTCCTTCCTGGCCGACAAGCTAAGGACAACACCAGAATGGTAGTGGACCTGATCCACTACTACGAAATGCACCCGCAAATAGAAATCGCCTTTCTCGCCCTGGACGCGGAGAAGGCTTTTGACAACTTAAATTGGGACTTCTTCAGCTTGCTCATGTCAAAATTGGAGGTGGGCCCGCTCTTCCAGAATGCCATCGGAGCAATATACAGAGACCAATTTGCCAGAGTCTGGGTCAATGGACGGCCAACGGGGAAATTGGCTATACAAAAGGGGACGAGACAGGGTTGCCCCCTTTCCCCGCTGATATTCATCATGGCTATGGAGGTGTTGCTCAGAACCATCAGGGCAAACGACCGCCTTAAGGGTCCCTCGATCGGAGGCCACACATTTAAAGTCAAAGCTTTTGCAGATGATGTAATCTGCTTCATTGAAAGGCCGGTGACCACGATCCAAACTTGGTTAGCGGAAATAGAGAGATTCGGCTCGCTAGCGGGGCTAAGAATCAACAAGGACAAAACTAAGATCTTGACAAAGAATATATCCAGGAACCGACAGGAGCTGCTGGAAAGGGTGTCTGGTGTGCAAACCTCCCAATCCATTAAATACCTGGGCGTCCACATAACGGCGCAAAACAACCAACTGCAGAAGAACAACTACGAGGCAGTGTGGAAAAAAATTCAGAAAGACCTCGCTAATTGGAATAATGCCAGCCTCTCGCTCATGGGTAGAATAGCTGTGATCAAAATGAATGTTCTGCCCAGGGTATTGTATCTCTTCCAAACTCTGCCCATTCTCAAATCCACTGCCATCTTCAACACCTGGAAGAAAGACATCCTCAGGTTCCTTTGGAACGGAAAAAGAGCGAGAATCAAATTTAGAGTGCTCACGGACAGAAGGACACGGGGAGGGCTAGATTTGCCGGACCTAAAGATCTATTATGAGGCCTGCGGTCTGGTCCACATAAGAGATTGGATAAGTCTGAAGAACAAAGAGTTACTGGCTCTGGAAGGCTTTGACCTCCTCACGGGATGGCATGGGCACCTGTGGTATGGTACGTCAAGGCCAAGCGAGAGTTTCAAGAAACACCCGATAAGAGCGGCCCTGATGAAAATATGGGAATCCTACAAGGGGAGGTTCTATCGTAAAACCCGCTTGTGGGTGTCGCCCATAGAAGCTCGTCAACGAAACCTGTTGGGCTGGTCTACATGGCCGACGTATGAGGACTTGACAGTTACTGAGGAGATGTCTCAAATCAAGAATACTGCTACAGCTACAGCAACAGTGCAAATACCTCTCGTGGCTCCAACACTTGCAAGTCAAAACATACTTCCAGGGGGATGAGCAATTAGGCTTCGAGGAAGGAGAGCGTTTCTGGAACCATTTTCTAAACAAGGAGAAGAAACTTATCTCCAAGGCCTACATGCGACTCCTGGAATGGGCGACAGAGACTGAACAGGTAAAAGCCTGCATGACAAAATGGGCGCAAAACATCGGCCGTCCTATCAGCATGCGAGAATGGGAGAGGGTCTGGCGGAAGAAAATCAAAATCACCTATGCCATCGATCTGAAGGAAAATTGGTACAAAATGTTCTTCAGATGGTACATGACCCCCCATAAACTGGGTCTGATGTACAAATCCGCACAGACGTCATGCTGGAAATGTGGGTTGCAAACAGGCACGTTCTACCACATGTGGTGGTCCTGTCAGGAAGCCTCAAAATTTTGGAAAACAGTCTTCATCCAAATACAAAAGGTCCTGCATGCCACGCTGGAAATGTCGCCAGAGGCTTGCCTCCTGGGAATGATAGATGACAGAGAACTCATGGACGAGAATGCAGAACGGCTGTTCCTGCTTCTTGTCACGGCAGCGAGGATGGTGTACACGAAAAAATGGAAGCTGAAGGCCACGCCTCGCCTTGCAGAATGGGTGGACAAAGTCCAGGACATTATGGATATGGACAGACTCTCCTATTACATGAGTGAACCGGAGGGGACGGGACTGCGCAGAACTGACTGGTCACCCTTCGTGGCCTATCTAAAGACCTGGGACCCCGGCCAGCACTGCCAAGCTCCCTGAAGCAAGCACAGGACATCCAAGGCCGTCCCAAGGAGCGAATGGTTTCCTCCTCTTCCCCTCCCTACCACAAGACAAATTGCGCGTACCCCCCCCCTCACTGGAACAAAGGGGACAATGCAAAAACGCCGGATGCCAACGAGCTTTCCCCCTCTGACTCCTCCCAGCACCCAATTCCCCACCAGCCCTCCCCCTCTCCTCTATCCCCTCCCTCCCGGTACATGCCTATCCCCTCCACCCCGCTCCTGTGTTTCCTCTCCTCTTCCTACTGTCCTATGCCAAAGTTTGTTCCACCTCTTTTATTGTTACTGAAAAAACCCTCAATAAACAGATTTTTTTTTAAAAAAAGAATTAGCCATTCAGGCCACGCCCCCGGTCCTGAGGAAGCTCTTCGGGGTGAAACAAAGGCGCGCAGGATTCTACCAATTCGTTGACCTATGGATGCCCTCCTGGGAATATTCATAATGGAATGATATATTGACTTTATTTTGGCTTTATTAAGCAATTTTTATTATTTCCCGAGCATTTGGAGGGACGTCCGGGACTGTGTCCTTTGTTAATCACGTCATCGGCTTGTATCCGCCCACTTCCGCGTCTCCGCTAACTTGTATGTGAGTCTCACCGCTGTTCCGTGTATTATATCTACAAATGGTATTTACCTGTATATGTTTATGTATATATTATTTGCCTTGCAAAAATAACAGATTTATGTCTTAGAGACTAAGCTATTGTGTGATTTGAAATTATTTCTAATAGTGCATTGTGTTCCCGCTTCTCCCCCCTTTTTGCATTGTATCCGTGGAACGCCTACCTTTCTGTATGCTCATCAGGAGGGAGTGCCTGGTGAATTGCCGCCACCTCTTCCTTGTCCAATGAGGGCTCTAAAGTAATCTGCCTCTGCTCTTGAGAATTTTTCAGAGTTGTCAACTTCTAGGTGATTTTGTCCTGTCGAGGCCTTATTCAACATCCTTGGAGTTAGGGATGGTGATATGATTATTATATTATCTGTACCAGCAGTGGTTCTTTCTCATTAGTAAATTTCTTTATTGGTCCAAAGGGATCCCAACTACTTTGCTTTGGCTGCTTGTAATTGGTCACTCCTTTATTGTGTCTATTCTTAAATACGTTGAGGGCTATCCACTTTGGTTGCAATAAATGGTTGGATTTAACAGGGAGTAGGTGCCTTTAGTACTTATCCAGTCTCTGTTTTTTATCTTATTAAAAGTTAGATGGTGGCTCTTTTGAAGCTGCAACTTTTTATCCAGTCTTTTAAATATTTTCTTTAACCAGTTGCTCATTCTCAGCACATTGGACATAAATATGAGGCTCACACACATCTGTTCCACAAGCAATGCAGGTAGTAGTAAAAGGTCTGGAGACATGTTTTTGCATATCTCCATATCACTTTTTAGCTCATTCAGCTTATCTTTTATACCGGTAGCTGATCAAATATTGAAATTGCAGTTTGTGCTGTGATCAGGCATTGTTTTGCCATAAACTCTGTTGTGTTTTCCCATGTTTTAGTTTGAGGCTTCATTTCAGGATCCCTGCAGCAGGTATCTGGGCTAAATGCATACAGTGTCGACACCTATGAGGATCCCGGACTCCTTCAAGCTCCTCTCTATGAGGAGTACAGTTCCCGTTTCATGTAAAAGAAGACGTTCTATGCCGTCATTCTCAAGTCTACGTTTCTCCGGGTCCCGAGAGGTAGGAGATCCTCAAGTTATGCCATGATAGTTAGCCTGCGGAGCACTTTGGACTATTCAAGACCATGCAACTTATCCTGAGAGAATTCCGGTGGCCAAAGATCCAAAGGGATGTGGAGAAATATGTGGCTACCTGTCTAGTGTGTCAGCGGGCCAAGCATCAAACCGGCGGGTTTGTTGCAGCCACTGCCTACACCAGAGAGGCCGTGGGAGATTGTCTCAGCTGATTTTGTCACGGATCTACCAGAATCTCATGGATTCACCACAGTGTTGGTGGTGGTTGACTTATTTACCAAGATGACACATTTTATTCCTTGTGTTGGTCTCCCTTCTGCTAAAAAGACCGCGGATCTGTTCCTGAATCATGTCTTTCGTCTCCATGGATTGCCTAAGAATATTGTCACAGATCTAGGAAACCAATTCACGTCACAGTTTTGGAGTGCGACAATGCAAGTATAAGCAATTTGCTTCAAAATGTACAAGCATAATCATACAGAGAAATACAATACATCTTATACAGTTCTGACAGCTTCCCATTCCCTTCCCTGATTGGCCAGAAAAGAGGCTAGCTAGGATTTGTGCTGGGATTGGCTGGGAGGAAATTGGTCAGAGTAAACACCTGGCAATTGGTCAGAGTAATGGGCCAATCAACTGCAGAGACACACGCTGGGAGGCACAATCCAGGGGAAAGAAATGGAAAGATATGTTGATGAGCTCAAATGTCAAGTTGTTGAAAAAGTAACTTTGCCAAATACTTGTTGCTTTTTCCTCAGTTGGATCTTTTGGTGGGAGATATTTTTCTGAGAAAAGAAAATAGTATCAAAAAGGTGGGGAAATGCTCTTTAAAGATTACTTTAGGAAGCAACTAGAAGCTTTTACTAATTACACAAACACTGTAATTTCTCTTCTACTTGTTAAGTCATTTTTATATACCATTCTTATTAACTAAAAAGGTAAGTAGTTACAAGTAACTTACCTACGATAACAATCTGTTACTTTCAAGCTCTCTTTTAAGCAGTAATGATAACACTGAAAATTGTAAACCTGGCTCTTTGAGCAAGCGTTTGGAACTTCAGCGTGTCCAGATAAAGTCAAATAACAATATGAACTTGGAATGGCTAAGACGATGTAAACAGATTGAACCAGAAGACATTGTTTTTATAGATTTTAATAGTTTTTATTGCTTCTATGTTTTTTTATATGTATGTATGATGTGTTTTAATTTCTTTTAACTGAGATATGTTATATATACGGCATCTAGTTGTTGCCAGGCTGTACACCGCCCTGAGTCGCCTTTGGGCTGAAATGTGCGGGATAAAAATTATGTAAATAAATAACGTTTTTTAAAATTAAAAAACCAACCTTATTACCATCTGGCAGATGGTGCAGGGTGACAAAGACAAGAACAGACAGACTGAGAGATAGCTTTTATCCTATTGCTGTAACTAAAGTGAACTCCATGGTTTTGCATTGATGTGACATTGGGGTCTGTGCAGTGGTGGTTGGAGTGTGCTGTGGAAAGCATTTAATTTGTGAAATAGTACAATGACAATAAAGCTATTCTATTCTATCATGAGGAGCCCCTGATGGCTCAATTGGTTAAACCCTTGTGCCCCAGCAAAATGCTTCTTGCACAATGTCATTTATATAAGCTTTTGCAGTTTGTGGGAAAGAGCTAGTGGTCTGAGTCTTTGACTAGTCATGGAGACCAAGGGTAGAGTTCCTCTTCAGTAAATCATATTCTTTCTTAGCCATAGTGGAAGACAATTATAATCCTCTTCTGAATAAATCTTGCCAAGAACACTAAGTTATAAGATCAGCATAATTCAAAGTCCACTTGGAGGCAATTAAGAACAACAATAAAATTCATCATGCCCTTTGTCTGGCAAGAAAAGACATATTCCAGCCTGATCAGGCCACCTCAGTTCACTGCTAATCCAGCCATGGAAGTGGAGTTTAGACCCTGCTATTCTAGAGTTGATTTGGGCCTATGGAAGCCAAGCCACTTTCTCTTTTTCTCTCTCAAAAACACGGAGTGGATGAAGAATTAGGGGAAACTCAACCCCAAATAGGAAAACAACTTGCCCAGTAATATCTGGCTGCTCTAAATGAATTCAAGTCCCCAGGACCGGATCTACTACATCCAAGAGTATTTAAGGAACTAACGAAACGTATTTCGGAGTTCCTGGAGAACAGGACAAGTCCCAGCAGATTGGAGGAGAGCAAATGTGGTTCCTATCTTCAAGAACGGGAAAAAAAGGATGACCCAAACAATTACCGTCCAGTCAGCTTCATGTTGATACCAGGCAAGATTCTGGAAAATATAGTTAATGAAGTGGTCTGCAAACAGAAACAAATGTGGTCATCGCTAATAGTCAGCACAGATTTATCAAAAACAAATCATGCCAGACTAATCTGATCTCTTTTTTCGATAGAGCAGGGCTGCTCATTAGGTTGATTGCGATCGACCAGTCGATCGCGGTGCTGGAACTGGTCGATCGCATAGCCTGGAGGAGGGAGGAAGCAGGGAGGAGAAGGAGGACAGAGCGCAGAGGGAGGAGAGAAAGAGTGCCAGCCAACCATGCCCCTCTCGCAAAAGAGTAGGGAAAATGGTGCGCGTGATATCACGCGGCCGCCGTGACGTCACACGTGCCCATTTTCCCAATTTTTTGGCGGGAACGAGAGGGGCGTGGCTGGCTGGCACTCCTTCTGTTGCGGCACCTCCTCCTTCCCTCTGCCATTCTACTTCTTCCCTCGCCTGCTTCCACTGCTTGCAGGCAAGGTGATTGGGCCTGGGCGACAAGCGGCTTTGCGCTGCCCCTCATGCAAGGCAGGGAAGGGAGGCTGCGAAGCCCCTGCCTGGGTGAGGAGGCCCTGGAGCGCTTCCTGGTCACTCTCCTCGCTGCCAGCCGGCACGGCGTGACTCTGCTCTGCAAGGTAAGTGAACTATGCATCCCTGCAACTCCAACTCCCAAATGTCTCAGTCTATTTTCCGCAAATTTTCCCAGTGTTCACATTTGGGCATATTGAGGATTCGTGCCAAGTTTGGTCCAGATCCATCATTATTTGAGTCCACAGTGCTCTCTGGATGTAGGAGATGTGAAAGTATTATGTTTGGTGTATTAGACAGGAGAACTACAACTCCCAAACTCAAGGTCAATGCCCAGCAAACCTTTTCAGTACTTTCTGTTGGTCTCATGAGAGTTCAGTGTGCCAAGTTTGGTTAAATTCCATCATTGGTGGAGTTCAGGGTGCTCTCTGATTGTGGGTTAACTAGAAATCCCAGCACCTACAACTCCCAAATGACAAAATCAATTGCTTCAAACTACAAGAAAGGAGATTCTCCCTGAACATGAGGAAAAAACTTCCTAACTGTGAGAGCTGTTCAGCAGTGGAACTCTCTGCCTCAGAGTGTGGTGGAGGCTCCTTCTTTGGAGGCTTTTAAACAGAGGCTGGGTGGCCATCTGTCTGAGGTGCTTTGATTGTGATTTTACTGCAGAAGGTCCTTGGACTAGATATGATGATGATGATGATGATTATTATTACGGCTGGATGGCCACACATACAAAGAATCCTTAGTACATTTGAAAATAGTTATATGTTTTACATTTTTGTAGTGGGTAGGTAGATCATTTTGACTTGGTTGTTTTATAAGTAGCTCGCATGCTGAAAAAGTGTGAGCATCCCTGCGATAGAGTCACAAGCGGGTAGATATGGGGAATGCGGGGAATGCCGTGAATGTAGCATACTTGGATTTCAGTAAGACCTTCGACAAGGTCCCCCATGACCTTCTAGCAAACAAACTAGTTGAGCGAACGAACCCAGAGGGTCCTCATCAACGCGTCCTCTTCATCCTGAAAAGAAGTGACGAGCGGAGTGCCACCGGGTCCCGTCCTGGGCCCGGTCCTGTTCAACAACTTTATTAATGACTTAGATGAAGGGTTGGAAGGCATGATCATCAAGTTTGCAGAGGGCATCAAATTGGGAGGAATAGCTAATACTCCAGAAAACAGGAGCAGAATTCAAAACGATCTGAACAGATGAGAGAGATGGGCCAAAACTAAGAAAATGAAGTTCAACAGAAACAAATGCAAGATACTCCACTTAAGCAGGAAAAAATGAAAACATGGAATTCAAAGATACTGAATGGGGAAAGACTGTCTTGACAGCAGCATGTGTGAAAAAGATCTTAGAGTCCTCAAGAATAACAAGTTAAACATGAGCCAACAATGTGATGCAGCAGCTTAAAATGGGATTTTAGCCTGCATAAATAGGAATATAGTGTCTAGATCCAGGGAAGTCCTGCTACCCCTCTATTCTGCTTTGGTCAGACCACACCTGGAATACTGTGTCCCATCCTGGGTACCACAATTGAAGGGAGATGTTGACAAGCTGGAATGTATGGTGGAGGCTCCTTCTTTGGCGGTTTTTAAACAGAGGCTGGATGGCTATCTGTCAGGGGTGCTTTAAACATGATTTTCCTGCTTCTTGGCAGGGAGTTGGACTGGATGGCCCACGAGGTCTCTTCCAACTCTATGATTCTAAGATTCAGTCCCCTAGAAGGGGGCTGCAGATATAATCCTGTTTTGCCCCATAAATAAAGAAATAATATACATTATATATCAATTATACATTATCAAAAAATGTCCATGACCTGTGGTGTAGAATTCCTTCCTGTGATATAGGGCTTTTGCCAAATAGAGAAATGTTTCTCAATGTGGTTTAAAAAAAATCCTTATGGTGTTTCTGTTGTTCTAAACTATTTTCTGCCTGTACCATTTTATCTTTTCCCTTTACAATGGACTTGTTTTTAATTTTGAAACATTTAAGAACAAAGCAGGGTCTATTTCCTTTAATCAGAGTGCTATAGTGCATCTTTTCCACCATTACACAGTAATTCCCAATATTTTTCCCCAAAAAATGGAGAATATTTGTTCTTCAGGCCACTGATACATTTCAGCAAACCCAAACATCACCTTCCTAAAAAAAAAGAAAAAGCTCTGGAAGAGTGTAAATCAAATTAATTACTACAAACAGAAGAAGTTTTACATGGTAGTGACAGCAATTCGCACAACTCAAGACTCTATGAGAACTCACACTTCACACCAGTCTGGAGGAGCCCATTATTTGAAACTGCATATTGAGCCCCCTTTTTTCAGTCCTAAACTCATAGTTACTACTTATATGGAAAATAATGAGCGTGGACAGGCATACTTTATTCTCTTATATTGTGAAGCATTTTGGGTTTTTTAAAAATAAAATAAAATACATATGACATATCTGAGGCCAAATATGTATATAAGAGAGTCGCTTTCCTGCTCTGCCACCACATGTATTTCCACCTTTCTGAAAAAGGTCTTGATTCCATTACACAGATCTCGTTTGTTTTCTTAAGATATAAAGGGGCTGCCATTTCCTGATAGCAAGGCAACTGTTTCTCCATCCCAAAGAGGCAGCAAGGTCCTATTCACTGACCCCAATAGGCCTTCCCCACCCATGTTAGGCATGTGGTTGACCAATTGCAGTAGAGTGCTAATGTTGTGCAAGTAAATATTTACTCCACACTATAAAACCTTGAGTGCCCATTGTCTGAGTGAAGTCCCTTTCCTCCCTTTTGAGAAGAAAAGATGGCTCTCCAACTCCCACTGTGCTCCTTAGTCCTCTGGGGATTTTCCCTTCTCATCTCCTCTCCTTCTGCAGACGCTGGAAAGCTCCTGGTGTTGCCTATGGATGGAAGCCACTGGCTCAGCATGAATATGGTACTGAAGAAACTGAGTCTGAAGGGACATGAAATAGTTGTTCTGGTGCCAGAAGCAAGCCTTCTCTTGAAAGATTTATCCTATACCACCAAGATATATCCAGTACCACACACACAGAAGGAACTGGAGGAAACTTACCAGAAATTTGGGCATTCGGTTTTCTCTGATGAACCTTTTATCAAGAGAGTTATTCGAAACCACGAGAACTTAAGAGAATTTATTAACATGATGCACTCCAGCTGTCATTCCTTATTACACAATGAAGACTTGATGAATTATATCAACATGTCTCACTTTGATGCTGTTCTTACAGCTACTGCAGTACCCTGTGGACCAATAGTTTCTGATTTTTTTCAGATTCCAGTGGTGAATTTTTTGCGAGGAATAGCTTGCAATTTGGACTTGAAAGCAGCCCAGTGCCCAAGCCCGCCTTCATTTGTTCCCAACATGTTTTCCCCTTTTACGGACAACATGACATTTCTTCAGCGTGTGGCCAATATGATAATTAGGTCGATGGATTTTTTGCTTTGCAAATACGTGTACTCTCAGTTTGATGATTTAGCTTCTGAGTTTCTTCATAAAGATGTCACACTTCTAGATCTCTTTAGCAAGTCACCTGTTTGGCTGCTGAGGTACGATTTTGTATTTGAATATCCTAGACCAACAATGCCCAACATGGTTTTTATTGGAGGCATCAACTGTGTGCAGAAGAAAAACTTAACTCAGGTAATTCAACCATAAATTAAAATTTTGAGTGAGTATTTCTTTTTGGGTTAACTTTACTGAGTACAGTGTTTCCTCACTTATTGCTGGGGTTACGACATTCCAGGACCTCCCGCAATAAGTGAAAAACCGCAATGTAGAGATACTCTACTTATTTTAATACTAGCTGTACCCGGCACGCGTTGCTGTGCCCTATTTTGGAGATGTGAGGAAGTCTGAGTATGTAAGGGTTGGAGTTGTTGTTAGTTATGGTGTTGTTGCGGTCATGGCTGTGTTGTTGTGGGTTGTTTTGGTGGGTGGGATGTTGGAGTCCTGTGGAGTTGTTGTTGTGTGGTGTTGCTGGCATTCTGCATAGCTTGTGGATATACAATGTTTTTTGTCTTTCCGTCTGCTGTGTTGATGTAGAGGTTGATGCTTGTGTGGGTGGGGTACTTTGGAAGTGAGTGGAGGTACTTGAAATCCCAGTATCCATGGTGTGTCCTCCTCTAATCTGCAGTCGGATGGAGTGTGGGTCATGGGGTGCATTGTTGGCCAAGTTTGGTCTTTATCGGTCTTGGTTCTTGGACACAGTGGTCTGTGGGGAATGAAGGGTTTTGAAGTACTACAAATCCCATTATCCATGGAGGTACTTCAAGTCCCATAATCCATGGTCCACCCTCCTCCAAACTGTAGTAGAATGTAGTGTGGGTCATAGGGGCTCTGTGTGCCAAGGTAGGTTACTGTAAATTCAGGCCATACACAATGTCCCATGAGCTGAGGCCTAGTCAGGAACAGCAAGTTAATGAAGTCTTACTGTCAATTCAGGCCATACACAATCTCCAGTGAGCTGAGGGCTAGTCGGGAGAATCAAGTTAATGAAGCCTTACTGTCAATTCAGAGCATAAACAGCATTCCATTAAGTGAGGCCTAGTCAGGGAAATTAAGTTAATGAAGCCTTACTGTCAATTTTGGGCGTGGTCTGTGATTTGTAGGGGTGTAAATTTTCTGTGGGAAGTGAATTGGGTGTTTGTGCCTCAGCCCTTTGCCTTATCCTCCTCTGGCAGTTTATTATTGGTCGGAATGTTCATGTTGGCTGGCCAGTAAGTGGAGTTATGCAAATCCGCCCTTATTGGCAGCCAATCATGTTGTCAGAATGTAGAGGCTGGGAGAGTTGTTGGCAGCCCCGGAGGATGCTGGGAAATGTAGTTTTTTTACTCGTTGTTTTGGGGGCCTTTTAGGTTTTGGGGGGAAAGTTTCTTTGCTAAAAATGTACCTTGTCTGAGGCCTATTTCTGTTGGCAAGTTTGGTGTCTCTGCGTTGTAACATTTCTCTGTTTGGGACGGTCTTTCCATGATGACTTTATATATATAGATTTATTTATACATTATTTTAGTAGGTATACACATTTTAAAGTCTTTATAAACTTAAAATAAAGTGAAGGAAAGACTCTTCAAGTTGGAAGGAGGGGAGGAGGACTGAGGGAGGACTGAGGAAGGAAAGTGCTTTGGAGAGCAGCGGCAGCAAAACCCCACAAAACAGCGAAAATAACATGATATATATTTTAAATTATTTTTTTTGAAATCCGCTCAACAGCTCCTCCCTTCCTCCTTTGGTACCTCTTTCTTTCCTTCCTTCCATTTTTCTTTCCTTCCCTCCTTCCTTCTTTCCCTCCTTCATTCCTTCCCCTTTTCCCTCCATCCTTTCTTCTCTCCTTCCTTTCTGTTTGTTCTCTCCCCCCCCCAATACCATGGGACAGTCCCTTCTAACTGTATTCTATGAGTCTATTTAATATAGTAATACATAATAGCAACATTTTATTATATGGTACACACACACATGGCAAGGAGAGGAGAAAAAGGAAGGAAAGAAAGGGAGGAAGGGAAGGGAGGGAAAGAAAGAAAGGGAGGAGTGATGGAGAACAGGAAAGGAAGGGAGGAAGGAGGGAAAGGAAGGAGGGAAGGGAGGGAGGGAAAGAAGTAAAGGAAGGGAAGTAGAGAAAAGTGAGGGAGGGAAAGAAGGAAGGAGGGAAGAAGAGGGTTGGACTGGATGGACTTTAGGGCTCCCTTCCAACTGGTTGTCCATCTGTTGTGGGGGCTTTGATGGTGTCTTCCTTTACTGCCAAATGAGGTTGGGCTGGATGGTCTTTTGGGCTCCTTTCCAAGCAATGTCAGTATCGTGTGTCCAGTTGGATTGCAACCTCTATTACCCCCATCATGGTACCTTCCTCCTTCCCTTGTGCTGTGGGTGTGTGTGTGTGTGCGGGAGACAGAGAGTCAGATTGTGTGCACAGAGTGTGGCCTCCCTCCCTTTTTTGCTTCTCTCTCCCTCCCACCCTCCTCCTCCTCTGCCCTTTGATCCCTTGCCTTAGTGTTAGTTAGGGACCAAGAAACATGCAGGGAGCAGCAGCCATTGCCGCCTCCACTGTTTTGGAGCCCTCCTCCTCTTCCTTTTGAGGCCGTGGCATATGAGCCACCCCGCCTAGGTCCCTTCTCCTGTCTCACCTTCTAAGAACTGCAAAGGCATAGGGGAAGGTGAAGTAAGGTGGCCTCGCTCACTGTCTCCTCATGTTTTTTTGTGGGGCTTTTTTCAGTGGTGGTCACACCTTGGTTTGTGAGGAGTTTTGTTGCCAAATTTGGGGTCATTTGGCCCCGTAGGTTTTTTTGGTTTTTAACATACTCATGACGAACAGAGCATATATATATATATATATATATACACACACACACACACACACACACACACACGCACACACACACACGCACACACACATGTGTATGTGTGTTGTCTGTATTGAGGGACACTTCCGGAATACCCTTTTACAAAGAGAATTAGGCTGGTGCTAAGAGATTATAATTAATATTATAATTATTAACATTGCCATTCCACTTTTTTTCTTAATCGAGGCACAAAGTGGCTTGCAGCATTAAAAGGCAATACAATCTAAAATCCATAACATACAAATATTTAAATAGACATAGAAGTCTATTTAAAATTAGACATAGAGGTCAAGTAAAATATTTTAAACTGCTTAAGAACCACTAAAACAATAAGAACATAAGAACATAAGAAGAGCCATGCTGAATCGGGCCTCAGCCCATCTAGTCCAGCATTCTGTGTCACACAGTGGCCCACTAGTTGTACACAGGGATCTCTAGCAGAAGGAGGGCAAAACCCTCACCTGCTCCCGACCCCCACAACCAGTACCCGGGAAAATCCTGCCTGCCTCCATCAACACAGAGGTGGCACTTGGATGTCCATTTCAGTAACTACTGATTCCTTGGTATCCATGAATCTGTCTAATCCTGCCTTGAAGCTGTCCAGGCTGACAGCTGTCACAACCTCCTCTGGAAGTGAGTTCCATAACCCAATGACCCTCTGGGTGAAGAAATATTTCCCTTTATTAGTCCTAACTTTCCTACCTTGGAGCTTTAGGGAGTGCCCCTAGTCCTAGTGTTGTGTGACAGAGAAAATATTTTTCTTTATTCACCTTTTCTATCCCATGCATGATTTTATACACTTCGATCAAGTCACCTCTTAAACGCCGTCTTTCAAGGCTGAAAAGACCAAGGCGTTGCAACCTGATTTCATAAGGGAGCTGCTGCATCACTTGGATCATTTTTGTCGCCCTTCTTTGTACCTTTTCCAGTTCCGTTATATCCTTCTTAAGGTGCGGAGACCAGAATTGTACACAGTACTCCAAATGTGGCCTTACCATAGATTTGTAGAGAGGCAATACAACATTTGCCGACCTATTTTCGATTCCCTTCCTGATCATGCCAAGCATAGAATTTGCTTTTTTCACTGCTGCAGCGCACTGGGTTGACATCTTCATTGAGCTGTCCACCAAAACCCCAAGATCACTTTCCTGGTTTGTCTCGGAAAGCTTTGACCCCCATCAATTGGTAGGTGTAGTTGGGGTTCTTTGCCCCGATGTGCATGACTTTACACTTGTTTAGGTTAAAATGCATTTGCCACTTTGTTGCCCATTCACTCTAGAGCACCCTGCAATATCTGCCCTCTGTAGATGACCCTGGAGGAACATTACCTGAAGAAATGCAAAATTGGAAAAGAAGCCAATACATTACTGAATACAGAGGTCCACGTCTGTACCTTTAAGGGGTTTAGCCTCAGTATTTCACTATCCTTGGGTGGTACCCTAAAAGAAATAAAAGATACAGACATAGAGTTTCCCCTCCAAAAAAGAGCTGGACTGAGTGGTAAAATAAAAAGTACATTTACGGGATGAAAATAGAAACAGTTGCTAGGTGGACTCAGAGAAAATAAGTGAAGGGCTGGTGAGCCAAAGAAGGCTGTGAACTGAGACTTCAGCATGGGCTCAAGGAAGATAAGGGATTTTGAAGTGACAAAAAGCTGGGAAGAGAGAGAAAAAGAATTGGGCTCAGAGCTGTATTTTTTTGTATGTCTTTCCTTATGGTCAGAACCATATCAAAGGTAGGCAGTGAGTGGATGTTGTCCTGGGCCATTTGGATAACAGCCCTAGATTGTGCTTGTAAGTGCTGAATCCGAGGATGCTCCATGAGTAGATTTACACCAGTGGTTCCCAAACTTTTTTGGCCTACTGCCCCCTTTCCAGAAAAAATATTACTCAGCGACCCCCTAGAAAGTAATTTTTTAAAATTTTAATAGCAATTAAGCAGAATTATGTATTAATGCTTCTACTTTTTTTCGTAAAATATAGTAAAGAAAGGTGTAAATTACAAACATTGAAGTTTGAAATTATGAAACTATTTATTGAACTTACAATAGAAAGGTAATACAAAAAAGTTAAAAAATTCAAAATCATCTTAATTTATTTTATTTATTTGCCATGCTTCTATACTCGAGGCGGTGAACAAGCGGCAACAAGTGCCATATACAATGCATCACAAGATAAAAACAGTCATATAAAAACATATAAAATTAACAGTTAAAAACTACAAAATACAAATCTCAGCTCCACAATCTTAAAATCGGTTTCCGTTTTGTTGTCATAGTAATCCTTAATCTCGATTAAAGTTTGTCTGGGAATGCTTGCTCGAAAAGCCAAGTCTTGACTTTCTTACGAAATGTCAGGAGGGAGGGGGCTGATTTGATGTCACTAGGAAGGGAGTTCCAAAGCCGAGGAGCCACCACTGAGAAGGCCCTGTCTCTCATCCCCGCCAGGCGGGACCGAGAGCAGGGCCTCTCCGGATGATCTTAAGCATCTTGATGGTTCATAGGGAGAGATGCGTTCGGACAGGTAAATTGGACCAGAACCATTTAGAGCTTTAAAGGCCAAAGCCAGCACTTTGAATTTGAACTGGTAGCCAGTGGAGCTGGCACAACAGGGGAGTTA
Source organism: Anolis apletophallus (assembly GCA_030556195.1). Taxonomy (NCBI): domain Eukaryota; kingdom Metazoa; phylum Chordata; class Lepidosauria; order Squamata; family Anolidae; genus Anolis; species Anolis apletophallus. Next base: position 44,888,677 of record JARBWK010000003.1, on the reverse strand, counting down.
ATGAGAAGGATGGACCTGGTATGCTGCTACCAATCTAGTAATCCTCGGCTCTATTTTCATCAGCAGTAATCTCAAATCACCGCAATTGACTATTTGCAATCGGTTTCTTTTTTTGTTAATAAATTGGTTACCGCACTGAATCTATGTTCCACTAAATATAATGAAGGAAATGCAGTGCGTAATGACCTGAAGTAATCAGGTCATTAACGACGGTCCCTACCGTCCCAAACAATGATGATCAGGCTCTCTCTGCCGAGGCTTTCAAGAGCTTTTTTGCGGACAAGATTTCGGCTCTCCGCTGGGACCTTTCTGCCACCCTTGACACAGTTAGTGAACTCGAGACTCCGTGGCCTCTTGCTGGGCCCATCTTCGACCGGTTTCGGCCACTGGACGCAGGAGCCGTCGATAGGGTAGTGACTGCAACTAGGTCGACCACATGCTCCCTTGATCCGTGCCCCTCCTGGCTCGTGAAAGCTTGCCTGGAGGGGCTACGAGACCCTCTGTTGAGACTAATGAACACCTCCCTTGAGCAAGGAGTGTTTCCAGAGGGTTTGAAAGAGGCTGTGGTCACTCCATTGCTGAAGAAGCCGGGTTTAGACCCTATGGTCCCCTCCAATTACCGCCCAGTTTCGAATCTTTCATTTCTGGGCAAGGTAATTGAGAGGGCAGCAATGGAGGAGTTGCAGTCCTTCCTAGAGGACACTACTTGGTTAGACCCCTTCCAGCCCAGCTTCCGTTCGGGGCACGGGATGGAGACGGTCCTGGTCTCCATCACAGATAAGCTGCGGTGCCAGCTCGATCAGGGCGGATCGGCGCTGCTCGTGTTATTGGACCTCACGGCAGCGTTCGATACTGTCGATTACGATCTTTTGACCCACCGCCTTGCCGGTGCCGGGGTGAGGGGGACGGCCTTAAACTGGCTGTTCTCCTTCCTCCGGAACCGCTCGCAGCGAGTGAGGAGGGGTGGGGATGTCTCCGGGGGTTCCCCACTTCTTTGTGGGGTGCCCCAGGGGCAATCCTGTCCCCCTCATTATTTAATATCTATGTCCAACCACTTGCTCGGCTGGTCCGTAGTTTTGGGTTGGTGTGCCACCAGTACGCTGATGACACCCAGCTCGTTCTGGGATGGAGGGCAGGCCCGAACCGCACCGATAATTTCCATCTGTGCCTCGAAGCCGTTACTGGATGGCTGCGAGCCAGTAGGTTGAAGGTGAATCCAGCTAAGATGGAGATCCTGTGGCTGGGTCGTCTGGGCGGGGTGGAGATCCAGCTTTTTCCCCTGGACGGCATGACACTATGTCCGTTGTCGGCAGTTAAAAGTCTTGGCGTCACTCTGGACTCTCGACTGACGATGGAGACGCAAATCTCCGCCATCAGTCGAGTTGCCTTCTTCCATCTTCGTCAGGCGAGGAAGCTGGCTCCCTACCTCTCCCGTCACGACTCCAGCCACAGTGGTCCAAGCCACGGTCATCTCGAGGCTGGACTACTGTAATGCTCTCACGTTGGCCTTCCTCTGTCGGTGATCCGGAAATTGAAGCTGGTCCAGAATGCGGCAGCTAGACTCCTGGCTGGCATTCCGACGTCTGCCCATATAACACCTGTCTTGCAGGAGCTGTACTGGCTACCAGTGGAACACCGGATCACCTTCAAAGTGTTGGTCTTGACCTTTAAGGCCTTGAACGGTCTGGGGCCAGCATACCTTAGGGACCGCCTTATCCCATACTGCCCCGCTAGGTCACTACGCTCTGAGGTGGGTCAGCTATTAGAGGTGCCCGGTGTCAAATTGTACCACCTGACGGCTACAAGGCGGAGGGCCTTTTCAATAATCGCTCCGATGTTGTGGAATGCCCTCCCTTCCGGAGTCCGGGTTCTTACGGATCTAGTCGCCTTCCGGAAGACGTGTAAAACCCTGCTGTTCTGGCAGGCCTTTGGGTTTTAATAATAAGGTTGGCAGGCCCCTGCCTTCTGGGTATATCACATTGATGTACTTACGGCTTTTTACTGTCTGTTGTTATGCCCTGTTTAATGGTGTTTTATTTTGTTTTTATTCTGTTGAATATTCAACTCACTGTAAGTTGCCCCGAGCCATCCGGGAGTGGCGACTCACAAATTTGAATAAATAATAATAATAATACCTCAATGCAAATGAGGGAGTATGCAGGAATGTTACCTTCTTCTTATAACATGTATAAGTGACATAGCCATTGCTAATAATTAATTAAGGAATTGCATTACTTGTGATCAGCAGTTTTACACCAGGAAAAAACAGTTAATACAACTTAATCTGCAAAACAATAATTTCAATGTGAACATTGAACCAAACTTGGCATAGAGAACTCCCATGAGCAACTGAAAATACTGGAGAGGTTTGGGGAAAATATACCTTGCCATTTGGGAGCTACTGGGATGTATAGTTCCTCTGCCATTAAAAAGCATTCCAAACTCATGCAACCATTGAATTGAACCAAACTTGGCATAGAGAACTCCCATGACCAACACAAAATACTGGAGAGGTTTGGGGAAAATAGACCTTGGCATTCGGGAGTTGCTGGGATATATAGTATATATAAAGGCGAGAGGCTCCCCGTGAGGCGCGGCCACCATCACCTGCCTCCCATGCTGCAGGAGCCAGGAGCTGGGCGAGAGTCTCCACCCGAGGCCAGGCCACATGGCGCAGCCTCGATTGCCTGCTAGGACGCAGGCGGTGGGAGCCAGACAATGCTATGAAATACTATGGTCAGTAATATGTACCTGTCCAAACTTTAATAATGTATCTGTAATCTTGCTAACTGTATTATCAGTAAGAGCTATTTGATGTCTGGGTATAAGAGTAATTGCTATGGTGTCCCCTCTTCCTCAGTATGACAACCTTGCCAGAGAAATATGCTTAGTTTCTTCCTTGTCAACTTTTAAGCATTATCTAAAAGGTTTAAATTCCCATTCCCCTTTCCAGCCGTTGCCATATTGCACTTGCTTTTATTTTATGTGGTTATTTTAATATTGTTTCAACTTTATGATGCCTTAAATCATAGCAATATTTTGTACAAACTTAGTGTGTAGTTTTATTAACACTCATAAACCACCTGTCTGTTCTGAAAAATGGTTCAAATATCCATGTGGTGATAATGATGATGATGATGACTAAATAAAGTTTTTGTGTTTGTTTTTGCAAAAATACAAATATAAATGTGAGGCATTCCTGCATAGTTGGCTACATTTTGGCATGACTTCTATCTTGTAAGGATTTCTAGTTGAAATACAGCATCTGTAGCAATAAGTAAACCCAGTTGGATTAGGCTGGATCAATACTGCCATATATTCCAGGACCTGATCCCAGATTATCTTCTTATCCCAGATTACCTGGCAGTGTAGACTCATATAATCCAAAACAGAGAATTTGGGATCAGATCCTGGGATATAGGGCAGTGTAGATCCCATCTTGGATCTCAAATTACATCCTACTTTGCCTCTTGTATAACAGAAGACCTTTCCTCCACAAGAACTGTTATTAAGAAAACTGGGCACCTTTGATGTGCTCCAGGCAAATACACCCAGGAGTAGAAAAGGGACTTGCTTGCATTCCACTTAATAAATCCTTTAGTATTTGTTTTGGTGTTGATGAGGAATTTTCACCATAATTGGAAATGGGTTATTTAAAGGAAATGTGCTTAAATAACAGCCCACAAACTACAGGAGTAAAATGTACTTAAATAACAACCTGAATCCTAAAAGATTAGTTTGACAGAATTTGTACTTAACAAAGCCATGCTGGCTCCCACTAATTGCTGCATTGGCATTGTTTAGATACATGGAAATAGTCCCCAAAGTGGACAAGTTGACCATGCCCAGATCCCCAGAAAATTGGAATGAATCTTTTCCTCATGAGGGGTAGTTAAATGTAAAGGTTCCCCCTTGATGTTAAGTCTAGTCGTGTGCAACTCTGGGCATTGGTGCTTAGAAATGGAGATCCATTTCTAAGCCGAAGAGTCAGCATTGTCTGTAGATGCCTCCAAGGTCATGTGTCTGGCATGACTGCATGGAGTGCCAATACCTTCCCACCAAGATGGTACCTATTGATCTACTCACATTTGCATGTTTTCAAACTGCTAGGTTGGCAGAAGCTGGGCTAACAGCAGGAGCTCACCCCGCTTTGAACTACCAACCTTTCAGTCAATAAGTTCAGCAGCTCAGCGGTTTAATCTGCTTCACCACCAGGCGGCCCATGAGGGGTAAATAGCTGCAAATTTCATCCAGTTAGTCAAAGGAGCAAAATAAGTGATTGGCTGTTCAATTTCTTTTCTAATGAATCTAGTACCGCCACCCCGATTTGTATGGAATTTGGCAAGTCCTTGTTGAATGTGGTGGCAGCTACTTCCTTGGAGTCTTTTAAACAGAGGCTGGATGACCATCTGTCAGTGGTGTTTTGTGCTTTTCTTGCATAACAGAGGGTTGGTCTCAATGGCCTATGTGGTCACTTCCAACTCTATGATTCTGCGTATTGTTATGAGACCTCATATTCCCAAAGGGAGATTCTGATTTAGTCCCATTTTTTATTTGGCAGTTTTTGGTGCAACCCAAGCTAAATTAAACTGGGCTGCTCTCTACATACTGATTAGAGCTCTAAACCAAATCTTGGGACTGATGCCTATCATTAGTATAAATGCATACAGCCATGTGTTAGTATGCTCTAGCTTGAGAATTCTTGCCTAGAGCATAGAAATGGACTAGATAGCTGTCAGGACCTTCCCCAACTCTGCAATTGTGAGAACTCAGCTGATGTTTGAATGTTGAATTAGATCCTGGAAAATCCCACTTTCAATTGAGGGGTGGAAACTGTATGACTCTCCACAGTTCACATTCCTTATCAATGGCTATGCTGGCTGGGGGTGCTGGGAACTGGAGTTACACGAGGCTTGGAGAGCCACACAGTGACCACTCCTGTTCCATTTGTTACTGAGTCACAAGGTGACTTAGACTCAGTGGGTTGCCATGAGGATAAATGTATGAGAATTCCTGGAATGCACTGGTGAAAAAGTGATCCATTTAACAGCAAGCTACTACGGCTACTTCTTACCATATGACACTTAGGTTAGACTGAAGGATATTATTGTGATTGTTGTTGTTGTGTGCCCTCCAGTCATTACTGGGTTATGGCAACTCTAAGAAGACCCTTTCTCAGGGTTTCATTGCCCAGATTTAATCAGAGGTGGTTTTCCATTACCCTAGGCCAAAGGCTCCGCCTCCGCCTTTTCCTCCTCACGGGCTTCGCCTGCGCGGCACCGCCTCTCCCTCCTCGCGGCTCTGCCTTTTCCTCTCCGTGGCTCCGCCTCTTCCTCCTCGCCGGTGCAAGGAGGAGAAGGAAGGAAAGCCCCACCACCGGAGCCGATGCCGCACATGCACGTCAGCGGCCCCGAGGGCGGGGTTTCCCTTTGCGGCTCCGCCCCTTCCTCCTCGTGCCGGCCTGAGGAAAAAAGTGCAATCTTCAGCCACTTCTGTGCCTGCGCGTGGGGCGCCATAGACTCTCAGAGGCCATTCCGCTGCCTCTGAGAGTCTATGGTGCCCCGCACGCAGGTGCAGAAGCGGCCGAAGATCGCCTTTTTTCTCAGGCATGGTGGCTTTAGGAAGGAGGGAGGAGCCGCGGGGAGCCTCCTCGCAGCTCCTCCCTCCCTCCTAATGCCACCACGCCGGCCTGAGAAAAAATGGGCAATCTTTGGCTGCTTCTGCGCCTAAGCGCGAGGCGCCATAGACTCTCAGAGGCAGCAGAACGGCCTCTGAGAGTCTATGGCGCCCCGTGCGCAGGCGCAGAAGCGACCGAAGATTGCCCCTTTTTTGGGGAAAAAAACTTTTGGGGGGGGTCTAGATCTGCGCCCCCCCCCATGGCTGCACCCCTAGGCCATGGCCTAGGGTGGCCTTATGGATAATCCGGGCCTGCCATTACCTCTTTCTGAGTCTGTCAAGAAGATTTGCTCAAAGTCACCCAGTAAGTTTGAAGGCCAAGCAGGGACTCAAATTCTAATCTTCAGAGATCTACGACCTCTTCATACAGCCCTTTTTTAGCTGTGCCATTTCGCTGGCAGTTCCGGGCAAAAGGGAAAGTGTGCAGGTGCCCTTCCTTCTTACCCCATCCCATGGTGGGGACAGTACAAGTTGTGTTGGCACCCTGTCCCCATCAGATGAGAGAAAGGGCCGCAACACGTATTGCCCTGTAAACCTTTCCCTCATCATTTGGAGCTACCCAAAATACACTTCCCCTCCACTTTGGGAGGGATGCGGGCAAATCATTGCCCTACATTGGCTCTCACAAGATTGGGAAGGGAAAAAAAGGCCGAGTCTTGGTCTCACAAGATCTAGATTTTGTTACAACTGTAGCTCTCTTTTTCCTGATTCCTGATAGCTTAAATTCTTAAGTATGATTCAAAACTCCAGTTTATGAGAGGAGGTTTTTGCAATGATTGCTGTCCAGATTAGAAGGAAATGAACATAAAAGTTACTCTGTGTAGAGTTCATACCTTAGAGCTGTTAGATAATGAACAATTTTTGTTATGCAAGTTAGCAAAGAAATACGATTAACCTTTGCTCCACCATGGCTCTCATTTGTTGCAAAGGTTTTATGTTACAAAGATTTTTTTATAGGGTATCAGTACAAAACTGGTGTCACACTTATTAAATATAGTGGCAGAATGGGAAGTGAGGGAGGGGGAGGGGGTGAAATTTAATAACAATGTGAAAGATAGCTACTTCATGTCCACCTTTGGGCGAAATGACTTGAAAATGCACCTCCTTTTCTTTAAAATTAAGATGAAAAAGACAACAGGATCTCAATGGAACTAAGCCACATGATTTTGGTAAAACTTTAGATATGGGCTGAGGATATATGAAAGGGCATGAAGTCAATTTCATAGAAATTCCTGGGGGCTGAGTTTGAATTCTGGGTCGAGGCAAAGGCAGAAGGACAAGACCAAAAATGCAAACATATTTTAGATAAAAACGTTTACTTCCATTTTTGTAGAAGTATTTCCACCTTCTACAATGGGGAAAACACACAATATTAATGGGGAAATGGCATGACCAGACAGATTCAGATTCAGCCTGGTGTGTGCTGAAGTTTCCAAAGTGTTTTATTTTTCAATTTGGCATTTTACTGGATGTGAAAATTAAAACCTGTGTTCAGGCATGAAAGATCTTGAACTAGTAATTTTATTATTATGAGAATAAAACCATGTGGTTAAGTGAAAAATTGTATTTATCACTTGAGCGGCTTGAAGAAGGAATGGAAATAAAATATAAATATGTAATAATGCATAAATAAATAGAGGTTCTGAGTTTAATGTAGTACATAGTGATACACTGCTTTGGGGGGGGGGGTTGGAAGAAGGATGCAATAAATATACTATAACACATTAATGTTGTATACGTGCATTTTAGAAGTATATTCTTGAGAACATTGTCAGCTATATAGTGCATAACTCTTTGAAAAATTCAAAGAGGTCTAAGGGAATCTCTTGAAGGTTCCAGGAAAAGAAAGAGCTGAGAAAGAGCAAATGCTTTAAGGCAGTGTTTCTCAACCTTCTTAATGCTGGGACCACTTAATTCAGCTCCTCATGTTGTGGTGGACCTTCAACCATAAAATTATTTTCGTTGCTATTCATGACTGTAATTTTACTGCTCTTATGAATCACAATGTAAATCTCTGACATGCAGGATGTATTTTCATTCACTGGACCAAATTTAGCAGAAATACCCAATATGCCCAAATTTGAATACTGGTGGTGTGTTTCCTTTTGGGGTGGATTTTGTCATTTGAGAGTTGTAGTTGCTGGGATTTATCATTCACCTACAATCAAAGAGCAATCCGAACTCCACCAACGATAGAATTGAACCAAACTTGGCAAATAGAACTCCCATGACCAACAGAAAATCCTGGAAGTGTTTGGTGGGCACTGACCTTGAGTTTTCGAGTTGTAGTTCACCTACATCCAGACAGCACTGTGGACTCAAAGAATGGTAGATCTGGATCAAACTAGACACGGATACTTAATATGCCCAAATGTGAACACTGGTGGAGTTTGGAGAAAACAGACCTTCACATTTGGGAGTTTGTAGTTGCTGGGATTTATAATTAATCTACAATCAAAGACCATTCTGAACCACACCAATGATAGAATTGGGCCAAACTTCCTGCAAAGAACCCCCCCCCTGCTTTGAAGGGACTTGCTGGCATGATCCTCCCTCCATCCTCACACACTCTCCCTCGCCCGCACATGCACACCATGCTAGCATGTGCCGAACACATCTGCTCTCCCCTCCCCGCTTGGAGTCTCAGAAACAGCCCTCCCCTTGGCTGAGAGGCCAGCCAATCACAGCAGAGGAGCGCTTTAGAAATATGTGGGCCTACTGGGCCCACCCCCAATGTTGCTTTAAGGTGTTAAAAACAAATAGGTAACTGTTAGAAAAGGTAGCCTTGTTAATAAAGAAATCATTTTAAAATGAAATATAATATATTTCGCCTTGCTTGAATGTAGTCTTCATTGCCTTCAAAACTTGTGTGACCTCCATGTGGCATATAATCAATAGATACTAGTATGCGGAATCATCTTATCAAACTGTGGTTGCCCAAGGGATACTTGTTAATATATAACATGAACTTGATTGGTACTTGATTAAAAAAATGTTTAGCTTCAAAGGAGGGCACATGTTAAACATTGACTTTCCCATTAAATTGGTAGTTTAAAGGCCATGCTTGTGCTAAATTTTACAGTATACACCAATACATAGTGAGTCTAGGTGTCATCCGGACCGAGATGGCATGCTTGAAAGCAAGAAGCCACATAGCTGTTGGGATTACATTTTTGCTTTCTTTCTGGCACTTGACTGAAAGTGGGAAGCTATTGGTTGTGCCACAGGATGGAAGCCATTGGCTTAGCATGCAAATGGCACTAAAGGAGCTTGCACAAAGAGGGCATGAAGTTGTAGTGTTAATGCCAGAAAACACCCTCCTCATGCAGACATCTGAGCACTTCACCGTAAGGACTCATTCAGTGCCTTATACCCAGGAGGAGTTGGATGCCCATTACCGTTCATTAGGTAAGGCTGTCTTTGATGACGCTCCATTCCTGGAGAAGATTTTTACAATGTATGTGAATACAACAAGAATTACAGCCTTCTATGCTTCTGCTTGTAGGAGTCTTCTGTATGATAAAGAATTAGTCACATTCCTCCAACAGAGCAAATTTGATGCCATGTTTTCAGATCCTATACTGCCTTGTGGGCCAATCCTTGCTGAATACTTGTCCTTGCCTACTGTGTACTTTTTGCGTGGACTTCCATGTGGCCTAGATTACCAAGCAGCTCAGTGTCCAATCCCTCTTTCATACGTCCCATGGGGATTTACTTCTTTCTCAGATCACATGAGCTTTACTGAACGTGTGAAGAATTTGTTAACCTCACCATTACAGTTTTTACTTTGCCATCTATTTTTTGCAAAACATGAAGAGCTTGCATCGGAGTTTCTACAGAGGACGACTACAGTCTCAGAACTTTTCAGTAAAACATCAATTTGGCTCATGAGATATGACTTTATATTTGAGTACCCCAGGCCAGTGATGCCTAATATGATCTACATTGGAGGCGTCAACTGTGCACAGAAGAAACCATTGTCCAAGGTTTGTAAGATGATATTGTAAAATTATATGTTTGTTATTTTACTTGTATTAGCATGTGTCAAAGGTAGGTAACCATACTGACTCCCACAAAATCCTTCAGGGGCTAGAGAAATGGACAGAATTGATGGTGAATGTGGTGCTTACAACAAAAAGATGCTCATTTTAATGCATATCTATAAAATTTATTGATTTATTTACCACATTTTTATGCCGTCCTTCTCAACCCTCCGAAGGAGGACTCAGGGTGGCTTACATTGAGCCCATCCAGAGGCTATTTCAAAAATTACAACAAAATCAAACATGTACATAACATAACAAAACATCATAATTAGAATCAGATAAAATCATCAATTAAAAACATAAACCAGCCCCGTCAGTCTTAATGTCAATCCAGTTCATCTCTTTAAGGTGCTGCTTACATCTATTGACCAAACGCCTGGCCCTAAAGTCATGCCTTTACTTTCTTTTGGAGAGTTAGGAGAGAAGAGATTGATCTTATGTCAGTTGGGAGTGTGTTCCATAGACGGGGAGCCACCACTGAGAAGGCCCTGTCCCTCGTCCCAGTCAGGTGCATTTGAGCTGTTGACGGGAGCGAGAGCAGGGCCTCCCAGGATGATCTTAGCTTTCGAGGTGGGACATAGGGGTGGATGTGTTCAGACAAGTAAGCTGGGCCAGAACCATTTAGAGCATTATAGGTCAAAACCAGCACTTTGAATTGGGCTCAGAGATGGACCGGCAGCCAGTGGAGTGGACTGGTAGCTGATCGTTGTACTACCGTGTTTCCCCGAAAGTAAGACAGCGTCTTACTTTCTTTCTTTTTTTTAAATGAATATTTTTATTGATTTATTTACATACAGAATAAAAACCACATCCAAACAACAAAACATAACAAAACAGAACAGTGCACTGTGAAAGTGCCCCTTCCACCCTCACTAACATCCACACCCCTCCACCCTTCTGAAGGTTTCATCGCCATTCTTCTTCCCTTCAAACTTCCAAGCCTTTGGACAGTTTACGTTACAAATTAAACAGTAGATCCAACTTATTCCTCGTATCTTGATCTCGAGTTTTCCAGATAATATATTGTCTTACCCGGTCCCATCGCCCCAACAGTTCCTGCAGTTTATTCTCCTCCATCTCATTACCCCTAATCTCCATAATTTCAAATTGAATGTGCTCTACCAGGTACCGCAGCCAATTCTTAATTGTCCATTTGGAGGAGACCTTCCAACCCAGAACTATAACCGATTGTGCGCTTTCAATCATAGCTTCCTTAATTCCTCCATATTCCCCCAAGTCACTCTTTCTCACCAATATCGCCATTTCCTTTGTAATTACCCAATTTATGTTCAGTGCCTTATTAATTTCCCCTTGTACCTCTTTCCAAAATCTCTGCACTACTGCACATTCCCAAATCAGGTGCATGTATACCCCTTTCACTTGGCACCCGTGCCAACACTGACTACTCACATTTTGAGATAAGTATGCCAATTGGGCCGGAGTCCGATACCACTTATGCAGGAGTTTCCTTCTCATTTCCCTCACTCTTGTGTTTTTAATTTTGCGATATTTCCCATTATCCTTTCCATCTCTAATTCTGATACTTGTACTTCCCTCTCCCACAATTTGGTTAATTCTTGTACAGGGCTTTCCCCTGACCCTACTAACAACTTGTATATCTTTCCCACCTGAGTCCTTTTCCCTTCCTTCCATTCCCTTACCAACCTCTCAAAAGCAGTGTCCTCTCTTTGCATTGCCTCTCTAACCTCCCTCTGCATAAGAAATTCACATATTGCCCGAATTTGCAGCCACCACCTTTGTCCCAACCAATTCTCTAGTTTATCTCTCCTAATTCTGCCCCTTCATCCACTAATTGCTCCAATCTTGTAACCCCCTTCCCTTTCAATTCCCTTATTATTCTGCTTAAATTTTCCTCCTTTTTAGGGTTCATTACCTGTAACGAGGCTACCTTGAAACTCCCGGTGCCATCCTCCCTTGCCACCTTCTCCACACCTCCAAAGTGGCTCTCATAGGCCCTATCAATTTCTCCACCTCACCTTTTCCCCATCTCCTAAAAATCAGTTCCTCCGATCCAATTGCATTCACTTCTCTCTCCACTTTCGCCCATTTTTTGTCTTCCACCTGTAGCTCTATCAGTCTTTCTATCTGAAACGCATCTCTCTATAGCTCTAGGCTTGGGATTCCCCATCCTCCTTCCTTCTCACTCGCTATCAACCATTTTTTTCCTTATCCGTGGTTTCTTATCTCCTTCCACCCACTGGTTCACTTTTCTGTCCCATTCTTTTATCTTGACTCCTGAAAGAACTCCTGGCAAAGCCTGGGCTAAATACAGAAATTTAGGCAATATCATCATTTTCAGCGCTCTTATTTTTGCCATTCTCCTCAAGCTTTTGTGTTTCCAACTTTTAATTTGTTTCAGGAGTTTTTCCAAATCTGTCCATAGTTTCCATCTACTATTTTCCCCACATTCTTATAAATCCACACTCCCAGATATTTCATTCTTTTTATTCCTAATTTTAACCCTGTCTCTTTCCTTACCTCAATCTGTTCCCTTGGGCCTGTATTTATAAACATTATCTCCGACTTTTCCATATTCACACTGAGCCCTGACTGCCTCTCGAACTCTCTCAGCGTTCCCTTCATTGCCTTGACCATCTCCAAAGGGGACTGGGTTAATATAATTGCATCATCCGCAAATAAGTTTAGTTTCGTCTCTATCCCCCCTATCCTATATCCTTTCCACGTTGTATCTTTTCTTATCTTATTCGCTAATATTTCTATTGCCAATACAAATAACATTGGAGATAATGGGCAACCTTGTTTAGTTCCATTCAATATCCTAATCTTTTCCGTCCTGTTTCCATTAACTCTTATATACGCCTCACTCCCTATATATAAACTCCTAATCACCTCACAGAAGCTATTCCCCAAATTTAGTTCTTTGCACACCTCATACAAATAAGCATGATTCACCTTATCAAATGCCTTATACACATCCAATTTTAATATTCCTAATTTCCTCTTGGTTGCGGTAGCGTGTTGTAGCACATTCATTACATTCCTAATTGGTTCACTTATCCGTCTTTTTTTTAACAAACCCATATTGATCCCCCCCCCAATAATTTTAGGTAATATTTTCTCCAACCTGTTTGCCAATACCTTTGCAAATATTTTGTAATCTTGATTCGCTAAACTTATGGGGCGGTAGGACTCCGGGCAGGTCTCGTCTCGACCAGCCTTTGGGATTGTCACAATCTTCGATATCTTCCAGGACTGTGGAATAACCTGGTTTAACAATACTTCATTAAAAGTTCCGTCAAATATGGTAACAATTCATTCATATATGTTTTATAAAATTCACCCGAATACCGTCGGGGCCTGGCGCCCTTGACATTTTTAACCCCTTGATAACCTTTTCCACCTCCCCCTGACTGATTTCTGCATTTAAGTAAATTTTGTCCCCTTCACTTACTTTCTGTCCAACTTCTATTGGTGTCCTACTAACCTCTCCTTGTTTGTACAGTTTTTCGTAAAAATCTTTCATAATCTTCTCTATCTCCTCCTTACCCTCCTGTATCACTCCACTGGTATCCTTTAATGCTCTTATACACGACTTCTCCTTTTTCTTTTTCAGATATCTCGCCAATTGTTTAACTGACTTTGTCCCCAAGAGCTGATTTTTGCCTCATTGCCATTCTCATCTTATTCCAATGCCTTTCGTCATATTGTTCCAATTCTTGTTTTTCTGTTTTAGCAACCTATGCCACTCTCTTCCCTTAGTTCGCTTCAATTGATCCTGTATCATTTCAATATCCTTAATCTTATTTTCCCTTCCTCTTCTCCATCTCCTATTCATCTCTACCTCAAGACTTATAAGGTGACCTCTTATGACTGCTTTACAGCAATCCCAAACCACTGCTTTAGATATTTCCCTTGTATTATTCAGTCTATAATACTCTTTTATTTCCTTTTGTATCCTACTTTTATCCTGTTCCATAGTCCCAATCGCCATATTATATTTCCAAACCCTTGGGTTCCTCCATTGCATCATTCTTATTGTCACTACTAAGGGAGCATGATCGGACAACCACATAGCCTTGACCTCTGCTTTTTTACCTGGGCCTTCCCTGTCCTATCCATTAATACATAGTCAATACAGCTGAATACATTGTGCCTTGCTGAGTAGTAAGTACTTCTGTTCCCTACCCCACTATGCAGATCTACCATATCAAGTTTACTTAAATGCAGAGACCTTCTATTGTTACCTCCTACTGATGACATTTGCATATTAAAATCTCCCGCCAAGATTGTCGTCCCTCCTTAAAGTTATCCAACTTCCTTTTCATGTTCATGATGAATTGTTTCTGCCCACATTTGGCGCATAAATAGCTGCCACTGTCATCTTCTGTCGATTTATTATACCTTTAATAAAAACCCATCTGCCTTGTCTGTCCTTCTGCCACTCCACGCTTTCCCACGGGACCCTTTCATGAATCAGAATTGCAGCTCCCTCGCCCTGCGTGTCCCCTAGATTCATACACCCATTTCCACCTCTTATCGTTTATTAATTGTTCCGGTCCCTTCCTTTATGAGTTTCTGACAAAACCATTATGTCGACCTTATTATCCTTTGCCAATTTGCTTACCCGGTACCTCTTAAAATTCGAGTTCAAGCCATTCGGTTTAAAGCTAATATTGTTAGATCACCCATTTCCCTTTATCTTTTCATTCTCTAGAACTGTCCTATCATGCTTGCTTTCCTCCTTTCTCACCCCTTCCACCCTCAGACACCCGTGCCTCTCTCGTGACCCCACCTGAACCAAGTGGGATGGCGAGCTCCTCGCTTGCCCTTGGTAGAGGCCCTCATTCTGTGAGTGCGTTCCCACCTCCCGGCCCCTTACTCATATTTAGGTTTCCCCCTAAACCCCCCTCCCTCCCTCTTTCTTCCCTTTCGGCTGCATTACTACTTAAACTATATCTAACCCATAGTGGCCATAATAGCCATAGACCATCCCCAAACACAATATTCAGTCCTTCTTCCCACTTCTCTCAGCTTCTTTCTTCTTTCTTCTTTCTTCCTCTCCCTTCCTTCATTTCCGTTTAGCCTGCCGCAACAACATCATCTATCGTTCCTTTCTTCATGTCTCCAGTTCATCGGTGAGCTTTTTCATCGATCATCTCTTTCTATTAAAGCAGCAATCTGTTCATCATCCGGTGTCGCTCTCCCACTGGATCCCTCTCCGCTCTGCCCACTCAGACCACTGGAGGGCCTCGTTTGCTGCTCTCTACCACCAGCTGCACCTTCTTCTTCTGTTTCTTCTGTTCCTCTTTCTCTCCCCCTCTGCTGCTGAGTCATTGAAATTTTCAGGCAGCTTAACAGCACCTCCCCCTCCTCGAACGTTCTTGCCCGCCATGTCTCCGTCCCTCTGAATACAAGTATTGCTGTTGGGAAAGCCCATGTAAATTTAACCCCTTGCTGATAAAGACATGCTGGAATTGGGCGGAGTCTTGCCCTCTCACTCAGAGGTTGGTGGGAGAGATCACGGAGACAAATGACTTGATTGCCCTCCTGATTAAGATCAGAGATGCTTCTCAAGTGACGATAAATACTTTCCGCCAGACTTTCACTTTTAAAAGCTATCACAATGTCTCTTTGTCTCTGTCGATTTGATTCCTCCGGCCAAGAGCCCAGTGTGCCCTTTCAATATCCTCGCTTTGGATTTCAACATTATTCCTCGAACCACTGCAGTATTGCTTCCACCAGCCTCTCTCCTTTTGCAAAATCCAATTTAAAGTTCCTTAAGCGGATATTTCGCCTCCTCTGCCGATCCTCCAGGTTAGTAAGCCTCTGATTTTGTCTCTTATTGTCTCCTCCAATCCCTTGATTTGATCTTGGGTCTGCTTCTGATTTCTCTCCACTTTTTCTCCCAACTCTTTAGCAGTCCCTTTTAAATCGGAAACGTCTCTGACCACCTCTCCCATCGCTTTCTCCACTCCTCCAAGTTTCCGCTCCACCGCACCAAATTTCTCCTCCAAGAGATTCAGCATACTATCCAGTTTTGCCTCCAGCCCTCGGCCGGTCGAGCTGGATTCCGTGGCCATTTTGGGTTCCTCTTTCCTCCCACAAGGCTATAAAGTTTAATCCAGCCGCATCCACTTCCCCTTCTCTCCCTGGGCCCCACTTTTAACTCCGTCCTACCTCCTATACTTTCTTCATCCACTGGCCCAGTTTCTGAGGGTGGAGGGTTGGTTTAGCCGGTTCACCAGTCTTTTTCCTTCTCTCTCATATGGGAGCCACCCATGGAGCGTCTAAAAAGTTTGCTGACGCATGCGCACTCCGTCTTACTTTCTTTTGACCCCCAAAATCCCCACTACGTCTTACTTTCGGTACGTCTTATATTGAGCGGTACCCGAAAGTAAGACAATGCAGACTTACTGCGGGCGGCATGGGTGGCTTCCTGGCTGGGCGGCGAGAGGCTCCCAGAGGGGTTCAAAAGGGGCGGATTAGTCCTCCTCTTCCTTCCAGCGGCGCCTTCCATCCTCCTCCTCTTCCTCCCAGCGGCGCCTTTCCCTCTCGCCGGTTCCGCCCCCCCTTCAGTGAAGGGAGGAGGGCGAGAGCCGCCGCCGGAAGGGAAGAAAGCGCCGGCGGAGTCCCGCCCGCACGGCGACTCAGGCGTCTTTCCCGCCGCCGCCCGCCGCCCGGGCTCCAAACACGAGCAGGGCGGCGGCGAAAAATGCCTGAGTCGCCGTGCGGGGGACTTCCGCCGGCGCCTTCTCCCTCTCGCTGGCGGCTCTGCCCCTCCTCCCTTCAGTGAAGGGAGGGGCGGATCCGGCGAGAGGGAGAAGGCGCGGTGGAAGTCCCGCCCGCACGGCGACTCAGGCACTTTTGCCGCCGCCCGCTCGTGTTTGGAGCACGGGCGGCGGGCGGCGGCGGGGAAAGACGCCTGAGTCGCCGTCTTGGCGGGACTTCGCCCGGCGCTTTCTTCCCTCTCGCCAGCAGCGGCTCCGCCCCTCCTCCCTTCACTGAAGGGAGGGGCGGAACCAGGCGAGAGGGAAAGGCGCGCTGGGAGGAAGAGGAGGAGGATGGAAGGCGCCTGGAAGGAAGAGGGAGGACGATTCGGGCCCCTTTTGAGCCTGGGCCTCTCGGGCATCCCAGCCGAAGCCACGCCATGCCGCCCGCGATCGTCTTACTTTCGGGTTACGGCTTATATAAGCCGACCCCTCTGACACCCCCGATACGTCTTACAATCGGGGGTGTCATACTTTCGGGGAAACACGGTAGCTGAAGTTTCCAAACCGTCTTCAAAGGCAGCCCCACGTAGAGCGCGTTGCAGTAATCTTTTCAAGATGTAACAAGAGCGTTGACTACTGTGGCCAAGTCAGACTTCCCAAGGTATGGGCGCAGCTGGCACACAAGTCTTAATTGTGCAAAAGCTCCTCTGGCCACTGCCGAGACCTGTGGTTCCAGGCTGAGCAATGAGTCCAGGATCACTTGCGTCTTCAGGGGGAGTGTAACCCCATCCAACACAGGCTGTAACCCTATGCCCTGTTCGGCCTTTTGACTGACCAGGAGAATCTCCATCTTGTCTGGATTCAATTTCAATTTGTTAGCCCTCATCCAGTCCGACACAGCAGCCAAGCACTGGTTTAAGGTCTGGATAGTCTCCTTAGTGACAGGTGGGAAGGAGTGACAGATCTGGACATCATCTGCATACAGATAACACCTTACTCCAAAACTCCAGATGATCTCTCCCAACGGTTTCATGTAGATATTAAATAACATCAGGGACAGTACTGAACCCTGAGGGACTCCACAAGACAATGGTTGTGAAGTCGAACAGGTGTCACCCAATAACACCTTCTTAGACCGACCCTCCAGGAAGGACTGGAGCCACTGCAAAACAGTACCCCCGAGTCCCATTTCTGCAAGGCATCTCAATAGGATACCATGGTCAACGGTATCTAAGGCAGCTGAGAGGTCCAGCAGAACTAACAGGGACACACTCCCCCTGTCTAGCTCCCGGCGTAGATCATCCACTAAGGCGACCAAGGCTGTTTCAGTACCATGTCCCGGCCTAAAGCCAGACTGAGCTGGATCTACTGTAGATAATCAGTGTCTACCAAGAACCCCTGGAGTTGCGAGGCCACCACATGTTCCATGACTTTGCCCAAATAGGGAAGATTGGAAACCGGCCGATAGTTGACTAATTGAGTGGGGTCCAGTGATGGTTTTTTCAACAGCGGTTTTATAGCAGCCTGTTTTAGGCTGGCTGAAATCTTGCCCTCCTGTAAGGAGGCAATAACCAATGCCTTAACCCATTCTGCCAAACCCCCTCTGGCTTCTTTTATCAGCCAGGATGGGCAGGGGTCTAGGATGAATGTGGTAGGTCCCGTTTCCCCAAGGATCTTGTCCACATCCTCGAACTGAACCAATGGAAAAGAATCCATTAAGACTGGACAAGCAGGTGCTTGTGTTACATCCTCAGAGACTGCTGTTAACGTGTTGTCGAAGTCGGAACGGATTAGTGCAACTTTGTCTGCGAAGAACCGAGCAAACGCTTCACAGCGATCTGCCGAGTTGTCAGGGATCTCGCTCTGTGGTGGATTTAATAGTCCTCTGACAACTCAGAACAGCTCAGCTGGACGGTTCTTAGCGGAAGCAATATTGGCAGTCAGATTTTTTTTGCAGCCTCTATTGTCACATCATAGAACCTTAGAAAGGAAACTAGACATGCTTGGACTGACCTGCTACGCTTTCGCCGCCATACGCGCTCTAGCGTGTGGTGGTTAACAAAGGATAAACATTGTGGTGGTTAACAAAGGACAAACATTTTGCATTGTGATGCAAAATGTTTATCCCTTGTTAACCACCACAAAATTTAGTAGTTAACAAACTACCCATAGCCTGGGGGGTATTAAGGGTTCAACACCCCCCCCCCCCCCCCTAGTGTCTGGTTAAAATAAAAACCTTCCCTCCTCCCCCAGCTATAGGCCTGGCAGGGTCAACCTTTGCAAACAAAAGTTGCAGTTAACACAAAAGATAATGGCTTCCCAAAATCACAACAAACACAAATCCATTACAAGTCATAGTACATAAATCACAAAGGTAAATGTTTTTGGCAGCTTATATAATATAGTATTAAACGTGTATCCAACTTAATAATAAAGCATTAGGTGATATATAAGGAACACAAAACTGTTATTAATACAGTGATTTTTACATCAGTCATAAAAGTAGAATCCTTCTTGT
The DNA here is from genome assembly GCA_030556195.1 of Anolis apletophallus. Taxonomy (NCBI): domain Eukaryota; kingdom Metazoa; phylum Chordata; class Lepidosauria; order Squamata; family Anolidae; genus Anolis; species Anolis apletophallus. The sequence goes on along the minus strand of JARBWK010000003.1, from coordinate 44,869,745 downwards.
TGTAAAGGGCATAATATCACTTATTTTCTGTGAATGATACTATTGAGAAGAACTTCCAGTGTTTTGTAAGAGAATATCCACATGGAGGATTTCCATCCAGACCGGTTTCAACTGTCTAACGTCTTCCTCAGGTGGAGAAATGTGAAAAGTATAATGAAATGGACATCAAGTTCTCCAAAATAACAATTCTTCCTCGGGTGGATAAGTATAAGGATACAATGAAGCAGTGGATCTAAAGCAGACCTAGGCAATTGCCGGCCCTCCAGGTGTTTTGGACTTCAACTCCCAAAAATCCTAGCCAGTTTACCAGCTGTTAGGATTTCTGGGATTTGAAGTCCAAAACACCTGGAGGGCTGGCAATTGCCCAGGTCTGATCTAAAGGGAATATATACCGGTAGCTAGAACATGTCCCAAAAGGGATAAATATTTCCATATGTTACTAACATGTAAAACATAAATAACAAAAGAGGCATAGATACTTACAACAGGTTCTCCTAAACTGTGCTCTGCAATTGTTTAATTCTGTAGCAAGCAAATGGCCAGCAGGTAGGAACTAGTATATAAAGTGAAGCAATTAAAGGGGCCCAGAAAAGGTAGAGCAGGTAACAACAGTGCTAAAAGAGATATACATTATAGCTTACAGGAAACATTGGTATGAAATGGTGTCATGCTCACATGACCGTATGCTCTTACTAATTTCCCACTCCAATGAGGAGATAGAGAAGATCAAGATTCAGTCTCATTCTTTACTACTAACTATCAATTTGAATGACCAACACAGTGATGACTTAGTGGCCTTATCTAGCAAACTTAAGGATCTATCTCAAAAAATCAAACCCTTCAAAATTAAACAGGTAGAGCAGTTACCTGTTTAAAGAGCAAGCAAATGGCAAATGTTTCCTATAAGCATTATAGCTTACAGGGAACATTGGTATGAAATGGTGTCATTTAGACCCTTTGGATGTATAGTTTTAGGGGAGAAAATCCAAAAGGATTCACGCTGTAATAATTTAGTACCCAAATCCAAATTAGAGAGGAGTGTGACAACCTCTAAAATCAACACCCAGAGTGATTCTGCACTATGATTCAAATCAGCATAATGTTTATAAAAAATGGAATCCACAGAATGATTTCTAATTTTGTTCTTGTGTTTGATGATCTGTTGTTTGATTTGTCTGGTTGTTCAGTCAATGTATATAAGAGAATGTGGGAAAATAATAATTTAGACCACGCCTTTAGTAGAACAAGTGGCAAAATGTTGTAGCCGGTAAAGAGCATAAGTGTGAGGATTCTGAAACACTTTTGTTTGAATGATTTGTGAACATATCGAGCAGTGATGGCATGCAAAATTTCCTACTGAGTTGGATTTGACTTTAGTGGTTTAAGAATGGTAGTCTATGTCTGAATGTACCAGCATGTCTCTGATGTTCTGTGTTTTTTTGTGTGCAATCATAGGGGGTCTCTCACACCCAGGTATGTCACTTATAAGTTGCCTTTTTTTACAGTTTTAATAACATGCTTAGACAAATTAGTTAGTGTTAGAGACCATACCAACCTGTTATCACTAGAGGTAGGTTTATCATACAATAGAGTGGTTCAGGAGACTCTGAATGCCTTAGTACTAGCCTTGTTGAGAAGATGTTCTGGATAATCCTTGGATCTGAATTGATCTTTAACTTTTGCGATGTTATATTCAAAATCTTGATGTAATGTGCAATTACATTTAATCCTCAACATTTGGGAATATGGTAAGTTGTTTTTAACGGTAAGCTGTTAAAACTGATATAGTGGAGAATTGAATTTCTGTCTGTGTATTTACGATAATTAGTCACAACGAGTTTATTATTAATTTTAGAAACCAGAATATCTAAATAGGTTATACTGTTAGAATCTATATGGCCTGTAAATTTGATGTTAGGATGAACAGTATTGACCCAACTTAATAATTCCTGTGCTGATTGTAGGTTGTGCATGATGATGAACACATCGTCAATGTATATAAAGTATTCTATCATGTTGCTAAACATGAGATTTTGTGTGGAGTTAAGCAAAGATTTTGTTTCCAAGTCATCCATAAACAAATTGGCAATGGAGGGGGCAATCAGGCTGCACATGGCAACGCCCTGAATTTGAAGATAAAAGTGCCCATCAAATTTGAAATAGGTTTTTTAAGAATAACATCTAACAAATCCAAAAGGAAATGAGTAGGGGATGTAGATTCGTTCTTGAATCCAAAATGTCCTCACAGATTTTATGTGCTTCTGGTAGAGGGATGCTAGTATATAGTGATGAGACATCCATAGTCATTAAGACAGCATCTGCGGGGATAGAAATCTGTTCAATAAGAGTAATAAAATGTTTAGTGTCCTTGATATAGGACTTGATGTTTTTGACAAAAGGTTGTAATCAACAAATTTGGCCAATGGTACAAGAACTGAACCCAAGCCCGATACAATAGGGTGACCAATAGGAAGTTTGGTGTTCTTATGCATTTTTGGTAATGTATATAGTACTGGGATACTTTGAGTTTAACATAGTTGTTAAAAAGTTTTTTTCTATCATGGTCATGTATCCCAAACTGAGGCCTTCCAAGAGAATGGTCATAATGATCAGTTGAATATGCTTGGTGGTATCACATTGAAGTGGAAAATAATGTTCCTGAACAGATAGTTGCCCACATACTTCTTTCATATAATCTGATCTATTCATAATGACTTTGGCTCCCCCCTTATAGCGGGCTTCTAAATGATGTCTTTATCCTGGGTCAATGACTTAAGAATCTCCCATTCTGTTCTAGAAAAATTGGTTCTGTCCCTGTCCCTGTTGGGAATAGGTTAGAGAAAATCTCCTCACATACCACTTTTCCAAAAGCCCTAATGCCTACATGATCTGCGGTTGAAACAAATGTACTTTGAGTTTTAAAAGGAGTTCTATGAATGTGTGATGTGTGTCCAAAGTGGTGTCAGGGCTAGTGCTTTTAATAGGTTTTAACTGTCTTGATGTGTAATGTGTTTTTAACTGTTTAACTGCTTAATTGTTTATTACTCACGGTGCTTTTGCTTCTTTGTAAACCGCTCTGAGCTCCGGAGTGAGCGGTATACTAAATCAAAGTTAATAAATAAATAAATAAATAAATAAATAAATAATCTGATTGAGCGGAACAGTCCAGCTAATTCAATGCCGACCTTGAAAGGATTAATCCTAGGTGTGGGGACAAAAGAAAAGCCTTTATTGACAATACATCTTTCCTGAGGAGATAATATTCTGTTGAACAAATTAACAATCAGGTCTTCTGTTTCTGGTTGGAACACCCCTGAAAAAACCTCTTTGTCTGGTTCTTGGTACAGCCAGAGTGTCTGGATACAAAAGTGTTGTCTCTAAAGGATGAAGAGGTGCTATACGATGAGCCCTCAGAGAGGGAAGTGGAGTCTTCCTCAGAAGTATAGTCACTAAATTGGACCTGCTTTTTTGATTTGCTGGTGTTGGTATACAGCCATCGGTAAACCTTATTGTGGGCATAGTAATTTTCATCTCTTTCAAACTTTTTAATTTTGAAGGATTTGATTTTTTGAGATAAGCCATTTGCTTGCTACAGAATTAAACAATTGCAGAGCACAGTTTAAGAGAACCTGTTGTAAGTATCTATGCCTCTTTTGTTATTTATCTTTTACATGTTAGTAACATATGGAAATATTTATCCCTCTTGGGACATGTTCTAGCTACCTTTATATATTCCCTTTAGATCCACTGTTTCAATGTATCCTTATACTTATCCACCCGAGGAAGAATTGTTATTTTGGAGAACTTGATGTCCATTTCATTTTACTCTTCATATTTCTCCACCCGAGGAAGACGTTAGACAATTACAAGACACTGGAAGTTCTTCTTAATAGTATCATTCACAAAAAATAAGGGATCTTATGCCCTTAAGAAAAAAATACTTTACAAGAAGGACTCTACTTTTATGACTGATGTAAAAATCACTGTATTAATAATTAAAAAATGTGTTTTATATATTGCTTAATGCTTTATTATTAAGTTGGATATATGTTTAATGCTATATTATATAAGCTGCCAAAAACAGTTACCTTTGTGATTTATTTACTGCGACGTATAAGTTCAACCTTTGACCATGTTTTGCAACTCCGTTGTGCTTCTGTACAAGCCTAGCAACAAAATGTGCCAGAGAAAAAGGCTGAATGCTAATGAGTGAGTTGTGTTTCTTCTCTTGCTTAAAAGAAAACTTCTGTATTCTTGTCATATTGGACAAAGCAACTGAAAAGACTTCAAAGTGGCAAACACTATGCTTCAACGTGTTTGCCAGCTACCTTCGTGGATTTTGCTTATTTTCTTTTTCTGGAGCCTTTCAGATGGGGGAAAGGTGCTGCTAATACCTGGGGATGGCAGTCACTGGCTCAGTCTCAAACCAGTTATGGAAAACCTTCAGCAGAGAGGACATGAACTAGTAGTTGTTGCCCCTGAAGCAAACTTGTGGATTAAGCCATCTGGAGCCTACACAATGAAAACATTTGCTGTCAGCCACACAACGGAATACTTGAAAGCAGAATTCCAAAAGCTTGGCCACAGGATTTTTGCACACCAGCCTTTTCTGACAAAAGTGACGGAAAGTTTTGCAAAAGTAAGAAATATCACAGCACTCTTTTTTGATAACTGCAAGCAGCTCTTGTACAACAAAGAACTGATTACTTACCTTGAGAAAAATCAGTTTGATGTTGTCTTGATGGATCCAGTGTCTCCATGTGGACAAATTCTTGCTGAGTATTTATCAATTCCTTCAGTTTACTACTTACGTGGAATCCCCTGTGGTATGGATTTTGAGGCAACTCAGTGTCCAAACCCACATTCGTATGTACCAAAGTTCTTCACACGCAATACTGATCGAATGGCATTTAACCAAAGAGTGAAGAATGTTTTAGTTGGCTCACTGGAATTCATAATATGTTATCTTCTTTACTCACCATATGAAGTTCTAAGCAAGGAATTCCTACAGCGAGATATGACAATAACAGAGCTCTATAGTCAAGCATCTATATGGCTTCTGCGCTATGACTTTGTGTTCGAATATCCAAGGCCTCTCATGCCCAACATGGTCTTCATTGGTGGTATAAACTGTGGAAGGAAAAAATCATTGACTCAGGTTGGAACTTCTCTCTCTCTCTCTCTCTCTCTCTCTCTCTCTCTCTCTCCCTCTCCATGTAATTCGTACTTGTCAGAGTTTTAGTTTTAAGCAAATTAAAGAAGGATGATTAAGGTAGAGATATTTGAGAAAATTGAAACAGTTAGCAAATCAGTATTTTACTCTTTAACATAGTTTTAGAACAAAAGAATATAATAGGCTAACAGGGAAACAAAAATAAGTCCATCTTAAAATAACAAGAAGAATCCTACTATGCAAATGGACCAATGCACCGTCATCCAAAAGGACTAATAGTTAAATAAAGGAACAGAAGATATTGAAAAGTAGAAAAATAATCACTTATTTTCACTCATTAGGATAAAAATTACTTTCAATTCAGAAACTGCATTTGTCTTTTGTTTGGAACAGTGTTGGCAATTTACAGAGAAATATACAATGATATTATTTTTTCCAGCACTTATTATCTTCATGTGCATGCTAAAAACCTAAGTTGTAATATTTAAGGTAATCACTTAATGTTACATTCTGTTATGTTATATGAGTCATAAAACTCCAACTTCTTACCAAGGCAGAATTGCCAAACTGGATGGCTGGCCACAGTTGTTATTTTCTATTATGAGTTGAAATATCTTTATTTTTTAGGGAAATGAAGCATTGCTGTGGTTAAGAAGATATGGATTTGCTCTGGGTTGTATAAACATGCAGTTAAATAGTTCTAAAATTCAGACACAAATGTCAGGAATGTCAGGAAATTATACATATGAACTCCTCACACTCACTAAAGTCAGTGTCCTGGGACACTTCCAACCTGTTTTGGGGATGGAGCTTCATGCCGGCCATCACACAATGTCATGTGACTTCCAGCAGTGGCCCCGCTCCCAACCAAGGTGGAAGTGTCCTTGGATGCTTCTCTCATAACTTGGGAGGCTTCCTGTGTTGTGCTGGCTCCACTGAAGCTAGCACAGATCCTCTCCAGAAGGTCAATGCTTCCTGTCAGCTCACTACAGCTACTCCTAAATGAAGACACAGAACGCCATCTAGAATCACTAGAAATTTTGCTATAGGAATCAGACATGTAAAAAGCCAGGAGTGTCGGTACAGATCAGGACACTCCCTTATATACTTTCCCCCCACATTCAAAGGTGCACCTTCCCGCCAAATGCAAAACCCCAGGCAATATTCCCGCTTGGAGTACTGGTTCTCCCTTCCTACGCCAGGGCCAGCAGGTGTCATATCTCTCGATGATGTCTCGATTGAGTTTGGCCGCCAAGATCCAGGCATCAAATCTCAGCCTCTGACATGGCGCCCTCCTCCTCTTCCTGTGGGGAAACATGAAACACATAGAACTACTTATCACCATTATCTAGAGTACCTTTATATTTCTTTAACACACTGCGATGGAAAACAGGATGCACTTTTCCTATGTCCCTTTGGTAATTTTAGTTGGAATGCCACTTCATTAACCTTTCTTTTAATTCGGAACGGCCCAATGAAACGTGATAATTTCTTTGAAGGGAAACCCAGATTGAGGTTTTGCATACTTAGCCATACCAAGTTTCCCTCATCCAGTTCCTCTCCTTCCTGCCTTTTCCTATCCACAAAGAGCTTGTATTTTCTTTGTGTGTTTTGCAGTGCCTCCACTATATTTGGCCAAGCTGTTTGGATTCTTTCTGGCCAGCCTCCCTCGTCCTGTTCCTTGCTTTCCCAAACTGGTAGTCTAGGGAGGGGGGCCACCTCCTGCCCGTACACTATTTCAAATGGAGAACGCCCCATTGTGGAGTGGACTGCTCCATTTAATGCCATTTCTGCAAATGGGAGCAAATCTGCCCAGTTATTTTGTTGGGTGTTTGAATAGCAGCAAGGGGTTTGTAAAAACTGACCCGGGGTCTGCTGCATGCGTTCCCCCCCCTCCCCCCCCATTGGTTGCCGGATGGAATGCGGTAATCAGCCCCCTTTCGGCCCCCAGCAATTTTACAAATTCGCCCCAGAATTTGGCCGTGATTGTCACTCACAATCTTATCAGGACACCCATGCAGCTTATAGATATGTTTGACATACAAATCAGCCATTTTTTTGGCCAAGGGAAGTTTTGTTAGGGGTACAAAATGTGTCTGCTTTGAGAATAAGTCCATGACGGTCCATCTGAAATTATTTTCACGTTGTCCTCTGGCACCCCTCCCCCCTCCTCATGTTGGGGCAACTTGGAAAGGGCATCCGCCAGTATGTTATGTTTCCCTTGGAAAAAATGCAGTCTGAAATTGAATCTACTGAAATATTGGGCCCACCGAATCTGCTTGGGGGATAATTTATGCTGCAATTAATAAAAACTTTGCAACTGGCTCTGGTTCTTTTATGTTCTAGTGTTATGGGGCATATCAACATTTCCCTGTTAACACTCACCACCCCGCCTTCGGTTTCTCCAGGGCACGGCTCTTCTTCGGCTCACTTCCCGCTCATGGCGGCCGGTTTGGAGGAGAGGTTTTCTCCTCCCTTCCTCAGCCAACATCCCGCGGCTCGATGACCTGGCTTCCCACAGACAAAACACCCGGTCTTTTGCTCCTTTTCCCCTTTGGGCTCCGGCTTCCCTCCGGTTGGTGTCGCCTCTGATTCATGGCTCTCTCCTTTCGACCGTTGATAGGTTGCGATTGAGCTCCTCGGTGCCTTTGCACTTGCGCCAACATTGTCTCGATCCTCCCAGAATCCACTCCGGTAGTGTTCCGGAATCGTCACGGTGCACTGCCCAGGATAGGATTTCCCTCTTCAAATCTTCCTTGAACAGCTCCAGCTGCGTCACTTGCGACCACTCGGGGATCTTATCAGCCAGTGTCTGGAACTCCTCGGCGTACTCCGTGACGGATCTTTGGCCCTGGCTGATGGTTTTCAGCTTCTCCTTGGATTTACCTGCTTCCAGCAGATCTCTGAAACAGGCATCTAGGGCAGCGAGTTGTCTCACTGACCCCAAGCATGGGCCCCGTCTGGAGTGGCACTGAACGTACCAACTCGCCGCTCCTCGTCGGAGGGTTGCTCCTATTGCCCTGACTCTGTTGGCTTCGTTCCGGAACACCGGGTTGTTATCCTTCATGTAGCCCCTCACTGTGGTCAAGAAAAAAAATCCAAATCGGAGGACTCTCCACCAAACTTGATTTTCAGCTCCTTCCTTCTCAGTTGGTGTAGCGGCTGCATTCCCCATGGTGCTGGGAATGGCCAGCCGCCCTGGAGACCTGCTGGGGTCCCAGCCAGTGGCTGCTGGGCGCTGTATTGCCCTGTGCCGCGCGTTAGCCAGGGGTATCGGGGTGGCCATCGGCAGTTGCTGAGCTCCTTGCTGCCCGATGCCATGCCCGGCGTTAGCCAGGGGCACCTGGGGTGCCACTTGTGGGATGATTGGTGGCTCCGCTCCCATCCTTGTCGTCCTTGCTCTCTTCCTCCAGTGTCTGCACTTGCGGGATCTTTGAACGGGGCCCCATCTCTCGCAGCGGCGCTTTCTCCCTGGGTGTACGCAGGTCTGCAAACTCCTTGCTGCTTATGCTGCTAAACGTCCCCATCGATGCCGCCGGGGCCTTGGTTTCCTCCAATCGCTCTAGCAAAGGGACGAGGCTCTCCATAGCCTGGGACATTCTGGTTAGGGTGTCCTCTAACACCATCAATTCCTATTGCTAACAAAGTAATACAGTATTGTTGCATCCTACTGTGTTATAACTCCCATTCAAGATTGAGACTTTCTCTGTGTGGTCAATTTGTGTTAGTTTATATACAGCTTCTTGACTGTTTTGGAAGAAATGTTTGCCAATCACTCTCCAATGTTTTGTTTTTTTTATTCCCAGCTACCTATTCTGGGAGAAATTCTGTTTGAATTGAAAATGTTATTTGCTATATGTGACACAAATAATTTTGACTGCAATTTATTTTGTAGGAATTTGAAGCCATAGTAAATGAATCAGGTGAACATGGCATTGTAGTGTTTTCCTTGGGCTCTATGGTCTCTGAAATTCCAATGAAAAAAGCCATGGAAATTGCTGAAGGACTGGGAACATTACCTCAGACAGTAAGAAAGGAAACTTTTGAACATTCATTTCTATTTATTTAGAGCATTAAATATTGTTGACCTTTTTGCAAATGTGGCACCATGTTTTTTAAAATGATCTTAAAGCTAGTGTTTGATTTTTCTAATTTAACATGACATGCCCCAAAAGTTAAACTGTTTTTATTTGAAGCTATAGTAAGCGGCGTTTGATACAGTCGATTATGATCTATTGACTCACCGCCTTGCCAGGGCCGGAGTTAGGGGGACAGCCCTTAATTGGGTGACCTCCATCCTCTGGAACCGGCTACAAGCAGTGAGGAGGGGCAAGGATGTCTCCGGGGTTCTCCGCTTCTTTGCGGGGTTCCTCAGGGGCTATTCTCTCCCCCCTCTTATTTAACATCTATATGCAACCACTTGCCCAGCTGGTGCATAGTTTTGGGCTGGTGTGCCATCAGTACGCTGATGACACCCAGCTTATCTTGAAGATAAGCTGGTCCCTCAAATGTCGGGGAGGACTGGGACTATTGGACTGCCAGCTGAACCGGTGAAGAATGGCCAGGGTCCCTTACTGGCTTCCCCTTTTCATGGGGTGTGCCGGACGTTAAACCCCTGCCGACCTTTACCACCCAAGTTCGCTAGGTATTTCAGTGATCTCGGGAAGGGGTGTGTACGGTAGGCGCAGGCCAAATGCGAGATTAACTGCGAGATCCGGACTGAGTCATAGAAGGACTCGGCCCGGCTCTGACCTGCGTCCTATCCCTAAGCACGCTGTTGATAGACATCCAGCTATCCCCCCTTCCACTCTGGTGCTGGTTAACGCCCGATCCATTCGGAACAAGACCGCCACTATCAGGGAGTTTTGTGAAGACCTCAAAGCGGACCTTTTCTGTATAACGGAGACCTGGCTCCAGGAGAGCGATACCACCTGTCTCCAGGAAGTGGTTCCCCTGACTACGTTGCCACGCACCAGAACAGGAACGGGGACGGGGTGGGTGGGGTGGCAATACTCTCCCGTGATGGATTGCACCTTAGGGCGATCCCTGCGCTCACCACCTCGAGGCTTGAAAGTGCCGGCCTGGTGTGGGAGTCTCAGGAGAGCCTGGCGATCTTGCTGGTGTACCGTGCGCCTAGCGCACCGGCAGAGAGCCTGGCGCGACTGCTGGAGGCTGTGTCGGAGTGGGCATTGAGGTTTCCTAGACTTATTGTTCTGGGGACTTCAATGTCACGCCGATGCAGCCTCCGTTCCATCTGCCCCTCGACCTGGTATTGAGCGTGGGAATCCAAGTGGACCTAGCCTTCGTAATAGAGGTTCCATGGTCGGACCACTGTGCCATAAGGATCCGGGTTGAGCAACCGCCCCCTCCATGCAAGGGCGCCGAACAGATTTTGGTTCGCGAAGAGACTTATGGAACCCGAAAGGTTCCTGAATGCTCTGAGGGATCTGGAGTCTATCAGCGTCTCTGTCGACGAGCAGGTTCAAGCCTGGAACACCTCGTTAGCCAGAGCTCTCGACGAGATTGCCCCTAGGCGCCCTCTCCCGACCCCGCAAACATCGATCCCCTGGTATACAGAGGACCTCAGGTCGATGAAGCGGGATAGGAGACGGCTAGAGCGCGTGTGGAGGAACCTCCGTAACGGAGCCTCAGTATCAGCTTATAAGCTATTTAAAGATACTTATGAGCGTGCTGTCAAGGCAGCCAAAATGTGTACTTTTCTGCCTTGATAGCGTCTGCTAGCTCACGCCCGGCTCAATTGTTTAAGGTAATTCGGTCTTTGACGACGGTCCCTACTGTCCCAAAAAGCAGCGATCAGACCCCTACCGCCGGTGCTTTCCAGAGCTATTTCACAGACAAGATTCTGAATCTCCGCGGGACCTTCCTGCCACAATTGATACAGTAAGAGAACTTGAGACCCCGTGGCCCTCCGCTGGGCCCACCTCTCGACCGGTTTCGGCCACTGGACGCAGATGCTGTTGATAAGATTGTGGCTGCAACCAGGCCTACCACCTGCTCCCTCGACCCGTGCCCCTCCTGGCTTGTTAGATCCTGCCTGGAGGGGTTACGTGGGCCTCTGTTGAACATCGTAAATAGCTCCCTTGAGCAAGGAGTCTTCCCAGAGTGCTTTAAAGAGGCGGTGGTAGCTCCATTACTGAAGAAACTGTCACTAGATCCTGCGGTTCCCTCCAACTACCGACCAGTGTCGAACCTCTCGTACCTGGGCAAGGTAGTTGAGAGGGCAGTAATGGAGCAGTTGCAGTCCTTCTTAGATGATGCAACATGGCTAGACCCCTTCCAGTCCGGCTTCCGTTCGGGGCACGGGACGGAGACGGTCCTGGTCTCCATCACAGATCAACTCCGCTGCCAGCTCGACCAAGGCGGGTCTGCGCTGCTTGTGTTATTGGACCTCACGGCAGCGTTTTACACGGTCGACCACAATCTACTGATCCACCACCTGGCCATGGCTGGAGTGAGGGGGACAGTTCTTAAATGGCTGACCTCCTTCCTCACCCAGCGGTCTCAGCGTGTGAGGAGGGGCGAGGTGGTCTCCGAGGGCTCTTCATTAGTTTGTGGAGTTCCGCAAGGGGCCATTCTCTCCCCTCTGTTATTCAACATCTACATGCAGCCGCTTGCACAGCTGGTGCGGAGTTATGGGCTGGAGTGCCACCAGTACGCTGACGACACCTAGCTCATTTTGAGGATGGAGGACAGGCCGGGATCCATCCCCGAATTTCCAACACTGCCTCGAGGCCGTTACTGGATGGCTGCGTGCCAGTAGGTTGAGGGTGAATCCGGCGAAGACGGAGATCTTGTGGTTGGGCCGCTCGGGTGGTGTAGATGTCCAGCTTCCAACCCTGGACGGTGTGGCGCCGCGAGCCGTTGGGGGGAGGGGGGCGACAGACAAATGCAAAATAATAAAGAAAGAAAGAAAGAAAGAAAACAGGTTGCAATAATTGAACTTTAACCCCACGTGGAATCATGCAAAAAACCCTGATGATCTTTGCAAGTATGCAAATAAATTTGAGATAATATTGATTAGCTCTGGTTCTTGGGCTATTCTGACAACTACCTGGGGCACAGAGACCAGAATTATCTGTTGACATCTGTTTGTATTCACTTTACAAAAACCATGTTTTTTTTTATCATCCATGAAGGTGCTGTGGCGGTACACAGGAGAAACTCCACCCAACCTTGCCAAGAACACAAAGCTTGTCAAGTGGCTTCCACAAAATGACCTGCTTGGTATGTCTGGGCCAGAAACATAAAAAGGGTTGCCTTGTTATCTGTATTTGAAACTGCTCCAGTATATTTTTTCACCACTAAGTTATTACCACAAAACAAGCATACATTGAATTTGGAAAAATCCACAAGTAATTCCAAACATGATTTTGAAAATTAATTTAAAGTTGGGGGTTGTGTTTCTGGATGAATGCATTTTTGAACCTCCATTAGAAGAGCAAGTTAGAAAAGGAAACTAATAAAGAGAACTTGTCAAAAGGAACCCCTCCCGGGAGGGGGGGGGGGGCAATACAAAAACTGAAATACTAAGGACTTTATCCCACAAAGAGGGGAAAGTGGTGAGATCATCTTTTTTTGCATGGCAGTTCATGAGATTCTATCTTTAAAGAAGATCCTTTCTACCGTTTCAAGGACACCACCACACTCTTTAAAACAGGCATTCTTTTTGAAACACCACTTTCTACAGGATTGCTCCCCATAAGCCCCTACACTAAAGGAGACAGGCACACTTTTTAAAACACTTCTTTCAATGGGACCCACACCATCTTTAAACCACTAATGGAAACAGAAGGACCATTGGCAGACCACCACATGAATGTATCACTAAGCAATGTGGACAAATCAATCCTTTATCATCCCATGGAAACCCCGTTTTAAGCTTTTCTATGCACAGGGAAAGGAGTGGAGTCTATTTAGGCCCACTTTTGAAATCCTCCTGTTTGTACATTCTATGGAGATGAAGTCCCATGAGCCAACACCAGAAGCAGTCATGTGTTATTTGATGAGCGTGGGAATCCATCTTTCAAGTATGCAGAAACATACTAGAAACAGAGTAAAACTTCCATATGGTGAGGTCCTTTTCGCTGCCACTGTCACTTTCACTTTTGAGTACACATCCAGTTTTAATTTGTAGGGTTTCTCACTCCAGCACTGTTTGAAATTTGATAGAGGAGAGGGGAAGGAGTGGGACTACTCTGAGTTCTGAGGCTTGGTTTGCAGAAAATCCTGTGAAAAGCAAACATATGTAGAGGGGAAAGCCTAAATGCATCTGGCTGCCATGGAACCCAGGAAAGTTGGAAGCTCTGGCGATCCTGTCAGTCCAGAGCATGCGCTCTTTCCACCTGGCCAATGGCAGCACACAATGAGGCAAGCACCCTGAAACAGACAACATAACAAAGAGTGAAGGCAAAATGGGCAGGCATTTCCATTTCTAATCTGTCAACGTGAAGAATAGAAGGCTTTGTAGACACACAGAACAGCACATTACCACCCTCCCTCAAAATACCATACATTAAGAACCTTGACTACATATACATTTTTCTACTCCACAAAAGCACGGATGTAGAACTCTATTGTGATTTATTCAGGTTACCTTTGATTTAGTGGCATTTAGCAGCAAACTAGAAAGGACACCAGAACTATGTGAACTATGGTGGATTGAAATATTTGTACTGATAATTTTTTGCCTAAGGGTAGTTGCAAGAGGGAGAAAGGAAATTTACTCAGAACAAAGGCAGAGGAAGTTTCATTTCTGACTGCAAATGCCTTCTGTCAGTTCATACCCATCCAAGCCCTTGGCTGTTTTTGTTTTGTTTTGTTTTCTGAACACAATCTTAACATGAACATGAGACCCTAAGCTGAACTACTGCTGGTAACATGAGATGGAAAATAGAAAGCAACAGAAGGGATAGTGGTAGAAATATAACTCTTCTTCTATGGCTTATTCCATGTTTGTTGATGCCAACTATACCCATGCATTTTAATCATATGTACCAGCAATTAGGATAAAACAAACCTATTCATGTTTCTTCATCACTATTCTCTTCTCGTTCAACAGCTCATCCCAAAACCAGAGCCTTTATCACTCATGCCGGCTCTCATGGGGTATATGAAGGGATCTGCAATGGAGTACCAATGGTGCTGATGCCACTCTTCGGGGATCAAATGGATAATGCAAAGCGGGTGGAATCTCGAGGAGCAGGAGTGACTCTGAATATAATTGAAATGACTGCAAAGGACATATCTGAAGCCCTGAAAGCTGTTATTTATGATAAAAAGTGAGTAAGAAAGGCACAGAGGTACTAGATTCAATTTGCACATTTAAAACTAAATGCCTGAAATGCACAGGGCTAGTAAGATACCATTACCTATCTACCTGCAGTCTATTGTTGTTGTTTTCACTGGTATGCATTAGTTATTCAGGGGAAATAAACTGATTTATTTTGGAAAATGAAAATCTCCATAACCTTTTGGAGATTTCATGATCTTTGAAAAGAGGTGACCTTGTTAGAAGTCACATCCATTTGAAAAATGATGCCATAACCTCTTGGTAAAAAGCATGACCTGTTAGAGTAACAACCTTTTGGACAAATGGCAACTAGGTTTCTTAGCTGTTAAGCCGATGTCCTAAATATTTCTATGAACTGTTAGGGACAAAGATATGCCAATGCAAACACACACACACACACACACACACACACACACTCATCTGAGTTTCAGAAGTCTTCCTTTTAGTCGCCCAAAAAACATCTACTCTCCCTTAAAATATATTAGCCTTTTAATCATGCTTTCAAGAGACAAAAATAAGTAGATTTCTTTAAAAGTAATATAGTTGGTTTACTCACAAACATCATGTATTCAGCATACAGGTATTTTGCTTATCAATCCAGTTACAAATAGGATTTGAAGTAGTTTCTCTGTATAGGTAACACAGGGCATCTTTCTTGGAATCAATAGTCCATACTTCAAACTAACTCTGTGTCCTGACAGTCTAATAGAGTCTCTGTAGTCTGTTTCAACTAACTTCTAACACACACATCTCTTTCTACTGAAGTCTTTAAGCATACAGTTCCTGCACTGAAGTCTAAACTGAACTGTTTCCAAAATGGAGTCTTGAACAAGCACAGTTCTGACCACATGGTCTGCAGTTCTGGATACTTCTTGCCTGGACAGGGACTGCATTGGAACACAATTACTCCATTTTATTTAGCATCTTTTGACACCCCCCCCCCCACCAGAAGTGGTTGTCCTCATGCCTTTTTTGGAGTCCCCTTCAGTTGTTTTAGGCCTTTTTTTTTATCAACTTCCAGTTTACTCTCTTGTTGAAGAAAGTGCCCTTTCCCCCTACTTTATAAAACTTCAAGGATCTCCTAATACATAGTGAAATGTTGGGCCATTTGTTAAAATATTGTGGGTGCTAGGGACCCAAGGGAGCTGTATGCCGCTCATATACCCTCTGCTCTCAGGTTTTAATGCTGCATCCTGTGGCATGGTAGAGCTCACTTGGCTTGACCATGTCTTTCCATTATTATTCTTCTGCAGTAGAAAACTGCAAGAGAATTTGCAATGTGTTCTTTTGATTGCATTCTTAACGAATGCACCGACCTTGTGGAACTCTCTGCCGGCCGAGACGCGGGCCCTGCATGACTTGATGGCCTTTCGTGGAGCTTGCAAGACTTGGCTGTTTTGGCAGGTGTTTGGCGAATGACTGGCACTTCAACATCAAGCCTCGTCACCTAATTATGCCGCCTGTATTGAAGATTGGCCTTAACCGATCTATCGTGATGTTTTATGACATATTGGATTGTTTTTAGGAATGCTTTTATGATGTTTTTAGGGTTGCTCGTGTAATTTTATTATGTTGGAAACCGCCCCGAGCCTTGGGGAAGGGCGGTCTAGTAAATCTGAATAATAAAAAAATAAAAAAATAAAAATGTTGATAGGAAATAATATTAGGAACTCCTTGCCAAAAGCATCATGGAATATCCCACAAATCCTCTACACAACATTTATGGAAGGCAAGCACATGTTCCCTTAAACAAGGAAAGGCTTGGCAACTTCTGTTTAATAGAATGGTTCTTCAAGATTCCTCAGAGCTACTTTCAAGTCAGATGTTTAGTACTTATTAGAATCAGTGCTGCTTATTCACTTCATCATACTGGCAGAGGTAGCTGGTGAGGTGAGTCTATATTAGGCACCGCCAGTCATAACTATGAAGCAATTGAAGAGAAAAGAAAACTCATTGTAATAATTAAAATACGGTAATGTTAATGTATGATTGATACACTATTATTTTTGAGCTTTAGGGAGGCTCCTTTACCTTTGTTTTTGCTGTGTTATCAGCCTTCTGTTTACTACTAACATCTCACTCAACCCACTGTAAACAGCAGTGACTGGTGCCTTTTATGACAGCAAGGCAGGAGTCTGCCTGAAGTTTTATTCCAAAGTTCAAAGATTGTATCCAAAATGCTAAACTTGTTTGGTGATTGAAGGTTAATGACTTGGGCAGATTCCTTAAAGCTCAGGTTAAAACCTGCTTCACTGCATGGATGTCACCAACCACCACTCTCTTGCTGAGTAGCAACCAGACCTGCTGGCAATGAGGAATAATGTGTTCTTGCGTGTAATTGACAGACTTGCTGCTACTTGATTGTAGTTACTGAAAAATGTAGCTGCTTGTGTCATAAATTGTTTCTTTTGCAACAACCAAACAGTCATGTAATATTTGTAGATGCCAAGATCTGGATGGCTGCGAGCCAGTAAGTTGAAGGTGAACCCGGCGAAGACGGAGATCTTGTGGCTGGCCGCCCGGGGGGGTAGCGACCCAGTTGCCAATGTTCGATGGTGTGGCCCTCTGCCCCCAGCCATCGGTAAAAGTCTAGGGGTCCGGCTGGACGCCCACCTGTCCATGGAGGAGCAGATCGGCTGCACCTGCAGGACAGCATTCTTCCATCTCCGGTTGGCTAAACGCCTGGCTCCCTACCTCTCCCAACGCGACCTGGCTACGGTGATCCAAGCCACGGTCATCTCGAGGCTTGATTACTGTAATGCGCTCTACATTGGCCTTCCCTTGTCGATGATCCGGAAGCTTAAGCTGGTGCAGCACGCCGCAGCTCGCCTCCTCCTGGGTGCTGCAAGATCTGACCGAGCGACTCCACTCTTGCGCGAGCTGCACTGGCTTCCGATTGAATTCGGGTCCTCTTCAAGGTGTTAGTCCTCACTTTCAAGGCCATCTATGGTTTGGGGCCAGTGTACTTGAGGGAGCGACTTACCCCTATATGCCTGCGAGATCACTACGCTCCGAGGAGCTCAACCTCCTTGTGGTGCCTCCCCTCGGAACCTGCCGACTAGCCACTACACGGCGGAGGGCATTCTCTGTAGCTGCCCCAAGTCTCTGGAATGGCCTCCCGGAGGAGATCCGCACCATCCGCGCTCTCCTGCCCTTTCGCAAGGCCTTGAAGACTTGGCTTTTTAGGAAGGCGTTCGGCTCTTAATTCAACCACATTGCCCGCTTGCCGCCTATGGTTCCCCCAGGTTTTTATCCCGTCCCCCAGCCTTTGCTGAGGGTTGTGCTCTTAATATGTTTTAATCTGTTGTGATGTGTAATATGTTTTTTAACTGCTTAATTGTTTTATTTCTCGGTGTTTTTGCTTCTTTGTAAACCGCTCTGAGCTCCGGAGTGAGCGGTATACTAAATCGAAGTTAATAAAAATAAATAAAATAAAGATAATATCTTTAGCTTTTTTGACTAAATGCCCTTACCAAAATGAGGGTGTGCATTGGATGTGCATAATATGGAAATCTAAATGCTGAACCAAAGAAAAAGGGGAGGCTGCTTCAGGAACTGCACCTGGAGTTCCTATTTGAGGGACCTCATTTCTAATTTAACGACCATGGCCCAATGCTATGTAATCCTAGGATTGCATAGCATTGAGGTATCAGCTTTCTTTGGCAGAGAAGCCTCAAGACCTTAAAAAACTACAGTCCCCGTGATTCCTTAGCATTGAACCAAGGCAATTAAAGTGGATTCATAGATACATCTTAAGGTTTTCCTTTCCATTGCTGGAAGCTTTGGTACAATAAGACTTTTGTTTTTAAAGAAGGAATTCTAAGCAGGCAGCAAGCAACTGCAATGGATGAATGACAAAGAGTGCATTTTTTGCCACTGCACAAAAAGTGGTAGCTAATACTTTTTTCGTTTCAGCATCTTGAAATTTGAGGTGCACATTGCATTAGACTTGAGTCCCTTTTCGTAGGGCTTGCAAGACTGCCCTCTTTAGATTGGCTTTTAATTTATTATTTATTATTTATTACTTCAATCTTGTATTCCGCTCCTCCCTACAGGCTCGGGGCGGATAACAACAACAACAATAGGCATCATGTCGCAGACATGGGGCCCTACAATAAAAAGAATAAAACACATTAAAAACACACAGTTTGACACATTTCGAGGGTGATGGCCGAGGTCTTAGGGTGTAGTCCTTCTCGGCCATTTAACTGAAAGCCAGTCCAAAAGGGCTGTCTTGCAAGCCCTTCTAAATGGTGCCAGCTCTGAGATGGCGCGAGCACTGTCCGGCAGAGAATTCCACAGTACTGGAGCCACTGCGGAAAAAGCACGCTGTCTAGTCCCAGATAGGTGGCAGGAGCGGACAGATGGTACCGTCAGAAGATTCTGTTCGTCTAACCGCAGTGATCTCGGGGGTACATACGGAGTAAGGCGGTCCCTCAGGTACGCAGGCCCTAGGCCGTGTAAGGCCTTAAAGGTCAATACCAACACCTTGAAGGCGATTCGGTACTCAATAGGGAGCCAGTGCAGCTGCCGGAAGATGGCGTGAGATGCTCCCTTACCGACGAGCCCGTCAGCAAGCGAGCGGCGGCATTCTGCACCAGCTTGAGTTTCCCAATCGTCGACAGGGGAAGGCCAACGTGAGGGCGTTACAGTAGTCCAATCTCGAGATGACCGTCGCTTGGATTACCGTCGCAAGGTCGCTCCTGGACAGGTAGGGCGCCAGTCGCCTAGCCTGTCGTAGGTGGAAGAAGGACACCCTGCTGACCGCGGAGACCTGGGACTCCATGGTCAGCAGGGAGTCCAACCGAATTAAACTGGTCTGCCCTGGCGTGTCTTATGCCTTGAGTTTTAAGGAATTTGTAATTCTGAATCTTATTACTGTTATATTGTTTTTGTTTTTATGTTTTTATTGTACGCTGTATGCTTTTGCTACATGTTTTTATTGTATGTTGTGATCCGCCCTGAGCCTGCAGGGAGGAGCGGAATACAAGATTGAATAATAAATAAATAAATAATATAGTGTTTTCCAGATAGTTGGAAGAGTTTTTTCAATGATACAAACAGGAATATAGGTTAGGCTGGGAAGCTATGGATAGGAAGCCTATTGAGGCAAAGTATCTATAGTATTGTCAAGCCAGTGATTGAGGAAACTCAGTCAAGCATTGTATTTAGGAATTTTGTAACATTAAAGATCTGTACCTCATCTGAAGTTACTGTAACCACCTAAGCTCAGCACATCGAAACACTGTTCAAATAAACAGGAATTGATCTTACTTGAACTTCAAGGGCTAATGATCCAGGATCTCATGTTTTCATTATTTTTTTCCCCTCTGCATGTAGTATTCCTCAAAAAGTATCTTGTAAAACATTTTTAAACATGTCTTTCAGATATAAAGAGAATATCCAGCGCCTCTCAGAACTTCACCTGGACAGACCCATCCACCCTCTCGATCTTGCTGTGCATTGGGTGGAGTTTGTGATGAAGCACAAAGGAGCTCCCCATCTCAGGCCAGCAGCCCATGACCTCAACTGGGTCCAGTACCACTCTATTGATGTCATTGCCTTCCTCCTGGCTGCATCCCTGCTAGCTCTGTTCATTTCCATGAAGTGTTGCATGTTTTGCTGCAAGAAGTGTTTCTGCAAAAGTGGAAGACTGAGCAAGAAAAGCAAATCAAAGTCTCACTAAAATGTGGTGGGGCATCAAGGAGTACAAGGAAATAGGCCTTGCTCCTGAAGATCATAAAGCATTCTGCACCAACCCTCGCATGACTGTGGCCAATTCACACGGGGTCTTTCCTAAAACAAAAAGATGATCACTGATGTCACTGCTTGTCACTACCTATCTCTTTGCCCTCTGAAAACCTGGAAATGGCCACGTGGGGTTTGGGGGAGCTGGAACTATGGAGATATAGCTATGCAAGATACATACATTTCCTGATTTAGGATCTTCGACATTAATTTTAGGAAAATTGGAAATTTTTTGTTAAGGACAACATGCACACATGAATTTTACAGATCAAGAGGGGGATGTAGCTTTCTTATTGCAGGAAAACCAACAACCAAGGGTCTTTAGCCGGATGTATGTGGCATAAGATTTTGTGGACTCCATCTTGCTTCATCAAAAATGTGGAGTGCCCAAGAAGAATTGGGAGCCTTTAAAGTGTCACAGGAGTCTCTGTGCCCAAGGAGATTATGATTTTTTAAAATCCATGATTGCTAATGCTGTTGCTACTGATAATTACATTATGCAATAAGATTTTTGTTTCTGGGTTATAAATGCCATTTCCTAATTGGTTCTATCATAGAAACATGGAAAAAGTTTATTAAACTGCAAAAACTTTGTTTTTGCTGGACATTCGGCAGCACATTTTGCTATAGCTTTTCAATCTCTGAGTCTCAACCAATTCAACATAGTTTGTGACAGCCACAAAAATGAAGTTTCTGGAGTAGAACAACTACTTCCAAAGTAAGGATTGCACAATTAAACAGGAAATCACATATTCAACCCAGGAACAGATTTTTTTCAAATTTTGTTACATAGTGTTATTATTCCTTTCCAACCCTTCAACTTTTCTCTCTTTGTTTCAGTTTCAAAAAGGCTGTTACTACCTTTGTATTTTATTCTGTCATAAGAGGAGTGCTATGACATTTACTGGTGCTGCAGTTTCTGGTTGTTTTAGAAACACTCTGTGGCCCCTTCACACAGCTGAATAAAAACCCACACTTTCTGCTTTGAACTGGAATATATGGCAGTGTGGATTCTGATAACCCAGTTCAAAGCAGATATTGTGGGATTTTCTGCCTTGATATTCTTGGTGTGGAAGGGCCCTGTGACAGTTTGATAACTGGTGAAGGAACAGCATTATAGAACAATCCCAAGCCTGGGTAGGAATGATGTGGGCAACAGCTTATCAAAGCTCTGGGTGTTGCATTCCAGAACAGGGAAAGCCCTTTGACTTAAAACACCCCACACGCAGAGTGAAAAACCCAATCCTTTTATTGAAGCGAAATCAAATAGCTAGTAGAAAAGATGCTTGTAAAAATGAAGAAAGTTCCAAAAAGTATATAGTCAGTAAAAATGCAATAGCAAAAACCAGTGTACATAGAAGATATAAATTATTCCAAAGCAGTTTAAATCCAGACAGATACCAACAGGATGTAAAGGCAATCCAGACAATGTTCATCAATATCCATAAGGCTAGAAACCCACAAGAACAAGACCCCTTGAGCAGACTATGAATCAACAGGGACAGGAACACCAAGGCACATGAAACTTGAAACCAAACGTTGCCTGATCTGAAAGGTTTTTCCTTATATCCCAAAGCCCAAGAATTGGTTTTGTTTCCCCCACACTTGGCTCTTATCTGGCAAATTCTTGCAGAGCACTGTAAAGTTTGGGTTTGCTGTCCTGGCAAAATTCCAACCTCCTGTTTTGCCACTCTTTATCTGGCTGCTCATTAACTTCCCCAGGTGTCAGATTGTTTTCCAAACCCAAATCTTGAGAGCTCACAGGGAGTAACCCATCATCTCTCTGTTCAGCAGAGAAAATGTTCTCATGAGAAAATGCCCTTTACACTGAAGCCTCTCTGTCATTGCCAGCCTGCTGAGAATCATTGACCAAACCACCATTTCCCACATCAGAAGCATCATGAACATCATTGACCCAACCATCATTTCCCACATCAGAAGCATCATGATCCTGAAACACAATCACAGGCTGAGTCACAACACTGGGTTTACTGTTTTTCTTTGACACAATAATCCTGCTATCTTTTTTATATTGCTGATTGTGAGCTTCTATAGGGCCATCTAGTGAATTAATGATGTTGGTACGAGGATTTGAAACAAAGAATCCCTGCTAGAGCACACAACAGACTTTAAAATGTCACTATCAAAGGAAACCCTAGTTGTTAATTAAGGACTCTTCTACATTGCCATATAAAATCCAGATTATCTGCTTTGAACTGGATTATATGGCAGTGGAGACTCATATAATCCAATTCAAAGCAGGATTATCTGCTTTGATATTTTTTTTCGTGCTTGCAGTTTCTCAAGTCACGCCACACCCACACACACAAATCTGGATTATATGGCAATGTAGAAGATGCCTAAACCAGTCAGCCCCCCATTTGTTGGCCAAAAGAGCTACAAATAAACCAAGCTAGCCTCAAGCAAAGCACAACTGTATTATCCAGTAGGCCTGGTCAATCATGGTTCTAAATGAACATTTCAGAACTCTAACAAAACTTTCAAAATTTCATTATAAATGGCAGTTCCTAATTGGTTCTGTTTTAAAAATCACCAATAATGAAATAATTGGTTCATCACTGGACCCAACTCAATTAGTCAACTATCGGCCAGTTTCCAATCTCTCCTATTTGGGCAAAGTCCTGGAACATGTGGTGGCTTCGCAACTCCAGGAATTCTGGCTCCTTGGACTGTGGGGTCCCGCAGGGTTCACTATTATCCCTTATGTTATTTAACTTCTACATGAAGCCATTGGGGGAGATCATTCGGAGTCAACTCTGTCACTCCTTTCCACCCGCTACTAAGGTGGCTGTTCAAGTCCTGAATTGGTGCTTGGCCTCTGTAATGGACTGGATGAGGACGAACAGATTGAAACTAAATCCAGAAAAGACACAGGTACTCCTAGTCAGTTGTAAGGCCGAACAGGGCATAGGGTTACAGCCTGTGCTGGATGGGGTTACACTCCCCCTGAAGGCACAGGTTCGCAGCTTGGGAGTGATCCTGGAGTCATCACTGAGCCTGGAACCCCAGATCTCGGCGGTGGCTGGGAGAGCTTTTGCACAGTTAAAACTTGTGTGCCAACTGCACCCGGGAAGTCTGACTTGGCCATGATGGTCCACGCTCTGGTTAAATCCCGAATAGACTACTGCAACTCTCTACGTGGGGTTGCCTCTGAAGACTGCCTGGAAGCTTCAGTTAGTCCAATGTTCGGCAGCCAGGTTACTAATGGGAGTGGGGTACAGGGAGCGTACAACTCCTCTGTTGCGCCAGCTCCACTGGCTGCCAATTAGCTTCCGAACACAATTCAAAGTGCTGGTATTGACCTACAAAACCCTATACGGTTCCGGCCCAGTTTACCTGTCCAAATGTATTCTCCCCTATGAACCATCAAGGCAGTTAAGATCTCCTGGAGGGGCCCTACTCTCGGTCCCACCACATTCGCAATCGCGGCTGGTGCGGATGAGAGACAGGGCCTTATCTGTGGTAGCCCCTCAGCCGTGGAACTCCCTCCCAACTGAGATCAGATCTGCCCCCTCACTCCTGACCTTCAGGAAGCTATTGAAATCCTGGATCTGGAAAGAAGCATTCCTGGATGAATGGCTGAGTTTAATAATAGACTAAGTCATCGATTATGTATGCGGACTGAAATTGGACATGTTTTTTATCTTGGTGATCTGGTTTATGTTTTATTTTTATGTATTTTAATCTACTTGTATTTTAATTTTTTATTGTTTTTATGATGTTTTAAATTGTAATTTGGCATTGAATCCTTGCTGTTAACCGCCCTGAGTCCCTCTGCAGAGGTTGAGAAGATCGGTATATAAAAGTTTTAAATAAATAAATAAATTAATAATAATGAAATTTTGAAAGTTTTGTTAGAGTTCTGAAATGTTCACCACCAGAACTTTAGCAACACCATAGAATCAAAGCACCAGCGCCACCTAGTGTTCACCGACATAACTTTAGTTTTGTAAGTACTTTAGAACCATTTAGAACCATGATTGACTCCCTTAACCATATTTGACTTAACACCAATGTTGAATTTTTTAAAAAATTAAGAGCTCTGTGAGACCCTAAATTGAACTATAACACAATATGGTTGATTGCTGTGTCACATATTCTGCAAATGAACTTCATGTAATGTGAAATGGTATTGTTTCTTAAAATGAGGAGGTGAAGAAATCCTTGAGAATTACTTATTGGAATTTGGGGGCAGATGCATGTATGTCTACATAAGCCTAATTGGTGTAACACATCATTTTGCAAGTTTTAGAACATAAAAAGGTGAATACAGAGAGAAATATGGCTGCTCTGGCCCTGCCCACTCCTCATATCAACCCCAGGGGTCACCCAGTGCCCACTCCCCTATCAACCCCAGTGGTCACCTCGATCTTCTCAAGAGAATCTCCTATATATACCAGGCCCTAGAGAAATTCGCCTGGAGGTCACTAGGTAGAGAGCCTTCTCAGCCTCCGCCCCAAAACTGTGGAACTCTCTGCCACCTGACATCTGAGCCATGTGCAAATTGAATTGTTTTACTGTCGCACTGAAGACTTGGCTCTTTCGAGAGCATTTCATTAGTAGTTTTAATGATAATTTAAGTGTTTTATTGATTTATTCTGTAAGTCGCCCAGAGGGTGGAGGGCGAATAAGCAAGTAATAAAAATTGATTGATTGATTAATTGATGTAAACAGAAAGATGGTATGTAGTTGTCTTTAGGTAAATATAATTGACATTCTCTGTGTGACTAGAAAGTTTGTGCAAACGGAGTTTGTAATGGTGAAGATCCCTATAAACCATTTGGTTAAATCTGGTTTCAGGCTCTTTTGTTATTGACTTATTGAATAATGAGTGAAAAGGGAATGGTGTTGAACCTTAGTAAGGTAAAGGTTTTCCCCTGACATTTCATTTCTAGGTCAAAGAACCAGCGTTATCCGTAGACACCCCCAAAGTCATGTGGCTGGCATGACTTCATGGAGTGCCGTTACCTTCCCGCCGGAGTGGTACTTATTGATCTACTCACATTTGCATGTTTTCCAATTGCTAGGTTGGCAGAAGCTGGGGCTGACAGTGAAAGCTCACGCTGCTCCTAGGATAAGAACCTCCAAAAAGCTCAGCAGCTCAGCGCTTTAACATACTGTGCCACCAGCTGAACCATGGAACCTACATTTTAAAAAATCTATCTACCATTTAGTGGGGTGAACATATAGATAACAGAATTAAATTTATTCCTGTAGGAATCAATGGAGATTGGTGAGGCTCAATCCAGGTTTCACTGCATAACACCATAACTACAGTGCTTATGCACAGGTAAATCCCATACACGATTCTGTCCATGGTTCTGTTCCCTGCCATATTGGGCTGTGTGGGGGTGATAGCCATACCACACCTCCTTGGATTCCTTGAGAGGCACTATTCCAGCAAATGCATTTGTCTCTGAAAAATAATTCTACAATATTTACTATTTCCAGTAGGTGGTGCTGTGGTTTTATTTAAAACGGAAACTTGCACACCAAGGTGGAGAATTCTTAGGTTTGGTGTGATGCTTAGCTTTAGATATACATTTGCATCTTGGTAATGGGTGCTGCAAGCCTGAGTATTCATCACCTCCACAACTCATTCACACAATAGAGTAAATTTATGGAGTGGCAAACAGGCATTCCATGCAAAGGGGAAAAAATATCGGCAGGTCATTTTTCATGATGTAACACAGAGCAGGGTGAATAAAATCCGATCTGCCAGAATTCCATCTTCTGCATGTCTCTTGTAAGATTAAAGACTTCTGTTCCCGGGTAATCTGATGTCCGAAATAAAGAAAGGAAAAAGTTATCTCCATAAACTGATATCTATCTATGTATATAATAAAAGTCAGTGTTTGTGGCGGTGCGGCAGTGCAGTGGTGTGGTGGTGCGGAGGGA
Organism: Anolis apletophallus; assembly: GCA_030556195.1. Taxonomy (NCBI): domain Eukaryota; kingdom Metazoa; phylum Chordata; class Lepidosauria; order Squamata; family Anolidae; genus Anolis; species Anolis apletophallus. Next base: position 44,843,595 of record JARBWK010000003.1, on the reverse strand, counting down.
GGAATATGTGCCAGCATTTTGATTGGTTGCCACTGTGGGAATTGTTTGCATAAAGGACACTGATTGGCCAGCCTCAGAACTCCGACACTCTATGGCACCAGATTATTTGCATAAAGGACTCTGATTGGCCAGCCTCAGAACTTCAACACTCTAAGGCACCAGACACAGGGCATTGGTTGCCACTGAGAGACAATTTGCATAAAGGACTCTGATTGGCCAGCAAAACAGAATGCACCTGCATGCTTGAGTTAGCCAAATGCCAGTTTTTTTCTGTTGGAAATGGAATGTTCATTTTCTGGAAGGTGCGAAGGTGCCAAGGATTAAGCGACAGCGTTTCGATAGGTTGCCACTATGGGATTATTTGCATGAAGGACTCTGATTGGACAGCCTCAGAATTCCAACATTCTACGGCCCCAGACAGAGGGGGATTGGTTGCCAATGAAATGGTATTTGCATAAAGGACTCCGATTGGCCATCCACATTCCAACATTCTAAGGTGACACAGAGAGAAAAGGAAAGGCCTCAGGCAATCAGACACTGTGGCCTACAGCAGTGACGGATCAGGACCAAACTTGCCCACTTCTCAACGCAACCCTCACCCAATGACCTCACACCAAAATTAGCACACAGAGCCCCCTTGACCCACTCTGCACCCTGGTGCTGTTTCAAGGAGGATGGACCACAGATGATGGGACTTGAAATACCTTCACTCACCTTCCGAGACTGCCACAACCCTCATCCAAAGAATGATCAAGACCAAATGTGACACTCAGAGCCCCAAGCCCCCAAGACCCAGGATTGATGCTGTTTGGAGGGGGAAGGACCATGGCCGATGGGACTTGCAGTATCTTCACTAAGTTCCTGAGGCCACTGTGAGCCACATTAACATCTGATAAGGAACAACCTTGGCACACAATGCCTTTATCAAATAACCCGGGCACTGCCGGGTCCCCAAGCTAGTTAGCAATATTAAAGGGATTGTTTCACACATCTAGAGTCACACTGATATGAATTAAAGCATGTATTTCTTAAATACATGTGATTTTCTTGCACAGACCTTGGGTTCCAGAAATGTACTGACGTGTACCAAACTATGTTGCTGCACTCCTGAAGAAGACAGTGGACTCTATCTAAATATCACCAATAATGAATCTGACCAAAACAATGGAGGCAGGGCCATTGTTCCAACCCCAAATTCAAGACATCCAGCCTCATAACTACTTGAACACTGCATGTGTAGAGTGTGCTCTGCTTGTGTGTGTTGAACCAATGGCATACATAACTCTCCCATAGATTGAGAAACACTAGGCTAAACTCTCTTTCATCCTCATCTATTGTAAAGGGAGCATGGAAATCACAGATAACTCTGTAATTACGTTAACATGTGGAATTGTTTGGAAAGGTTGGGTGAAGATAACCATGTTAAGGTGCAATCAATTGTCACATTAAAAACCCAACAAGTATTTTGTGTGCATGTGTGTGTATATATGTGTGTATACACACACATATACACTCATCAGGAAATTATAAAGGAAACTTGCATGACCTTATATAGGCATATGAAGACATTTGAACTTCAAAGCATATAGGATTCAAAACACTGGCAAAGAGAAGCCACATATTAACAGAAAGGAAGTATAACACCGGATAAATATTTTGCCATCATCACTCCTACAAAGAAAATTCAAGCACCTATTGTGGGATTTCAGGAATTGTGTTTTCATCTTTTCCCCAGTTACGGAAGTCCTCACATTGTTACCTCAGAGTGTAAAGATAAAATTATACCCTCCATTCCTACTTTGCAGAAGTTCTGCAGTGAGGGAGTGCAGGGTTTATATGGCAAAATGCAATCTTTCTCTTTTGTGCAGGAATTATTTTATGCTCCAACTTTTCTTTGAGAAACCCTTTTTGATAGCTTGTTATTTGTGCAAGCGTAGTCATGATACAAGTGTGGATCCTGTCCTCAGTATGTCAACATTGGTACGGGTGAAGTGTATAGGTAGATGCATCTTGTCTCCAGTGCACATTTAGGTCAATGTATGCTCATGAATACCAATGTGCTATGCAGCGTTCCACCTGCCATTCCACACACTGCAGCTGCCAAATTCAGTTTTAAATGGCTGATAATAACTTGCAGGAGGACATTATTCTAATATTTCTTTAAGCTCAATTAATCTCTTGGCCTTAATCAGTTACACATAGTCAATTCCTGATTAAACAAAAAAGAGCATGCACTAGAATTAAACAGAGTAGGGTAGGGGAAACTGCAACATTCAAGCTGCAATACAGCATACTATAGCATTTTATTTATTTATTTATTTACAGCATTTTTATCCCATATTTTTCAATCTGAAGGTGACTCAGGGGGGTGTACAGATTGGGAACAATTAGATGCCATAAACATACATAAATGTATGTCAATTAAAAACATTTAATATCACAGAATAAAAATCCATGTAAAATCCAATTAAAACTGTAGTAATTAATGTCTACCAGTTCGACTCCTTATCCATTTGCACTGTCTAAGCTGGTCAGTGTTCATTATTTCATCATACTGTATTTATCCAATTACACCGTGTTTTGAGAGTCCCCACCAAGTTTTCCAATCTTACCTTCCTCACATATACCCAAAGTTGGTAGAAGGGACAATGTTCCACTTCCAAATCAGATCGAATGCCAGAAAGGTAACAAACTTAAAAATTTGGGCCAGTGGGTCATGTTTATTCATATGTCTAGTCCACTCCTATATTGGGTAAAGGAAAAGATGAAGGGTTAGAAGGCATGATCATCAAGTTTGCAGACGACACCAAATTGGGAAGGATAGCCAATACTCCAGAAGACAGGAGCAGAATTCAAAACAATTTTAACAGATTAGAGAGATGGGTCAAAACCAACAAAATGATGTTCAACGGTGAAAAATGCAAGATAATCCACTTAGGCAGAGAAAATGAAATGCAAAGATACAGAAGGGGGGACACCTGGCTAGACAGCGGTACGTGTGAAAAAGATCTTGGAGTCCTTGTGGGCAACAAGTTAAATATGAGCCAGCAATGTCATGTGGCAGTTTAAAATAGGAGTCTAGAGTCTCCTCTAGAACCAGGGAAGTCATGCTACCCATGCTCTATTCTGCCTTGGTCAGGCCACACCTGGAATACTGTGTCCAATTCCGGGCACCACAATTGAAGAGAGATATTGACAAGCTGGAATGTGTCCTGAGGAGGGTGACTAAAATGATCAAGGGTTTGGAGAACAAGCCCTATGAGAAGCAGCTTAAAGAGCTGGGCATGTTTAGCCTGAAGAAGAGAAGGTTGAGAGGAGACATGATGATGGCCATGTATAAATATGTAAGAGGAAGTAATAAGGAGGAGGGAGCAAGCTTGTTTTCTGCTGCCCTAGAGACTAGGACACAATGGAGCAATGACTTCAAACTACAGGAAAGGAGATTCCACCCAAACATGAGGAAGAACTTCCTAACTGTGAGAGTTGTTCAGCAGTGGAACTCTCTGCTTTGGAATGTGGTGGAGGCTCCTTCTTTGGCGGCATTTAGACAGAAGTTGGATGGCCATCAAAGGCTCTTCCAACTCTATGATTGTATGATTCTACTGCCAAATACTAATCATTTAATATATGTTTGTCACCTCAGGGGCCCTTGTGGGATGGGAGGCGATGCAGATATACGGTATTTTAAATAACAACAGCAATAGCAATATATTGAGAGATGTGGAAGAATGCTTCATCCTGACCCTGATTGTAATCTAACTCTGATTGGTCTCTTTGCTTTCCAAGGACTGTCAAAACAGGGACACATGTCACTGAATTAAAAAAATGCCCCCCCCCAAATTTCCTGACAGAGGTGCTGTGCCTTTAAGAGATGGAAACCCAAATCCAAACTGTTCAAGCTTTTCATCATTTTCTTCAAGTGAGAAAATGCTTGCCCTGTTATACCAGTGTGAAAGGAAGATGACATCCTGGCACCTCAACATCTGGGTTTGCCAACCTTTGAGTCACCACCTGCAGTTGATGCTTTCAGGAGCAGATTGAGCTCTAGCAGGAAACAGATGGCAGCATTTTGCTCCATGCTGAACAAAGTTTCAGCTTCTGGAACCACTGTAAAGGGTCAAATCCATTATTTCTGCCAAGCTGGTAACTCTATGTTTAAGTGTGTAATGAAAAAAGAATTAGTTACTGCTACTATTCTTTGTTAGTAATAGATTGCTACTTATCATGCCACAGTTAGTCTGAAGTTACACCATGTTTGTTCTCAGCTGGAACCAAAAACCCATTTCTATCAGAGCTAATGAGAAGAGGGAACCTGGTTTAAATTGTGATGTCCCTGGTGGTTTGGAAGGGTACAAGGTTGTATAGATTTTTATCTTTCTTAGCCTTCCTCTGTCGGTAATCCGGAGACTCAAGCTGGTGCAGAACGCTGCAGCGCGACTCCTGGCGGGGGTCCCGATTGGCCACCACATCACGCCAATCCTGCGCGAACTGCACTGGCTCCCAATTGAATGCTGGATTGCCTTCAAAGTGTTAGTCCTGACTTTTAAGGCCTTACATGGTCTGGGGCCAGTGTACCTGCGGGACCGCCTTGTCCCATATCATCCCACCAGATCACTGCGCTCCGAAGAGCTAAACCTCCTGGTCATCCCAAATGTGAGGACCTACCATCTGTCCGTAACCCGCCGCCGGGCTTTCTCTGTTGCAGCCCCTACCATGTGGAACGCACTGCCCGCCGGCATCCGTGCCACCCAGGGCCTCCTCCCGTTCAGGAGAGCAGTTAAGACATTGCTGTTCCAACAAGCCTTCGGAGTTAGCTAAACTGTAGCTCGCGCCGCCTAGCTGTCAGCCCACTGCGACTCCATTTGTTGTTTCAACTGTTCTAATTGTAATTCCATCTTAATGGTATTACTGTGGTTTATGAGTTATCTGACAATTGTATTTTACGAACTGTTGTAAGTCGCCCCGAGCCGTTGGGGGGGCGACAGACAAATGCGAAATAATAAATAAATAATAAATAAATAAATAGATTTTTATCTTTCTTCATAGAATCAAGGAAGCATAGAGTTGGAAGAGATCACATGGACCATCTAGTCTGACCTCCTGTAAGAAAAGTATAATTAAAGTATCTATTTAAAAGCCTCCAAGGAATGAGCTTTCACTAGACTCTGGGGCAGAGTTCCATTGCTGAATCGCTCATGCAGTTCAGGAAATTCTTCCTAATGTTCGGATGGAATCTCTTTTCTCATAATTTGAACCCATTGCTCTGAGTCATAATCTGCAGGGCAGCAGAAAACACAAAAAGTCTGTTCCTTTTCCTTGTGACATGCTTTCAAATATTTAAAATGACAATCATGTCTCCCCTCAACCTTCTCCTCTGTAGGCTAAACAGATTTAAGCTGCTCCTCATAAGGATTAATGGTCTTTAGACCATTGATCATTTCAGTTGCCCTCCTCTGGACGCATTCCATCTTTCTTGAATTGTGATGCCCAGAATTGGACACAGTATTCCAGATGAGGTCTGACTAAGGCATAAGTGAGGGGCACCATGACTTCCCTCGATCTAGACATTATTCTCCTTTTGATGCAGCCCAAAATCCCATTGGCCTTTTTATTTATTTATTTATTTATTTATTTATTTCCTTCATTTCTACCCCGCCCTTCTCCCACAAAGGGACTCAAGGCGGCTTCAAATATGCATCCATGATGCTGTCAATATATGCATTCAATTAAAACAGTTGGCTCAATTAAAAACATGATTAAAAACATCAATAAATTCCTTTAACATTCAAATTAACATGCCACTAAACCAAGGTCCAGCCAGATAAATCCAATATTGTAATGCCATAATATTCAAGACCAAGCTGCCATTGTCCTCTAATCAGTACCTTTAGTCAAACACCTGGGCCCACAGCCAGGAGGGAGGTGGCCAACCTGATGTTCTTAGGGAAGGAGTTCCATAGATTGGGGGGGGGGGGGACACTGCTGAGAATGCCCTGTCTCTCGTCCCCACCAACTATGTGAGAGGGGTGGGATTGAGAGCAGGGCCTCTGCTGACGATCTTAAGATGCATGATCCAGAATGCTACAGCTCACTTACTCACCGGTGCCCTGACTCGATGCCACATAATTCCCATCTTGAAGCAGCGGCACTAGTTTCCAGTAGAGTACTGGATCATGTTCAAAGTGTTGGTATTAACCTTTAAGGTCTTATATGGTCTGGGGCCTGTGTACTTGAGGGATCGTCTCTTCCCGTACATCGCCCAGAGATCACTACGATCAGAAGACCAAAACCTACTAGAGGTTTCTTCCATCAGAACCTACCACTTGTCTGCAACCCGACGGAGAGCTTTCTCTGTAGTAGCCCCCATGCTTTGGAATGCGTTACCTGACAATGTTTAGGCTCTTGGGGAGCTTCCGACATTCTGAAAAGCCTGTAAAACAACCTTGTTTCGACAGGCCTTTAATGTCTAATGCTCAAGAACTTCCATATCATAGTAGCATGGCTGTTAAACTGCAACCGGGGTTGACTGTTCTGCTGTGTCTCTGTTTTACTGTTTTATTGTTTTTAAATTGTTGTTTTATTGATTTTATTGTAAATGTTGCTATGTTGTAAACCGCCCCGAGCCTTCGGGGGGGAGCTTTATATAAGCACAAAAATAAATAAATAAATAAATAAATGATGGTTCATAGCAGGAAATACATTTGAACAGGTAAACTGGGCCAGAGCCATTTAGGGCTTTAAAGGTTAACACCAGTACTGTCAGCGCCGGTTGCCCCGTTTGTTGCCCTAACGGACCAAGCCTCGCGCGCCATCAGATAAGGACAGCATCTGGCGGGCTCTGATCTGGGACTGCCCCTTTGAAGTGCCAGGCACTTTCCTAACCTTTGATATGCGGAGAGCCGGATGGTCAAGCCAGAGGAAGGAGGGGCTCAGCAGGGGGGCGGGCCAGGGAGGGTTTCAAAGGACTTGATGCGCGGGAAGAACTTTAGTCTATCTTTGCTTAGCCTGGAATAAGGACCCATTAAATGATCTATCCTTCAACCCAGCTTGGAGTGAGTTTGGTTTATTGGACCCCCCTTTCCTGAGCATTACATAAAGATAGACTACCCAACTTCTACGGCCGTGAAAGCCTTCCGACTGTAACCAACTTTAAAGAGATGTCCCAAGCAGAAGGGAGACCCCTTGACGAGCTACCTCTGAGGATCCTGGAAGAGGAGGTAGAGGAATGGGACGAGGACGAGGCCGGAGCCGGAGCACCCGGAGGAGAACCGCAGGTGGTGGTGTCCGGGATGGATGGTGAGGAGAACCAGGTCCCGGCCCGGCAGCTGAGAGATGCGACTCATCGCAAGGCGAATGCGCCCAACACCGACATGCTGCGGATGGAGGTACAAATGTTCCAGCTGGCGGAGTCGGTACGAAAACTCCAGTCCCAAATGGACCTGTTGCTGAGCCGGCCAGAGGAGCTGCCATGGAGGTCGCCAGAGCCCTTTCCACGGGGACGCAGCTCGAGCCGGGGCCCAGGCCAGACGGGAAGGCCCTCGGGGAGAGTGGGATTCCGAGACGACCGTGAAGAGTTCAACCTGCCGAGGGGAGCCTCCACCTTCAACCTGGGTCCGGGAGACCAGAGCCAAGAGGTGGCGGGAAGCCGGAGAGACCTGAAGGTAAAGTTTGATGGGGACCCCCGCCAACTCTCCTACTTTATCACCAACGTGCAAAATTACATGCTAGATTATGGGGATTCATTCCCCTCGGAAGCAGCCAAGATGCGGGCTGTGGGGGCGAACCTGAAAGAGGCCGCGGCCGACTGGGCTGATACAGTTAACAGACACTCGGCGCCGCAACTGAGGCGGCTAGACACCTTGCTAGAGGCCCTACGAGCCCGCTTTGGGGACCCCTTAGCAGGAGAAGGCCAAGGCCCAACTGAGGAAGATTTACCAAGGCCAGAGGTCCGTCTCGGAGTACGCTTTGGCTTCCGAGCCCTAGCGGGGAAGATCCTGAGGCTGGTCAGAATCCACCATACTAGAGTGCTTCAAGGCCGGCCTAAGGCAGGACATTCTGGAGTGGGCGATGCACAGGGGAAACCCCGAGACCCTGGAGGATTGGATAGCCTCGGCAGGGAGAGTGGAGTGTGACATGGAGCAGATGCCCCGGCGCCGCGGCGGCAGCGGAGACGGCGCGGGCGCCCCGGCCCCTACGGGAAGCTGAGGAGCTGGAGCTGGATATGGAAGAGAGCGATCCCGAATGGATGGCGGGAAACGACAACGATCTGCTGTAGATGCCCGGCGGCAGATCCAAACCCCTTCGGGCGGTGAGTCTGATCCCCCTGGGTGCGACACGTTCAAACTGGACGTGAAGGTGTGGGGCCCCGGGGCGACCCAACCCATAGAGACAATAGCCATGCTAGACAGCGGGTGCACCCGATGCTTGATGTCCCCCAGGCTAGCGAAGCAGCTGGGGATAAAGCCCCAAGCTCTGATCGAGCAGATCCTCTTCTCCCAGCTAGACGGGTCCCCGGCCAATGGGAAGCCAGCCACCCACAAGACAGGAGAGATGAGAGTCCAAATTGGGTCCCACCAGGAAGGCCTGAAGTTCGTGATCTCAGCGATGGCGCACCAGCCCATCATCCTGGGGGCCCCTTGGCTGCGCACCCAGAACCCGCAAATCAACTGGGAGACAGGGGCCATTCAGTTCAGGAGCGGAGAGGCCCGGGCAAAGCTAGATGACCTTGGAGACGCGGGAGCCCCGGTCCACGAGGGAGCCGGCGTGGGGGCAGCAGAGAGCCAACCCGGCGAGATCCCGCGAGAATACGAGGACTTGGGGGAGGTCTTTAGCGAGCGGGAAAGTGACCAGCTGCCCCCCCACCGGAAGTCCGATTGCGCAATTGAAATTGAAAAGGGCGCCAAACTGCCCAGCCCAAAACTGTATGCCCTGTCCGAACCGGAAAGGAAGGCACTGAGAGACTTTATTGATAAAACATGGACAGAGGATTTATTGAAAAATCTACAAGCCCGCTAGCTGCCCCCGTCCTGTTCCGCCCAAAGGCAGACGGCTCGCTGCGGCTATGTGTGGACTACAGAGGCCTCAACGCCATCAGCGCATCGAGCCCCTACCCGCTGCCTCTGATGTCCGAGATATTGGCCCAGTTGGGAGGGGCGCGGTTCTTCACCAAGCTGGACATCCGAGAAGCGTTCTATCGGATCAGGGTGAAGGACGAAGATTGCTGGAAGACGGCTTTTAACTGCCATCTGGGACAGTACCAATTCCGGGTCACGCCATTCGGGCTTAAAGGCGCTCCCAAGATATTCCAGCAGTTCATCAACGAGATTTTCAGGGACTTGCTCTACAAGGGAGTTCTAGTCTACCTAGATGACGTGCTGATTTACTCGACGTCTGAGGCAGAACACATCGAGCTGACCCGGGAGGTGCTGCGACGGTTGCGGGACAACCAGCTGTTTGTCAAGCTATCCAAATGTGAATTCCACCGACAGGAATTGGACTACCTGGGGTACCGCATCTCCACGCGAGGCCTGGCCATGGACCCTAGTAAGGTGAGAGACGTGCTCGCGTGGGAGGCGCCCCGAACCCGGCGACAACTGCAGGGCTTCCTGGGGTTCGCTAATTTTTACAGACAGTTTATCCAGAACTTTGCTAGAATAGCGCTCCCCCTGACTGAACTGTTAAAAACCAAGGGCCTGGGGGGAGACGAAGAAAGCCAGGTCCCCTAGCGCCAAGCTCAACTGGACCCCACAGTGTCAGGAGGCCTTCGACAGCCTCAAGCGGAGCTTCACCAGCCAGCCGCTGCTGATGCACCCCCAGCCCGACCGGCCGTTCACCGTGCAGTGCGATGCTTCTGAGGCGGCCTACGGGGCGGTACTCCTGCAAAGGGACAAAGGGGGCACCCTGCGGCCGTGCGCCTACCTCTCTAAAAAGTTCACAGAAACAGAAAAGCGTTGGCACGTGTGGGAGAAAGAGTCCTTTGCCGTTCGGGCAGCGCTGAGCCACTGGAGGCACTTCCTGGAAGGCACCGCTTTGCCCTTTGAGGTCTGGACGGACCACAAGAACCTGCAAGCGCTACAGTCCCCACAGAGACTCAACGCCAAGCAGCTGAGATGGGCACAGTTCTTCAGCCGCTTCAACTTCGAACTCAAATACCTGCCAGGCTCGAAGAACGTGCTGGCCGACACGCTTTCCCGGATGCCTGAGGCTGACTACTCAGCGCCAGAAGAAATGGGGACAGTGTTCACCAAACGCCAACTGGGCCTAGTGGCCCAGACCCGGGCAGCAGACAAGGCCCCCCAACCGGCAGTCCCTGGGACCCCTGAATTGCTAGCAGACTTGGCAGCGGCCTACGGGTCGGACGCCTGGCTCAAGGAGCACCGAGAGGACCTGACTGAGGCCGGGGGAATTTGGTACTACAAGAACAAGCTGTACGTTCCCCAGAGTCAAAGGGCCCCAGTCTTGGCTCAAGCCCACGACTCCACTTTGTCCGGCCACTTCGGCCTCACCAAAACCCTAAAGTTGCTGGCCCGGCAGTTCTGGTGGCCGGCTATGCGAAAGGACACTACTGACTATGTTGCTGAATGCGAAGTGTGTGCGAAGAACAAGCCCAAGACGGGCCGCCCAGCGGGGCTGCTGCAGACGGTGGCCGATCCGGCGGAGCCCTGGAGCGAAATCGCCATGGACTTTGTAGTTGACCTGCCGCCCAGCGGCGGGTACACCACCATCTGGACGGTGGTGGACTTATTCTCCAAGCAAGCCCACTTCATCCCGCTGCGCAGGCTCCCTACGGCTCCGGAGTTGGCCCGCCTGTTCACCCACCACGTCTTCCGGCTCCACGGCTGCCCACGGCGAGTGGTGAGTGACCGGGGCCCCCAGTTTACGTCCAGATTTTGGAAGGCGTTCCTGGCGGGGCTGGGGTCACGGCGGGCCCTGAGTACGGCGTTTCACCCGGAAACGGACGGCGCGACGGAGAGAGTCCAACGAACCTTGCAGCAGTATCTGAGGTGCTACTCGATCTACCAGCAGGACAACTGGGCCGAGCTGCTGGACGTCGCGGAATACAGCTACAACAACTCCGAGCACGCCTCGACAGGAGCCTCGCCCTTCCGCGTCGTTTCAGGCCGGGACTTCCCTCCCTTCCCGGCGCTGGCCCTGGCGACAGACCTGGCCACGCCGCCGACGGACTGGGGTGCCAAGGTCGCGGCGGCCTGGCCGGCGATCCAGGCAGCGCTGCGGCAAGCTCGGGACTCTTACAAGCTATACGCTGACAAGAAACGGGGCCCCCAGCCTACCTACGCCGTGGGGGACCGTGTGTTCCTGTCCACCAAACACCTCAAGTCAACTCAGCAGTCGCGCAAGTTTGCGAACAAATTTGTAGGGCCCCTCAGCGTGGTGGAAGTAATTAACCCTGTGGCGGTCAAGCTGAACCTCCCGCACACCTGGCGTAAGGTCCACCCAGTTTTCCATGTGAGCTTACTCAAAAAAGCTGTGGCCGACCGGAAATGGTCCAAGGGAGAAGACGCTCCGGTGCCTATCATGGTGGGGCCCCACACCCATTTCGAGATTCGAGAGATCCTGGACTCGCGGCGCCTCAAGGGCCGCCTTAGTTATTTAGTCAAATGGACAGCCAGGACTTGCACCCGAGTGGGTTTTAGCGCCACACGTGAGGGCCCGAAGCTGCTGAAGGCCTTCCATGCCCCTTTCCCTGCCAAGCCGGGTCCCTGATTTCCCCCTCCCCTTTGTTCTTTTCCCCTTGCAGGTGGCTACTTTCCGGAGGGGGGCGCTATGTCAGCGCCGGTTGCCCCGTTGTTGCCCTAACGGACCAAGCCTCGCGCGCCATCAGCATCTGGCGGGCTCTGATCTGGGACTGCCCCTTTGAAGTGCCAGGCACTTTCCTAACCTTTGATATGCGGAGAGCCAGATGGTCAAGCCAGAGGAAGGAGGGGCTCAGCAGGGGGCGGGCCAGGGAGGGTTTCAAAGGATTTGATGAGCGGGAAGAACTTTAGTCTATCTTTGCTTAGCCTGGAATAAGGACCCATTAAATGATCTATCCTTCAACCCAGCTTGGAGTGAGTTTGGTTTATTGGACCCCCCTTTCCTGAGCATTACAAGTACTTTGAATTGTGCTCGGAAGCTAATCGATAGCCAGTGAAGCTGGCGCAACAAAGGAGTGGTTCACTCCCTGTACGCCACTCACGTTAACAACCTGGCTGCCGACCGTTGGACTAATTGAAGCTTTCAAGTAGTAATCAAAGACAGCCCCACGTAGAGAGTGTTGCAGTAGTTTAAACGGGATGTAACCAGAGCGTAGACCACCGTGGCCAAGTTAAGCTGCTGCATCACATTGTTGACTCATGTTCAACTTGTTATCTAGTACATATGAGCTTTTTCATATATACTATTGTTGAGCCATATTTGGCTAGTATCCGTTGTTGATTCTTTTTTGACAGCCAATTAATTCCAAAGAAAATAATACACTGACTGAGTAGCCTTCATGCAAAATTCTGAATTTTAAATACTTTTCAAAATACTTCAAAACTTGAAATTGTACACAGGGGTTGCTGAGATAGAGGCACATTTGGTTGCAGGGTACATAAATTTTGTTTCTTGTTCAAAAATATTTAAAATATATAAAATTACCTTGAGGTTATTGTATAAGTTGTATATGAAACATCAAAGAATGTTGTGTTTAGGCCTGGCTCCCATCTCCAAGATATTTTGTTATCAATCAATCAATCAGTCAATCAATGTATTATTTTCTTTGTCATCTTCCACCAACGGTGCTCTGGGCGACTTACAGAATAAATCAATAAAACACTTAAATTATTATTAAAACCAGTAATCAAATGCTCTGCCAAAGAGTCAAGTCTTAGTGTGACAGTAAGACAACTCAATTCACGCATGGCTCGGATATCGGGTGGCAGAGAGTTCCACAGTTTTGGGGCGGCGGCTGAGAAAGCTCTCTGCCTAGTGACCTTCAGGCGAATTTCTCTAGGGCCCGGTATATATAGGAGATTCTCTTGAGAAGATTGAGGTGACCACTGGGGTTGATACAAGGCCTTAAAGGTCAATACCAGCACCTTGTAGGAGATCCAGAATTCAATCAGTAACCAATGCAGCTGACACAGGATAGGTGTAATATGACATATGTATGTTATATGTATTTACAGGCAGTCCCTGAGTTTCAGACATCTTACTCCTAGTTACAAACATGGATGATGCAACAGGAGGTGAAAGGAAATCCACTCCTGGGAGAGTTATCATGGGGAAAAAGTGTATCTACTGAAGCTTTGACACTAATACTTGTTTCTACAAGAAGCCAAAATTTTCAAAATCAAAATGTCATAGGGACAGAAATTGAGGTTAAATCTTCTGAACAGGAGCATAGGCAGAAAAACAAACATTACAGGGGTGCTAACCCTCAAGCCCGTAGCTGGGGCCGGGAGGGGGTAGTGGTGGTTAAGGGTTCGTACACACCTCCAAATGTGTCAGGTTAAAAAAAACCTGTCTTCCTCATGAGTTGGTTAATCAGTTAAGATTAATTAGTAAACCAGTTTTCTTAACCTGACACATTTCAGGATGGTGGTGCTTTGAACCCTTAACACCCCACCCCCACCCCCGGCTACAGGCCTTCCTATGCTATACAGTTTTTTAAATGGCTGGAGTTACACTTTAAATGTACCTCTTCTGGGGGCCCTTCTACACTGCCATATAATCCAGATTATCAAAGCAAATAATCCACATAATCTGCTTTGAACTGGATTATATTAGTCTACACTGCCATATAATCAAGTTCAAAGCAGATAATCTGGATGTGATATAGCAGTTTAGAAGCTGCAGCTCCACCTCCTGATGCAGAATTTCTGCCTACAATACACAAAATTCTCAGTTATTGGCCATGAGACACTCTAACCTACCAAAGTACTAACAGTGACATTATAAGAACATAATTATATTTTTTCTAATTCTTAACACACACATACACATTATCCAGTGTACACACACTTTTGAGTAATGGCTTGCCTTGTTTGTCCCATGAGCTAAGTATTTTTGAGTAAAATATTTAGTGAGTCTATCCTTCCAGGTGGTGCCTGAAATATTACCCTATTTACTCAAATCTAATGCTTAACTTTTATGGAAAAATTACCTCACCAAAAATAGGGTGCACATTAGATTTGCATAATACAGCAATGTCAGTGCTGAACCAAAGCCAAAGGGGAAGCTGCTTCAGGAGCCTCTGGAGCCCCTCTTTGCGGGGTGTCATCTGTAATGTAATTCTGGGATTTGTAGTTAGGTGAGGGATCTGCACTCTTTGGCAGAGAAGGCTCAAGACCTTGTCAAACTAAAGCCATGTGACTCCATATCATTGAACCAAGGCATTTTAAATAGATTTTATTGTTTTAATCTGTATTTTAATATATGTGGACTGTATCTCTGGATGCTTGTGTGAGGCCGCCCTGAGTCCTCTTGTGGGGAGAAGGGCAGGATAGAAGTATATGTAATAAATTAATAAATAAAATGCATTAATTCTACAGCATAGATGCACCCCACGGTTTTCTTTTCAGTTGCTGGAAGCTTTGGGTGTTCTCAGTGACAAAGAGTACACATTTTTTGCCACTACACATTATGTTCAGCAACAGATTTTATTTTGATTTTTGATTTCAGGGTGTTAAAAATTAGTGTGAACATTCAATCGAATGGTGCCTTAGACTTAAGCAAACAGTATTTCTCCAGGGCCCAAACTCGCTCTTGGCAGTCCTGTCCTCCATTGCCCACAAAATTTTCAGAATTGGGGGTGGGGATTTTTCCGTTCCCCCAAAATAAGAACATAACAGGGAATTCCTCTTTCCTGTCCTCTCTGCCAAAGCCTCTACCAGTCAACATTTTGTCTCCTGGTAACACAGGAGATGATAAACATCTGACATGTTCCTGGCAACAGGAATTGCAGGAGCTGTTGCCAAGGCAACCAAGACAGATCAGGCCTTAACAAGCAGAGAAGGAAAAATAAAATATCAGACAGAATATCGTTGTGTAGGAATCCAATGAAAAATTTCCCAGTAAACTGCAGCATTTCCATAACCAGTAGCACTGGATTGTGAAAAACGTAATAAGTAATGTGGAGAGGGTGGCTATTGAACAGTTTCACAAATGAAATGCATTGTCTGGAGCTGGGGAGGAGTGTTCAAATTTCATCGGCTCCCTGCTGTCTTTCCGCTGGCAGGCAAAGACCTTCCGCTTCAGGCAGGTTTTTTGGCAATAGATTGGCTGCTAAAGAAAGAGCTTTCAATGGGGAGAGTGAGCTGGGTTCTTTCGTTTTTGATTGCTGTACTTTTAAAACAAAATTCATTGTGTTTTACTATACTATCTGTTTATAATGTACTAGCTGTGCCCTGCCACGCATTGCAGTGGCCCAGTCTGGTGATCTGGAAAATAAAGTAATGAGAAAGTTTTGGTTTCTAATGTTATTTCTTTTTTTAAAAAAAATATATTTATTGGAGTTTATCTTGAACAGGGAAAGTGAAGGAACAATTTTCAGTATAGGACAGTAGGAACGAAGGGGGGACAGAGAGGAGACTGGGGGTTTGATTCGGGGTGGTGGGGTGAGGGGGGAGGGACGGACTAAGGGAAGGAGGGGGTGGTAAAACCGGGAGGATAAGGAAGGCGGGGGAGTAATATTTGTAGGCTTCCGGCACTACGATATAGCCTCATTTGCACAGTCTTTGTGAAGGGAAGAGAGGGAGGGAGGGGGCGGGGGATTGATTTTCTTCAGCAGTAGATGTAGAGGGGGCCAATTGACCTCTTTGGAGGCCTAGCTCAATTTGACTTTATTTGTCTCTTTCCGCTCTGTCCAAAAATCTTGGAAGCAGAGGACCAATGTCCCTGATTCCGAACGGTGAAGTATTG
>JARBWK010000003.1:44806566-44827592 GCA_030556195.1 Anolis apletophallus | reverse complement strand
TTTTTTCGTGAAGTGGACCACCACATCTCAGGCCACATTATGCTGTTTCGCATACGCTGGGGGACTCTGTACACCCTTTCAATCTCAGTTGTGCTTCCCCTTCATTTGTGTCTAGGATGGGCTGTCAACTCGCCACGACTTTTATGAGATCTTCTTGAGGGTCTTCCTGCAAGTTTCGAAGTCTAGTTTCCAGGGTAGCCTGTTCCATCCTTTCTTGCACCTGCTCCAGCTTCATATTCTTCCCCTCCAGGTAGTCCATGCGTTTCTGCAGTTTACACTGCACCACCACTATTTCCTCTTTGTCCAACCTGATGTTTTTATCTCCTCCTCATCGCCGCCAGTTCTTTGGTCAGGTCCTTCTTTATGTCCTGGAGCTGTTCCTGGACTGATCTGTTTTGTAACTCCTGTCTCGCCGCCGCTTGCTCGACCTTCCTTTGGGTCTGCTCCTGTTGTTCCGATATTCTTTGCAGCTCTTTTAGTATTTCCTTCAGTGTTGGATCTTCCCCAGTGGCTTGCCTCTTCTGGGCCCCCTTTGGGTCCTTGATTGCCTTTGGGGTGGTCATGATTCCTATTTCTCTATTGCTGCTGCTTCTGTTGGAGGGGGAGCGTGGCCGACTCACCCCCCTAATCTTGCTGGTGGAGTATGCTTTCTGACTTAATGTTGCTTACTGGTGGGGAGGAGAGGATGCTTGGATTTTTCTGTTTATAGTTTGCTTTGATTGTTGTAGAGGGGTTGCTGTAATTATTTTTGTTTGGGCGTCCCCTGCTGGGGTTCTGCTTCGTATTGTAGGCAGGCTTGAGGGGTCTTGAGGATCTATCCTGTCCTTGCTGGTGTGTTGTGGGATAGGTGTATTTATTTATTTTATTTTTCTTTTTATTTTGTTTTTTATTATTATTATTATTATTATTTCTATTTTTTATTTTTCTGTCTTGGGGTTGTTTTCTGATGGTAGGGGGGGTGAAGAGCTTGGATGGACCTGGTTTTTTCCCACTCTTGTTCCCCCTGTTTCCTTCTTAACTCTCCTCCCCCTTCTGGGCTTGTGTTCGCCCTCTTGCCGCTTGTTCTCCCTCTATTCTCCTCAGTCCCCCAGGTCGCTTCCTCCGCCTCCTCCTTTTCGCCCTCAGTAGATCAGGGCCCTTCTTATCCCCTTGTTAAACTGCTGCAAAGCCCTCACTTCCGTCTTCTGGTCCGCCCTCCCCTGTCCTCCAGCGCACTTCGGTCAGGTCGGTGCTGGGTCGGCCTTTTTCTGTGTTCGGGTGGCTTGCTTCCCCCCACTTCCTGTCCCCTTTGCGCTCTTTTTTAGTTAAGGCGGGAGAGGTCCCTCTCCAAGATGGCCGCCTTCTCCTTCAAGTTATTGTTTTCTCCCTCTATGTCGTCCTCGTCGCCATCTTGGCTTCCTGCCTCTCCCCTCGCCGATCTTCTGGGCCCTTCCCACCTCGTCCCCGAGAGCCCGCAAGTCTTCCCTCCTCCTCCTCTTTTCTCCCTTCTTCTTCTGCCTGCTCCGCTCTTTCTCCCCCTCCTCCTCCGGGATCTCGTCAGACCTTCCTCCCCGGGTCTTCAGCTCCCTGTCCTTCGCCGCTCGTCTTCTCCCCGGTGAGGCTCCTTACCCCCTGTCCTGCGTCTCCCCCGGTCGCTTCGTCACCCGTCTTTTGTTCGGGCTGGGCTGGCAGTGGATGCAGGCTCGCGCCTGCTTCCCGATCTGCTGGCTGCTCACCGGTTTGGGACTGCGCCGGGCCCACTCGGTCTCCCCCTCGTGAGGAGGGGACTTTGGGACCGTCGGCGGGTCACCTCGGCTTCGCTACCTCGCGGTTGCCCTTGCAACCCGAGGTGGGGGCGCGATTCACCCCCTAGCCGGCAGGATCGGTTGGCGAATTGGGGAGCCCTCAATTCGCCCGTCCTGCCACCATCTTTGCCCGACCGGAAGCCTAATGTTATTTCTTTATGCTTGTGGGTAAACAGTATTTCTTGTTGTTTTAAAGCAGTTTTTGGGTACTTTCTGTGGAGAAGAAAGGTCAGAGAGTGATGCTGCACACGTGTAGAGCTTTGAAAAGTGGGTTTCTGTGCCAAAAATCAGGCAGGCACTTGCTCCGTGAATGTAACACTGTGATTGGTGCTTCTAATCAATGCTGTGACTTGTTAAAATACACCCCGTGCCTAGCGTGAGATAACGTAGGCTTAGATTGGTCTAACAGTACAAGATGTGCTATTGGGTGACGTTAGTGCCAGAGGGAGAAGAACTGCGCATGTACAGAGGGATTCAGCCCCATCCTTTGCTGGCAAGGAAAGGCAGAATGTGAAATGTTGCTAATCGGGTACATGAGCGTCCCAGGCCACTGATATGTACTGTGAGAAAGAACTAACTTAGAAATGTCCATTGTTCTAATACATAGGTGGGACTTTGAGATGTGATGCTAATGGAAATGTAATGTTTTATTGGATTAATGAAATGCTATGTAACACCAGCCAATTATGATTGTGTAAAATCCATGAAGGAGGGCGGGCTTTTCCGAGATGCCGCCATGGGGTATATATTATTATTTTATTTATCCGACGAATTCCAAATACAAGGGGCATACTGGAATTTTACAGTATGCAGTCCATTGAAGCCTAAGGAAATGCTTTGTACTGAGAGTGACCGGGGCCGTTTGCCCCTGATTAACAGCCTGTTCTGTTTGGCAACCCCACCAGCTGGTGTTATCAATAAATCTCTTTGATTTCACACGAGCAGTGAAGTTGTTGCGTGTTTTCCTCACCCCTGCTGCCCGCACGTCCGCGCACCTGTTGGTAAGAGGTCATTTGCCAATCCGGAGTTCCATAACTCCCTAATTTGCTGCTTCAGTTTCTTTGTCAGTGTTGATGTGGAGATTGTCTGGTTTGCCTACTCTGGAACATGAAACAGAATTGTCCTTGTTTAGGGCAAATTATCCTTCTTTGTCCCTTTCAAATCTATGGCAACATATCTGTCATATACGTATTGTCAGCTTACTGCAGCCGTCTCCCAATGAGCACACAGACCAAAATCTGAGAACACTGAAAACTTTACTACAGAACTACTAATGCATACAAAGCCAAGAGTGAATCCCACAACATCCCTCCCCCTTATATACACTCCTCCAGCATTTCAAACAGCACATTCCCGCTTTCCCCCATTCCCTGCGCAACCCTTCCCACCAGAGTTGCTGGCCATTGTTTCCCAAGCTACAGGCTCAGTAAGCTCCTAATCAGTTGTTGAGTCTGTCAGGGCTCTGGATTTCGGGCGCCAAACTCCAGGCCGCAAACATCAGGTTCTGACAGGATGACTCCCTCCTCCTGAAACAGAAATACAGAAGACACACATCTCTAGTTGTTTTCCCAGTCCAAGTTACCCCCACATTTTTTAGTAAACTACAGTGGAACACAGGGTGAATCTTGCCCAAGTCATTGGGTAGTTGGAGTTCGTATGTGACTTGGTTTATTTGATGTTTCACTCTAAACGGGCCTATGTACTGGGGGGCTAACTTGTGGGATGGGAAACCCAGTTTCAAGCGCTCCACGGAAAGCCAGACCAAATCTCCTTCACGTAACTTCTCCCCTTCTCTGCACTTTCTATCTGCAAATTGTTTATATTTTTCTGTGTGTTCTGCAATGCTTTCACAATCTCTGGCCAAGCGGCACTAATCTGTACTGGCCAATCTTTACACTTTGCTTCCTCACCTTCCCATTCAGGCGACCTGGGCAGTGGAGCTACTTCTTGGCCATACACTATTTTAAAAGGTGAGCACCCTGTAGAGGAATGTACCGCCCCATTGAATGCTAGCTCTGCGAAAGGGAGGATTTCTGCCCAATTATCCTGCTGATGGTTGGCATAGGTTCTAAGGAAATGCCCTAAAGTTTGCTGTGTCCTTTCTACACCTCCATTTGACATCGGGTGGTTTTCGGAACTCAACCCTTGTTCAGCTCCCATTAGCTTTACAAAATGTTTCCAAAACTTTGCAGTGAATTGCACCTCTCTGTCACTTATTATCTTTTCTGGCCATCCATGTAAGCGGTAAATGTGTTTTACATACAGTTTTGCCAGTTTCTTGGCCGAGGGCAACTTAGCCAGTAGGACAAAGTGTGTTTGTTTGGAGAACAGATCCATTATGGTCCATATGTATTTGAAACCCCTGCTAGAAGGTAGTTTGCCCACAAAGTCCATCGCAACATGTGCCCAAGGTTTTAGGGGTTCTGCCACGCTCTGGAGAAGTCCTTGTGGCTTTCTCGTTGGGGTTTGGTTCTCCGCACATAGTTCACAGTTTTGGACGTACAATTTAGTGTCTCTCCTCATCTATGGCCACCAACATTGTCTGGCCAGTAGTTTCACAGTCTTTATGAAGCCCAAGCTGCCCGCACTTTTATTATCATGACACCGCTTCAGTATTTCTCCTCGCAGTGATTCAGGCACATATAGTTTTTTATTCACAAAGTACAACCACCACCCTGGCATTCACACTTGTTTTTATTACCTCACAACCATTCATCCTTTGAGGAAGCCAGTTTGAGTTCTTGCTCCCAAGCACCACCCTCCACAGAGATTATTGTGTATTTATTTTCTCTTTTTGTCTGACTCCTGGTTTCCACCGCCATCCCCCAGTGCTTGTCTGATAATATGCTGCCTGTTTCTGTTTTGGTCTCCCCCCCATGCTGTGGCATTTTAGACAGGGCATCTGCTAAAACATTGTCTTTCCCTTGGAAGAAACAGAGTTTGAAATCAAATCGGCTGAAGTACTGTGCCCAGCGAATCTGCTTAGCAGACAGTTTGTGGGGGGTCTTTAGGTACAGCAGATTATTGTGGTCACTCCAAACCTCAAAGGGGACAGGGGATCCCTCCAGAAAGTGACGCCAAACTTCCAAAGCAATTCGTACGGCAAAGGCCTCTTTCTCCCAAATCGGACAGCGCCGCTCTGTATCACTGAACTTCCTAGACAACTATGCGCATGGCCTGAGGTTCCCCTCCTCATCCCTTTGTAATAACATTGCCCCATAAACCCTATTGGACACGTCACAGTGGATCACGAATGGCTTAGACACATCTGGATGCCACAGGATGGGCTCACATGTAAACCTCTCCTTCAATTCCTCGAAAGCTTTTTGACACTTGGGGGTCCATTCTAGCAGGGCACCTGGGAACCTCACCTTCTTTGTCTCTCCCCTCCCCTTTGTTTTGAGCAGCTTGGTAAGGGGCAGGGCTAACTGCGCAAAGTCTTTGGTGAAAGCCCTGTAAATGTTTACAAACCCCAGGAATGACTGCAGCTGTTTCCGGGTTCTTGGCAACTCCCATCCTTGCACATCCTCCACCTTGGCGGGGTCCATTGCTATCCCCTGGGCTGATATCCTATACCTCCAAAAAGTCTGTCTGCTCCTTATTGAATTCACACTTGGATAACTTTGCGTACAGCTTAGCCCTCCTCAATCTCTTTAGCACTTCTCGCACTAACTTGACGTGCTAATCTTTATCTCTCGAGCAAATCAAGATATCATCTAAATATACATAGACCCCTTCATAGAGGAGAGGGTGCAGCATCTCATTTATCAGTTGCATGAAGACAGCGCCCCCATTTGATAAACAGAATGGCATGACACAGAAAATTTACAATCCGAATCCGCAAGAGAATGCCGTCTTCCATCTATCTTCCTCTTTGACCCTAATTTTGTGAACATTCAGACAAATGGGCCAGTAGGTCTTTTATAAGAGGCAACAGTGGGATTCACTCTTGGCTTTGTATGCGTTAGTAGTAAAAGAGCATGAGAGGGGGTCTACCTCCTCCTCCTCACCTTGGCCTGGTAGACGATGCCATGGCGGAAGGCTTCCTCGCTGTGCAGGGTGGTCCCCTGCATCTCCCCGGCCTCCTCCACCAAGTTGTACCAGTTCTGCAGCCTCGCCTGCAGCATCTCTTCCTGGGTGCGAAAAAGCCCCGCGCCTGGGCCAAGAAAGCAGCAGGCCCCGCCCACCGCCAGGCCGTTCTGCCTCTGACCCCATTGGTCAGGCAAGAGGCAGGCATGGCCTTGTGAATTTTGGAGGACGTTGAGGAGGCGAGGCTGGCTCCGGGAGGCCTCCCAGCCGTTGCCGCCACAGGCTCTGCCGCAAGAGGTTGGAGGAGCTGTCTTGGACGCGTGTGCGCACCCCCATGCATGCGCTGTGGCATGTTCTCCTTTTTTAGGTTTTGTAAGTTGTTTTCGGTCTTTTTTTAAAAAAATTGTTGGTCACACCTTGCTTTGTGAGACGTTTAGTTGACAAGAGCAGGAGGCATGGAGGCTGTACCCTTGAAGCTCTAAAGCAGTGGTTCTCAACCTGTGGGCCCCCAGATGTTTTGGCCTTCAACTCCCAGAAATCCTAACAGCTGGTAAGCTAGCTGGGATTTCTGGGAGTTGTAGGCCCAAACACCTGGGGACCCACAGGTTGAGAACCACTGCTCTAAAGCCATGTAATCTTGCACAAGAGCTCCCTCTTAACTAAAAATGCTGCTCGTATGTCAAAGTGGAACAGGATGAGTGACAGCTCTTAACTCAAAACACTCTTAAATTGGGATGCTCTTAAGTTGAGATTCCACTGTATTGTATATGTGAATAAGGTGTTCAGTAAACAATAGATGAATTTTGTGTTTAGACTTTGAATGACAGAATAATACAGTTGGAAGAGACCACCTGGGCCATGCAGAAAAAGCACAATCAAAGTATCCCTGACAGATGGCCATCCAACCTTTGTTTAAAAGTTTCCAGGGAAAGAGCTTCCACCACACTCTGAGGCAAAGAGTTCCACTGTTGACTTGGGTCCAACTCAAGTTATTTCATTATGTATATAGAAGTATTACAAAATTTTCAGATATTCAAAATCCAAAATACTTCTTATCCCAGACATTTTATATAACCTGTATTTCCAATGTCTTATGACATCACAATTCACATCTGCAGTCATTGCGTGAAGACTGACTTGACTACGGTGGTCCATGCCTTAGTTACTTCTAGATTGGATTACTGTAATGCACTCTATGTGGGGCTACCCTTGAAGATGGCCCAGAAACTCCAACTGAATATTCTAATCTATAAGCAACATATGAACAATTCTATTCCAATTCTTGAACTCAATCTGCTTGGGGTAAAGTATTCTGAGAAGGTCCTTGAAGCCAAGGGAGCAATTTGCAAAGCTTCAGAATCCTGAAGGCAAAAGAAACTTTTACTGTACACGTTCATTGCAAATGAATTCACTAATTTCACAGATTCACATGGTGTAAATTGGAAAAATGGTGGTGGGAGAGGCAAAGTCACACCGATGTTTTATTTGCAAGCCCTCTTCTTTTAGACTGTAACGTGATTTTTCACACATCGGCTCCCCTGCAGTGACACCTCTCTGGCTGATGATGAGTCAAGCGGAGATATTAAAGGATCACTTTCCTATTCTTTTTTTCTTTCTAGGTCACTGTGTGCCTTTCCGAGATCTAAAACCAGACTGAGACAGATCTCAGTCTGTTTCTGTAGTGTCTTTTATCTTAACAGAGACAAGAGGCTCTCCAGTTCTAGTGTGCGAGTAAGGAGCAGCTGTGTACATTGCTCTCCTGTCAATAAACATGCTGTATAACATATCTGTCTTGAAAGTCAATGAAAGGATCAGACTGGGAATTTGGCAGGAGTCTGTTACAAATTGCTAGGTATAACTTGAGATGTGAAATTGCCCAAATGACACAAGGCACCTTTAGGATAATTTTCTGTTCTAATCGAAAAAGAGATTGTATGTGCCATTACTTTTCATCCTCCCTGGGCATTCTCCAGGAGATAGAAACATTTCTGGCATTCTTCTGAAACAGAGCAGTATAAAGAATGTCGTAATCCTTGCCAAAACAAATTGTGCTTCTCATACAGACAGAAAATTATAGAACTACTTTCACAATTTTAGCTTTCTGCAAATTCTGGAAAATTTAGTCAGATTTCCTTATGAGCACAAAAGATGCCTCACTATGGTATCTGCATCATCAAAGCCTTAAATACATTGGAACTGGAAGTGACGGTGGCAAACTAGTTGACCAGATCTTTCTGCAAGCACTGTGGTGGGATTTTATGCCTTGCTGGCACTCTTTGCAGTGACATTAAAGCTTTCTTTCTGCAACTATAGTGTTTCTTTAAAATGATGGGTAAAATCAATCAATACCTCCCAATCTTATTATCTTCCCATTACTTATTTCAGTGCAATAAGTTCCTTGTGTCTCTATGCAAATATCCCAGCAGCCACATAGCATCAGTAGGTTTGACTTGTCTTATCACTATTTCCCCTGTTATACTTATATTCCTATTTATTTCTGTGATCTTTAAAAAAATTTTTTTAAGTACACTGAATATTAAGGCATAGCCCAGGAAGGTTATAGAAATTATGTGGAGAATAGAGCATGAAACCACAAAACATTACAGTTGTGCTAATGCAGAGAGGTGTGATACTGAAAGCTCTAAAATCAGTATGCATGCATTCCCTTTACTAATGCAATTGCAGCAATATGGCAGGGTGGTGTGATAAAGTCCTAAGACTCAAGAAAGGTCACAATCCCACCCATGAATTTCTCTCATGGGCCTCTACAGTAAAATATGGAAGGTCACATTAAAGAATAGAATGCCCTCTTGCATACTGAATATGTTTCTTTCTTCGCAATGGGTTTTAAACATCTAAGATTCAGAAGGAAGTCTTCTGATTAGGTCAATGTGACCTATGGCTTTAGAGTACCCCGATAAGATCATTGTACCAAAATCTATGTAAGTCTGCCTTTGAAGAAGGGTCATATTGTTTAGAGACTTCTGAGAGCTGCAGTCCAACAAAGTGACTTTTCCCAGCTCTGCCTTTTAGCTTACATTAGTTCAGAGACCAGAGTGTTCAACTATGGTAAAGAAAGGGCTGGGTTTTCAGAGCATGTGGTCATCAAAGAGGTTTTCATAGCTGAGTGCAGGTCTGAACTCTTATCTTGTGGAGTCCTGATCCAACATGCAAGCCACTATGCACACTAAAGGCAATGGCAAACTGTTTCTGAACAAATATTGCCAAGAATATCCTGTGATAAGATCACTTTAAGTCAGACTCAACATGAAGACACATAAGAATGATGGCAGTGAATTAATGAAAAGGAGAATGAAATCAAACACACTGAGTTTGTTTGCAGCATGATTCACTTGCATATGTTATGCAGATAGCCCAAGCAAATGACATACATGTGTCCTTCATCAAATAGCAAATACTCGACTAGTTAGTATTCCTTGCTCCCATGTAGAAGTCCAGCATGCCTGCATCAATGCACAACCTCTGTTTTACAGTTAATACATGTATATACTGTATATATTATTGAAAATAACATAAATATTTTTGACGTACTGAATTAGATAAAGAGAAAATACAAGTGGATGAATGGTCTCATTTGTTACATAACACTGGTCTTTCTGTGACTTCTGTTCAAATGATTGAAAGTGAAAGTGGTCTACAAAGCTCTTTTCCAAGGTAGTGTGTCTGTCTGTCAAAGGAAAGATGGCCAGGATAGTTAGAAGGATGACCAAGGACTCTTCCACACTGTCTTTATTTCCCAAGATATGATCCCAGAATATCAGTTTATGCCAAATTATCTGGTAGTGGTGATTCACATTACACCTATTTTGTAGGATCTGCACTGGCTTCCAACTGAGCACCGGATCACCTTCAAAGTGTTGGTGCTCACCTTTAAGGCCTTATGCGGCCTAGGGCCAATGTACCTGAGGGACCGACTTTTCCCATATTGCCCTATGAGATCACTGCGGTCAGAAAATACCAACTTGCTGGCCATTCCATCTACGAAGTCAATCAGATTAACTGCAACCCGTAGGAGAGCATTCTCCGTGATTACCCCAACGTTGTGGAACGCTCTCCCGGCTGAGACGCGGGCTCTCCAAGACCTCATGTCATTCAGGCGGTCTTGTAAGACATTCCTTTTCCAGCAGGCTTTCGGCCTAAAAGATGTCCTCAACGCCTGTTTCGCCTGTTATCACTGCATTATATTTCATTGTGCTGTGCCTTGTATCCTCTACAGCAGTGTTTCTCAACCAGTGTGCCGGGGCACACTAGTGTGCCATGAGCACTCATCAGGTGTGCCGTGGGAAATTGGAACCGGGGGGGGGGGGTCTAGTGTGTTGAAGTATAAAACCCTTAAGTATCCTACCTCGATAAAGGCACAAAATTACAAACACCCCCCCTCCCCACCCATTGTCTACTTGGTCTCTCCCTCTCCATGCATTGGGAAGGTCCGCCTCCCTTTCCCCAAGTAGAGACCTCCTCTTGCCTCCTGGGGGTTCTGTGTGGGAAGTTTGGCCCAGTTCTGTCATTGGTGGGGTTCAGAATGCTCTTTGATTGTAGGGGAACTATAAATCCCAGCAACTACAACTCCCATTTGTCAAGGTCTATTCCCCCTGAACTCCATCTGCGTTCATATGTGGGCATATTGAGTATTCATGCCAAGATTGGTCCTGATCCAACATTGTTTGAGTCCGCAGTGCTCTCTGGATATAGGTGAACTACAACTCCAAAACTCAAGGTCAATGCCCACCAAACTCTTATCGCATTTTCTCTTGGTTCTGGGAGTTCTGTGTGGGAAGTTTGTGTCTTTCTGCCATTCCTGCCAGGATATCTACGTTGAGTTCATTGAAAAAGGCCCAGGTTTCACACTGAGTGTATAAATACATTCAAAAACATATTAACTATATGTATTACTGTGTTAGAGTGTCATTTTGTGTCATTTTGGTTCGTGGTGTGCCCCAGGATTTTGCAAATGTAAAAAGTGTGCCGCGGCTCAAAAAAGGTTGGGAAACACTGCTCTACAGCACATCGTTGTTTTAATCTCAACTCTGAGATTTTATAGTTGTATTGTTTTTTAATTGTGTTTTTATTGTATCTCGTTTTACTGTGAGCTGCCCCGAGCCTCCCGGGAGTGGCGGCCTAGAAGTCAGAGAAATAAATAAATAAATAATCAAATTTAAAGATGATAATCTAGGATCAGATCCTGGTAAATAAGGCAGTGTAGAAGAGGCCCAAGAATGTCCCTACTGGCTTCCATCTCACTTCCCACCCACTGGCTGTTGGGAGTGCTAAAGACTAAACAAATTGAAACAGAGAGACAAGCACTGGGTAAGCCTGAGGTCCTGTTGCCTAGCAACTTTCTGTGGTTCGGTTTGTCCTCCAGAGACTCAGCTGGTGCATGGAGACTTTAAAAACATAATTGCAGGAAATGTATAATTAACTAGCAGCAAAGACCAACGGAGGTGGGACATAGTTTCCAGATTGAATTACACTCTAAAGTCTGCAAGAGGAGCCTGGAACAGTTGCCTCTTGCAAGTTTGCCTTATCACCAACTGATGCTTGGTTCTAACCATTCCCAGTGAGATGGCCCTCTGTCAGATCCTTGCTTTCACCATCTACCATAGAGTCATAATTGGCCAATTGGAAAGATATCTCTTGCCCAAACTGCTGGGAGGTCTCCAGCATCCATTCAGAACCAAGGTTTCCCTAGTTTGTTCTAAATTAATTTGATGCCCTATTTGATCTGGGCCTTCCTGAAAGGCCTGAGTTGAATGGGGTATTGGGCCTGTGGGCACTCTCTACTGGGTAGTCCTGGGACTACCCGGGGGTGAGTCCCCATTGCCATCACACACTTTTTAGGCTCCTGGAGCCCAAAGGAGCTGGGCTGGTGCCACTTCCCTCCCCACAATCTCCAAATTTACCCCTAAAAGTAAAGTAAAAAGTACCTGGCTACCATAAATTCCCTCCTCATGCCCTCCATGTAGCCACCCCCGTGTAAGCCTGGGCTTTTGGGTGGAGTAGGGACTGAAATCTGTACCAAAGCGGGCTTTTTAACCCACTTTGGCACAGATTTTAGTCCTGTCTAGAAGCACACTTTGAAGCAGCATTTAAGGCTCCATCTACACCTACAAAGGTGGTCTGGAGTAAATGGCTCTGGAGCTGCCTCAGATACTGCACATGAGCATCCTGATGCCCTTTTGAAGTTCAGCTAGCTGGCTGGGCCGACAGTGCACTGGGGCTGCCACTGCCATTTCACTAACAAAAAGCAGCTCCCTGTCACCTTGCTAGTGACAATATTTCTGATGAAAAAAACAACAGAACCCAAATGTTACCAGTACAGCTCTGCTGGTGAACTGACTTTAGCTGGTGACAGAGCAGGGGGTGGGGTGGTCTTTTTGACAGGTGTACACTGGATTGACCCAGATCTGGTCCAATCCAGCTCTCCACACCACAAGAATAATAGAGGCAATGCTTTTGCTGCAAAACTGATTGATCTTTCCCAGTATTGTCAGTTCTGTCTGACAATGACTGACTGACTGACTGACTGACTTTATTATTTCTGAGTCTCCCTCCACGTTAGTGCTCCGGGCGACTTACACACAACAAATTCCACAATTAAAATAGAGTATTTAAAACTAGATTAAAATATTCAGTGGTTAAATGCAGGGCCAGGCTCAGTATTTGAGTTCCTGGTTCTGCATTAACCATGGGCTTTCCTAAATAGCCAGGTCTTCAGAGCGGTCAGGAACTGGGGCAGGTCGAGGGAGGCTCTCTAGTCCGGTGGCATCGAGTTCCAAAGAACGGGGGCCACAACGGAGAACGATCTCCGTCTCGTGGTCTCCAGGTGGGCCTCTTTCAAGCCTGGTACGTGAAGAAGGTTCTTGTTTGCTGGCCGCGGGGTCCTTGAGTAAGCAGGCATCAGCAAGCGGTCTTTAGGGTATGTTGGGCCCGGCCCCGTAGGGCTTTGAAAGCCAAGGTCAAGGTCTTGTGTAAGGCTCTATACTCAACGGGCAGCCAGTGCAGGCGCTGCAGAGATGGTGTAATGTGGCATCTCATCGATGTTCCTGTGAGAAGCCTGGCGGCCGCGTTCTGCACAATCTGGAGCCTGTGGGTTAGTGACCGGGTAGACCTACATACAAAGCGTTACAGTAATCCAGCCTTGATGTAACCGTGGCATGGATTACTGTAGCTAGCGCTTCCGTCGGAAGATAGGGCGCCAATTGTCTCGCTTGGCGCAGGTGGAAGAAGGCCCTTTTGCTCGTGGAGGCAACCTGGGCCTCCATCGACAATTTGAGTGATAACACCAAGGCTTTTTACTGAGGGGGACGTGGTCAGCGGTTCCCCTTCAAAGGGGGCAGCGAGAAAGGTGGTTCTGGGCGGCCCGGCCATAAGATCTCCGTCTTTGATGGATTTATTTTAAGTTTGTGGGCGCGGAGCCATTTTGTCACTGCTTCTAGGCCTCGAGTGAAGTTTTCGGGCACCGAAGTTGCGCCAGGCTCCAGTTTCAGTAGGAGCTGGGTGTCATCGGCAATGGGTCTTTCCAGCCCCTGATCATCTAACCCTTTGAACTGGTAAGGGCATCTGACCCTTTGAACCGGTAAGGGCACGGTAAGGGCACGGCTTCTTGCACAGAAAAAGTATGCCATGCCCAAAAGATAAATGTATTTTAAGCTTGGCCTTCCCAGCTTGGCATCTTCCAGAAGTATTGGACAATAGATTGTTGGCTAGGGCTAATGGAGGTTATAATGGAGGTTATAATCCACTACACCTGGCAGGTACCAGTTTGGGAGAGGCTGCTTTACATTAAATAACAAGAAGTCAGTGGGAAGGTTGCCTGACCTGCCTACCTGGGCATTGAGACCAGGACCAGAGTGGCAGAAAACCCCTTGAAGGTACACAGTCATTTGAAACTCATTATGAAAGTAGAAGGCAGCATTTGAAACCTTACTACACACAGAAGTAAGCATGTTTAGTGTGTAGAAAAGTGACCCTTTGGTTGCAATTTTCAGGGATTCCCAAACTGTCATATTGTCAGGGCGATTCAGGCAGCTGTTGCTCTGAAACATTTCTTTTTCTTTGCAAGGTCTGGTCAAGATACTTCTTGAGTTTGTCTTATATGGCAACTCTTGCCCCTACTATAAATAGGAAATAGAGTTTCTGAAAGCACTGTGCATAAAACATGTCTGTCTGGTTGCTTATTAAACTCTGGTATCCTGGATCAAAGCCCTAGATATTAATTACTCAAATACCATGCTGCTTCTCACAAGCTTCAGGTCAATTCAAGGAGTTGTTTATAAATGAGGGAACTGCAGGAAAATGCAGATAGAGAGGGGAAAGGAATCTGTAAGCCTGTGTTTATCTCTATTTGAAATCCTCCTCACATTTCTTATCAAGCTTGCAAACAACACAGATAAGTTCCAGACAGGTGGTATGCACAAATAATTGCTTTAATTGCCTTGTTTGCCCTGGTTTGTTACATTCATTTGGCTTTAAAAGCCACTTTAAATATTTGTCTCCTTCTGGAAAATCCAAACTGTATTTATTTATTATTTATTTATTATTTCGATTTGCCCCATCCACCCATATAAAACTTAGGGGATTTAGAAGCTTGCTCCAAATAGTTATTTTTTTCTAATAGAACTTTACTGTTGACCAATGATAACTCAAATGAAATGACATAATGAACAAATGATAAAACAAAAACTTTGAATTAGGGACTCTTATAAAATGTTCTAGCATAATACCTAGTGAAAGCCTCTCAAATACTTCCAAAAATACTCTTCTTTTTCTGTACTTCTGTGACTTCTCCTGGGAGCAGTGGTATAAATATCAAATAAGCAACTGAATGAATAAATCATAAATGAAATTCAAGGCACAATAGACAGTAGCACACATTTTTTTTTCATGTGTGTTCTCATTTTTGACCCTATGACTTCAGCCTAAAAGCCTCATCGTATGCATTTTTAACTTGTCTGCTCAAGCCATTCACAAAATATTGAGAATATCCGAAACACCGGGAGATTCAGAAAGTGCAAAAAGGAGCAGAAGACGCAAGCTGTATTTTTTTTTTTGCTTCAGCACTGGCCCTCTTGGCTTCTGAAGCACCTCAAGCAATTGTTCCAATAAAACCATTTATAATCTAGCCCTACTTGTTTTGAAAGTTAAAACAAGACTGCTTTCATGCTGAGAGATGGCTGTTTTTCCAAAATTAAGATGATTAACTTGGTTCGGTCTAGGCATACTGGTGTTGAGTCCTTTGGATGAGGAAGCCATAAAAATAACATTCTGCAGGACTGCCAGAATAGCAGTATCTTCTTTTCTCTATTATCTGCTGTCTTCATTCTTGCATATGTCTAATCGTGACTGGTTGTGTTTAATGGCATCCAAAGCAGAATGAAACTCACAACAAATGGGAATGTATTTCAGATTTCCAAGTATGAAAATCACTTGTGGTCTTTGTCCTGGAGCACTTAGCCCAATGAACAACACACCAGGGTGGAAATCCAATTATCTTTTATTTCTCTCTGCACAGAGACAGGTACTAGAGAATATTTTCCAAAGCTAGCTCAAAGTCAACATAACAGCTACTACATACCATTACTTTCCCCCCCTGAAAATTAACAGAGCACTCATCATTATTTGCTATTAGATGCTCAGGTTAGGGATTTTGTGAAGTTAATCATTAGAAATATTCTTTGTTCTGTTTTAGATTTTATGAATGGTCCCTTTAGAAAATGTGTAAGGAGGTTGGTAAACTACAACTTCCACCATCAGGCATTGCCCCAAACCTGGCCAGTATTTAAAGTTGATCATTATTATTATTATTATTATTATTCAAACTTCCTATACCACCACTCCCCGGAGGCTCGGAGCGGTTAACAGTTTGACATAGAATACATAGTGCATGAACAAAACAATACAACACAAGAGGGAGGTACTACATCTAAGGCAGGGGAAGGGAGACCGAGCTCATGACCACATGGGTCAATGGGATCATGACAGATATGTGTGCCATGTTTGATCCAGATGCATCGTCAGTGGGCGGAGGGGAGTCACATGGATTCCCGGATGTGTAGGGACTGCAACTCCCATCATGCTGGGTTAATCGCCCCAAGCTGCCACCAACATTTTCTGTTGATCGTGGGAAGTCTGTATGCCATGTTTGGTCTAGATCCATTGTTGGTGGGCAGGCATGTAGCCGGGTGGGGAGGGGGCTTGGGGGCTTCAGCCCCCACCCCGAAATTCTCAGGGTAGTCCGTGAAAAGGCCTTACTGGTACATTATTTAAACTGTAATGCTTATTCATATCATGATCTGATCACCATGCTCAAGATATCCCATATGCAATACAAAAGGTTTGCTAGGGTAGATCATCTCTCACTCAGAATCAGCTCCCCGAATCAAACCCAGCCCCTCCCGAATCAAAATCCTGGCTACGACCCTGTTGGTGGGAGTAGCAGGGCTCTTTCAATGTGAGAGCCATCTTGGAGATCACATACAAACATGCATAGATGCATGGATAGATGCATACAAATATATTTTCAGTTTTATTATATACTAGCTTAGTTACCCAGCAATGCCCAGGTTAGATATTTGCTAATTTGTCCCTATTTATTTGTAAATGTCATTGTTTTGGAACTTTATGAATGGTTCAATTAAGAAAATATATAAGGAAAATATATACAACTCACATAATGAAAGGTTAATCACCCTCAAACTCCTCTAGTGATTTCTGTTGGTCATGGGGGTTCTGTGTGCCTAGTTTGGTTGAGATCCCTTGACTATTTATTTATTTATTTATTCGACTTATTAGTCACCCTTTCCAGTAGGCTCAGGGCGACTCACATTGAAAATTATCAAACATGTAAAAACAGGGTAAAACAAACACACTAAAATCACCGGAACCAGCACGCAATCGTAGCATGGGGACAGTTTTATACATAGGCCTAAGCACCAAATGCCTGGATGAAGAGGAGGGTCTTGCAGGCCCTGCGAAATGTTAGCAGATCAGCCTGCGCTCGGACTGGGCGGGGGTAGAGCATTCCACAGCACCGCACGGCGGCACTGAATGCCCCCTCCGCGTAGAGGTCAGGTGAACAGATCGCCGACTAGGCACCACCAAGAGGTTTTGGGACTCGGATCGCAGTGGTCGTGGTGGGCTGTAATGGGAGAGGCGGTCCCTTAGATACACTGGCCCCAGACCATTCAAGGCCTTAAAGGTTAAAACCAACACCTTGAAGGTGATCCGTGTTTATCGGAAGCCAGTGCAGTTCGCGCAGCACGGTGTGATGTGGCAGCGAGATGGACAACCTGCCACCAACCGTGCTGCCGCGTTCTGCACCAGCTTGAGCTTCTCGGATCACCGGCAAAGGAAGGCCAATGTAGAGGGCATTACAGTAGTCTAGTCTTGAGATGACCGTGGCTTGGACCACTGTGGCTAGGTCATGACGGGACAGGTAGGGAGCCAGCCTCCTCGCCTGTCGGAGGTGGTAGAAGGCCACTCCGCTGACGATGGAGATATGCTTCAAGCGTGACTCCTAGGCTCTTCACCGTTGGGGACGGGCGGAGTGTCGCCCCGTCCAGGGTCGGGAGGCGGATCCCCCCCGTACCCGGACGGCCCAGCCACAGGATCTCCATCTTGTCCGGATTCACCTTCAACCTACTGGCTCGCAGCCATCCAGTGACGGCCTCAAGGCAATGATGGAAATTATCGGGTACGGAGTCAGGCTGGCCCTCCATCCCCAGAATGAGCTGGGTGTCATCCGCATACTGGTGACACTCCAGCCCAAAGCTGCGTGCCAACCGGGCAAGTGGTCGGACATAGATGTTAAATAATAAAGGGGGAGAGAATTGCCCCTGAGGCACCCCACAGCGAAGTGGGGTACCCCCGGAGACAACCTCACTCCTTCTCACTCGCTGGGACCGGTTCCGGAGGAAGGAGGACAGCCAGCTAAGGGCCGACCCCCTCACCCCGGCCAGTCGGTGGGTCAAAAGATCATAATCGACAGTATTGAACGCTGCCGTGAGATCCAATAACACAAGCAGCGCCGATCCACCTTGATCTAGTTGGCGACGCAGCTTGTCTGTGATGGCGACCAGCACCGTCTCCGTCCCCATGCCCAGAACGGAAGCCGGACTGGAAGGGGTCGAACCAAGTTGCATCATCTAGGTAGGACTGCAACTGCTCCATTGCTGCCCTTTCAACCACCTTGCCCAGGAACGACAAATTTGATACTGGGCGGTAGTTGGAAGGGACCGACGGGTCTAAGTTCGGCTTCTTCAGCAATGGAGTGGGCCCGGCAAGAGGCCACGGAGTCTCAAGCTCGCTGACTGTATCAAGAGTAGGGGGAAGGTCCCGGCGGAGGGCCGAAATCTTGTCCGCAAAATAGCTCTGGAAAACCTCAGCGGTTAGGGCCTGATCATCATTTTTTGGGATGGTAGGGACCATCGTCAAAGACCTAATCACTTTAAATAATTGCGCTGGGCGTGAGCTGGCGGACGCTATCTGGGCTGCATAGTACGAATTTTCGCAGCCTTGACAGCTTGCTCATAAGCCTCCATAATAAGCTTATAAGCTGATTTCGAGCCTTCGACACGGAGTCTCCTCCACTTGCCCTCTAGCCGTCTCTTTTCCCGCTTCGTCGATCTAAGCTCCTCGGTAAACCAGGGAGACCGATTTTGGCGGGGCCGGAGAGGGCGTCTAGGGGCAATCTCATCGAGAACATTGGATAATCTAATGTTCCAGGTGTTAACTTGCTCATCGATTGAGACGCTGACAGACTCCAGGTCCCTCAGAGCATTCAGGAACCTGGTTGGTTCCATAAGTCTCCTTGGGCGAACCCAAATTCGTTCGGCGCCCTTGCAGGGCGGGGGAGCCTGCTCAATCCGGATCCTCAGAGCACAGTGATCCGACCACGGCACCTCGATGGTAGAGACTAGGGTCACTATGTGGTTCAGAGTGCTATCTGGATGCAGACCAAACTACAATTATCACCCTGGTGGGTCAGTCTCTTCAAAACCCTGGAGTATTTTCTGTTGATCATGGGGGTTGTGTGTGTCAAGTTTGGTCCAGATCCTCCAATAGTGAGGTTAAGAGTGCCCTTTGGATGCAGGGAGAACTAGAACTCCCACACTCGTGGGTCAGTAACCTTCAAACCCCGCCAGTATTTTTTGTAGGCTAAGGAGGGTCTGTGTGCCAAATGTAGCCCAGATCCAATGTGTGCAGTGTTCACAGTGCTCTTCTTATAATTCTCTGTCATGGCTCCCAAACCCCGCCAGTACTTAAAGTCGGTCATGAAGGCAATGTGTATCACATTTGGTCCAGATCCATTGTTTGTGGGGTTCATGGAGCTCTTTGGAAGTCCTTCCTGGATGCAGGGTAAACTACAACTCCCAAAATTCAGAGTCAACCCCATCCCCACCCCAACCCCTCTAGTACTTTTCTGTAGGTCATGGAGTTTGTTTCCTCTGATGTTTTCTTTTTTGGATACAGGAGAAAGGTATTTGCTGTGTAAAATGGATTGTAATTGTTTCATCCTAAAGCTAGGATGAAACAGAAAACCTTTGAAACTTCCTTAAATATGTATCAAAACAGACTGTTTCTGTTACCCAATTGCTGAGAAATAGTATAAAATATCATTGACTTTCCCAGAAGCAGTTCTGATTAGGTCTACAAGGAAGCTGTCGCCACTTTCAAAAGCGAAGAGAGGTGCCATAACACCTTTAAATCTGAATTTTAAAAAGGCAGGCCTTGTGTGCTACACAATCTTGAGAGAGAGGGCAACTTATCCTTGGACTACTTATTCCTGCATCACAGTTCCAACATCTTAAGGTGTCCCTACTAGCTGTGAACCTTAGCAAACTGGTCTAGTACCATTTGGACCATGCTGTAAGTTAGGTCCCTTCTCCACTGTCCTATATATTCAGGATCTGATTCCAGATTATCTGCTTTAAACTGGATTATAGGAGTCTCCATTGTCAGATAACCAGGGACCCCATCCACACAGCTGTATAACATCTACATTGAACTGGGTTATATTTATTTATTTATTTATTATTCGATCTTGTATGCTGCCACTCCCCCAGGGTTCAGAGCAGCTCACAACACCCAATGTAACACACCTTAAAAACAAAGAATTAGCAATTAATTAATACAGAGTTAAGGTTCAAATGCCATATGGCAGTATGGACTCAGATAACCTAATTCTTTTTTTTAAAAAAAAAATATTTATTGAGGTTTTTAATATGTTACATTGGGGGTTAGGAAAAGGAATAGAATGGGATGGGGATGAGTGGGGATAAAAAGGTAAAAAACAGGTGTGAAGGAGCTAGGGGATTAAAAAGATTTCCCAATATCATCCCAAGGATTAAAGTCCAATATTGCAGTACATGTTGTCCAATAGCAATCAGTTTGAATATTTACAGAGTCTTTTCTTGAATCGTCTAAATCAATAATCAAGAGTCTTCTTCTTGTTATCACTTATCTTTTGTGAGAGGCAATCCTTTTGGATGACATCGGAAAAAAATTTAAGATCCATTCTTCTGATAACCTAATTCAAAGCAAATATTGTGAATTATCTGTCATGATATTCTATGTTATATGGCTGTGTGGAAGGGCTCTGGGATAAACAGATATTCTGGGATCAGATGCTGGACTACAGCGTGGAAGGGGCCTTAATAACACCAAAAGTTGAATGTAATGTTTCTGAGGATAAATGTGCACCGTGGAATGAAT
This sequence comes from Anolis apletophallus, assembly GCA_030556195.1. Lineage (NCBI taxonomy): Eukaryota > Metazoa > Chordata > Lepidosauria > Squamata > Anolidae > Anolis > Anolis apletophallus. The sequence continues at coordinate 44,807,046 of JARBWK010000003.1, read as the reverse complement.
GCAGTTTGACACCACTTGAACCGCCTTAGATTTATTCATAACTAAGCCCTTTCAAAAGGTATTTTCTTCCTTGCTTCTCTTGCTCCCTGTCTAGTGCCTCCTCGCCATGATTCTCCAATCCTTAGCTATTGATTGGCAAAACCAACCAATATTTCCCAGTTCCTCAATGTCCCTATAACTTTGGTGTGATGCATCTCTTCTACATCTGTGTCAGTGTGCCCACTGCCATGTGGCATCGGGGAATGGGTTCCCCCCTGTAATGATGTTGATTATTTGTGTGTAAATGTTGTGTGACATGTGTTAAAATGTATGTTGTTTTGAATGTTCTATGGTTTGTTTCTGTGGGTGAAACAGAAGGGAGGCATGGCAGAAGCTTAGAAGAGCTGTCGCCATGGCAACCAGGGCTAGAGGCTAGTAGAATGTTCAGGGTTGAATTCTACAGTTGGAAAAGAGCGGAAGCCAACTGCCAAATGAGAGGGG
>JARBWK010000003.1:44773929-44806466 GCA_030556195.1 Anolis apletophallus | reverse complement strand
GCGCAAAACTTCATAAGTGTGGATTCACAGAGCTTCACTCGAAGAAAGATGGTCACAGGTATGTAACCTACCATTATCTGTCATGATATTCTATGTTATATGGCTGTGTGGAAGGGCTCTGGGATAAACAGATAATCTGGGATCAGATGCTGGACTACAGCGTGGAAGGGGCCTTAATAACACCAAAAGTTGAATGTAATGTTTCTGAGGATAAATGTGCACCGTGGAATGAATGCAGTTTGACACCACTTGAACCGCCTTAGATTTATTCATAACTAAGCCCTTTCAAAAGGTATTTTCTTCCTTGCTTCTCTTGCTCCCTGTCTAGTGCCTCCTCGCCATGATTCTCCAATCCTTAGCTATTGATTGGCAAAACCAACCAATATTTCCCAGTTCCTCAATGTCCCTATAAATTTGGTGTGATGCATCTCTTCTACATCTGTGTCAGTGTGCCCACTGCCATGTGGCATCGGGGAATGGGTTCCCCCCCTCTCCCTGCCTTACTATTTACAAACTGGCCATTTCCCTGTTGTTTTATATTTTTCTAGCTTAGGTACCTGACAATACCTGGGTTAGGTAATTTGCAATCCTATTTATTTTTAAAAGTCATTGTTTGTTTTTGAATTTTATCCCTTGCCTCTGAAAAATGTTCACATTTCATATTGTCCTATTGGCCCCAAAGTTGTTTCTTGGAAGAGATTAGACTGATAGGACTGCGTTGAAACAGTCTAATCAGACTTCTCTTGCAAAGTATCTTGTGCAGGTGTTCATTGAGCTTCCCCCAGGCCCACTCAGTCAGGAATGTGTGGAATGCGAGGCAAGAAATCTGAACTCTGCTCACACCTGGGCTCTTTGTTTAGGGTCAGCTTGGTAAGCCATTCACTCACGGGCTTTTTAATGACTTGCTTTTTAAATTCATGACTGCAAATACTTTGCTAAGAGATATTGTTTACAATATTGATCTAGAATGCTGGGATCCAGAGGTGACATTTTATGTAACAGTGTAGTAGCAGCATGCTTTGGGTAAGGTGGAACTCTGCATTGTTTAGTTACTAGGGGTGGTTGATCCATCAAAAATTTGTTTCTAAACTCGCGTGGGGGGGGGGGGGATTGTCATCGGTGGTTCGATATAGAAAATGTTCTGAAAAATTTCCGTAAAATTACATTATTGAACCGTAATTCGTTATTAATTCCTGTTAGTTCTCAGCAGGGAAGGAGGTGGAAAGGGCATCTGCACCTCCTTCCCTGCTAAGAACTAAAGCGTCAAGGCTTGACATGCTTTAGTTCTTAGCAGGGAGGGAAAGAGGTGGGGAGGGCATCCGCACCTCCTTCCCTGCTAATGTCAGGCCCCAGGCCTTAGTTTCTCTAGAACCACACTCCAGCCATGTTGGCATCAAGGTACCCTGCAGGCCTGCCTGCCTTTCTCCTGTGAATCCAAGGCAAGGCAGGCAGGGTGAAACATTCAAGGCCATGACTGTTATTCCCGGCGATAAGCAGAGATGCTGGAGACCGGGAGATGTGTTGACTCCTTTCCACAGATGTGGGCGCTAATTGGACTCACATACCTTGCTGTTGAGGTTAGCTAAACAGCAGCTGCAGTCCATCGTGTGAACCATGACACTTGACGTAAACTACATCGCAAGATCAAAGGGTTACAGAACTATAACCGTTTGGTATTGGAAGGGCTCTCCATCTTGAGCCAGCTTTGCATACTATGATCATGGATTCCTGAATAGGCCTTGCGGCCTTCCTTGCTTAAGAACTTTACCTGCCAAGCTTGCTTTGCCTCTTTGGATCTGGCCTGCTTGGGCACAAAGACTTTGCTTCGTTTGCCTTGTTCCTGATTGCCATAGGATTATATTCCATTGCTGCCAATAAGAGACTTTGCCTTCTTTGAATCCTGAGTGCCAAGGACTATATTCAATTATTGCTTTCCCGAGACTTTGCTGCTATTTTGCTGGTGCCACTTTTGGGCATTTAGACTGACTACTAGTCTCTTTCCTATAACTAGTTATTCTAAATAAACATTTTGTACCTCAGCTGGACTCTGTGGTTTATCAAGGGAGGTTCCAAGTGTCTAGTGCACGACAGCTAAAACCAAAAGCGCGTCAAGGCGCGTCTGTATCTATTTGCACCTTTGTGATTATGCCATTGTGCTATAACTTACACTGTAACATTTTGTGTTGTGCGATCTCTCTTTGTAGATATATTACATGACTTTGTAACTCACCATATAACCTTGTGTGCTTTATACTTATTATCATTTCATTACAGATATACCATACCAGTACAGGTCTATTTTCCACGTATTGGTAAGTGACTGCAGTCACAGTTGCAGCTCCATTTCTACTGTTTGTTTTCCTTTTCCCTGGCATGTTCTTTAGGTTAGGCAAACTCACAGTGACTGGGCGCAGGGAACAGCCTGCAGCACTTTCTTGGATCAAAGGCATTGCCTCTTACAATCCTGCCACAAAAAACAACCACCAACCAATGTATGTTAATCAGGTTGCAAGAAAGCTCACCACTTTAGCAAATCAAATTGTTTCTGTAAGCAATTAGTAGGTCCGCGCAGAGAGTCTGTTTTTTCCCTGCAGAAACAATAAAGTTGTGCCATATTGATTCAAAACTGTCTGTCTTGCTTATCCCTCCTAAAACCCTTGATTTCATTGTTGGTTTTTCTACCAATCCCTGCATTGCGCTGCCCTCACACTGGGTGGTTAGTGTGAAAGAAAGGAAATGGAGCTGCAACTGTGACTGCAGTCATCTTCCCAACCTTGTTTTGGTCCCTTTCCTCACCTCTTTTTTGTTGCTTGTATATATGATGTCTTTGATCAAGAAGAATCAACTCTTTGCTTCTCAATCTGTGTATCACAGGTAACAAAACCATGTTTTTTCTGGACTGTCCATATTTTCATCTGTTAACTCTCAGCAGATTTAGGATGGAACAAAGGCTCTGCCTTGTGTATTATCTGCCTTGTCCAAAGTTCATCGCTGTAATGTCAATTACAGACATACCAGAAAGATCAAACATATAAATAGCGGAATGGCTAGGTGTCTCCAGAGCCTTGTGCAACCAAATCTGAGAAATAAAATCCAAATAAATCTGCATGGGTATGGATTTTACCAACGCAAAGGAATACAACTGGCAAGAGAAACTGACAATACATCCACTGCGTGCTTGTGCAATTTAACACGAACGTTATGCAGCCGACAGAACCACACATTTTTCTCTACATTTTTCCATCTGGCAGATGATTTATTTCAGCCTGGTGGCAGCACAGTGGCTGTGAACTTTAAAAATGGCGTTGCTTTGGACTAAACCACTAAACCTAGCAAAACTCTGGAAAGCCATTTAATTGTATCCATTTCTGTCCAGGACAATAACTGAAAGAAAAAGGAAGTAGTTATATTCACCTCAGCAGTTCATCCCCTCACTCTTCTTCTGTTCCCAGAGCTGTCAAATAAAATATTCTTGCCAATCCCTGCAGCAATCTTTGTAATGAAAGAAACTGACTCTCGTTAAATGTTGGCTTTAGTACATTTTTCAGGAGCTGACAATACAAATTTCCTCTGAGATGAGGATTTACACTAAACCCGAAGCACAGTTTAAACCCTGCTTGTGATAAAGCAAGTCAAATGTAAATCACAAGGATTTTGAATTGCTTTCCTAGAACATGGCATAGAGCAGTGTTTCTCACCCTGTGCTTTTCCAGATGTTTTGGATTTCAGCTCCCATAATTTCTAACAGCTGATAAGATAGCTGGGATTTCTGGGAGCTGAAGTCCAAAACACCTAGAGGAGGATAGTTTGATGAACACTGGCCTACCCTTAAAGCAGTGGTTATCAACCTGTGGGCCCCCAGATGTTTTGGCCCTCAACGCCCAGAAATCCTAACAGCTGGTAAACTGGCTGAAATTTCTGATAGTTGTGGGCCAAAACATCTGGGGACCCATAGGTTGAGAACCACTGGACTAAACCAAGTGGCTAGACTGCATCTCCCAGTGTTCTTCACCATTGCCTACACTGACTAAGGTCGATGTTACCTGAAGTCCAGCAACATTAGGACAGCTACATAGTTCCCACTCTTTGATTTAGGATGAATCTACACTGTAGTATAATTGCAGTTTTACACCACTTTAACTGTCATGCAATCCTGGGAGTTGTAGCCTTATAATGTCTTTAACCTTATCTGCAAAGAATACTGATGCCTCACCAAACTGCAAATCTCATGATTTTATAGCACTCAGTTAAGGTGATGTCAAACTGGATTGATTAAAGAGTCTATAGGAAACTTTAGAGCAATTGTTACTTAATTGGTGATACCGTATTTTTCCTGCCATTATAAAAGAGAGATTTTCTGCCATAGGTGTCAAAAGAACCAATTTGGCCTAAGGAGCTATTCATCTCGATTTTAGAGTTGGAGTGAAGTTTGCATCATGCAGCAAAATATCACAAACTGTCTTGAAGACAGGGAAAACTGAAACATGTTGTGTGTTTCACTACAATCCTGTTAATCCTGAGAGAGTCAAAGCCTAGTCCCAAATGACATCATATTTTCACATTAAAAAAATCAATTATCACTAGAACAAAATCTATGTCCGATCCAGTGGTGTAGCAGATGAGTTTTGTTTTAAAATCATAAGAAAAATATCAAGCCAAGCTCTCACAAAATAAATCAGGTCAAAACAAAGCTGTGTTCAAATATCTGCTTTAATTGTATAATTTTAACATTTTTTTTATAAAAATGTACAACAGACTACTTGTACAGTTTATTAATGTAAAATCCAAAGCAAGCTTACCTTGTAAGATCATACTTTGAGTGAAAGGCATTTGGCGGAACATAAAAAAGCATGTGCTGGGAGGTGATATTTTACTCAAAACAAGGCTGGGGCGATCATGCAGCAATTGCATTGACTAATCTAGAAAAGCCATTTGTGTGATTCTGTGATGGTGGCAGTCTGGTGGCAATCATCTAGGGAGGCTTCTAGGTTTTAAGTCAGAACATAAGAAGGCATGCAAGACCTGAGGTAGTTTGACAAAACTGGCAGAACAACAAGGCAAACCAATTCATTCCCTGCTCCCCAATCTGTTACGGAAGACCTGGTCTAATTTCAGGAAAGAAAATCTTCTCCAACATCTAGCTCTAAAATTTCTGCTTATAAAACAAATTAAAATCTCATTGCTTTGGCTCAAATCCTGGCCCTCATAATAAAAAAATTAACAACTAGTTCTATGGTTTAATCCACGCCATCCAAAATTCCTGTGCCAAGCTCATTGGTGCCAGCAGGGGGAGCATGGCTGGCACAGATCCGTATGCAGAAGGCAGCTAACTTGGATACAGATCTCCTTGTTTGTGATGTCAACAGCTCAGCATTTGCCTACAACACCGTGAGAACATCCACATCCATGTGCACATGACCCATCATCACTTAATGGGTCTCCAATGGAGTGTATTACATATTCAACCATATATAATACACTCTATAAACAGTGACAGAGAAAAAGATAGACAAAGAGAGCTTGGATATGCCTTGCTTTTGGTACTGACCATACCACAGTGAAATAGAAGCTTCTATAGCTAAAATCTGCTACTGTTCTGGATCAATAACCTGCATTATACTTGTATCTGTGGCACAAAACACAAAGGTGTTTGTTCCCTACCTCCTACGTTCTTACATAAGAGCTGGTGGAGAACTTGACTTTGTAGGAAAGAGAGAAAAAACATACTCTGAAAAAATAAATATCCCATGTACATGTGAAAAGACTATGATAGCCTAACAAGTTCAAATCTGTGCTATGAAATCTTGCACATGAAGTATGCTCCCTAACTTGTAACAAAATCTTAAAATTAAGGTGCTTTCAACATAACGGAACTGACAATGCGAACTGAGGGACCACGCAAAAAGAGCTGATGTGAAAGAGAAATATATAACAAGTGCTCACCCATCCCCACCCCCAAGGCCCCATTACATTTGAATGCAACAATAGAAATGCTTTTCCAATGAGACTGATTTTGCTTTCATAAAATTCCAGAATTGCTAGTAGAAAAACTGTGTTATATAACCTAAAGTTGTTTGAAAAGTCACCTTGTATGAATGAGTAAAGCTGGAACATCTCCTTCATGTGAGTAAACCCAGATTTAAATTTTTACCTTTAGTAGCCACACTACTACAAGGTCTTATGCTTCTCTGGAAACCTTGACCAAAAAAGAGAAACCCTTTAGTTTGCAGTATTTGAAAAGCACCTCATTATTTCTTAGATTTAATAAATGTCTGTTTTTTTTAAAAAAAATGAAAATGTATTTTTGTGCAAAAAGCAAACACCCACCTAACAAACTTTCCCACATGAAATATCTTCAAGAAGTAGACAGAAGAGATTTCATGAAACTTTCATGTGAAAGCAGAACAACTAGACTTACTTTTGATAGCTCTTACCAAGAACATGAAGCCACTTCAACTCTCAATTTCCCATGACATTATTTGAAAAACAATTATCAGTGATTTGTATGTTTGGAGGACATGCCAAATGAAGAATTTCTAATTGATTGTGGATTCCACATAGATTCCAGATCAAGTAGACAGCTAGACCTTGCCTAGATAGTAAATCGAGGCTGCAAATACTTCAAGATATAATCAGGATTCATAAGATGGCAAGTTTTTCCTTCATAATCCCTCTGGTTCCTGCCTTTAAAAAAATTAAGAAGTTAGCATTCACGCTTGTGAGCTGTCCACATAGAGCTTGAAAAGATAAAGCTCAGGCATTGGCTGCCTGCCTCAATGAAGTCAACATCAACATCAGCTTAATGATGGCACAGTTACGAACCATCCATGAAACACACACCTGCCATATTTTAAAATATATCTGTAAAATGTAGACCACTGAAGATTACCAAAGAACTGCTGATATGAACTGAAATGTTAAGTGAACTGAAATGTTTTGCCACATAATGTTTTGCCACTGAAATGCATTTCTTTTAAATATGGGAGAAGTCCATCTGAAACAGATGGACTTGAAGCACACCTTTTCCACTGGTGTAACATCTTGTGCTAAATTTTGATTATAAAAGTAAGCTAGTTGAAAAAAGTGTGCATTTTCCTCCCTTACAAAAGTTGTATCCATAAAAGTAAATTGTGGTGAAAACCAGTAGTTACTAACACTGATAGGATCACAAGGGGCAGTAGAGTGTACATATAAACAGTTCTGAGTCACGCATTACAAATCCAAATCCTTGTAAGGAGATGTCAGACTGTGCTTCATTTCATGTTATGTTGCATCGAAAGAGGAACTTTTCCCTTAAAGTGATTTCATCTTTCCAGTCCAATGTCGCTTTTGGAAATGCCTTTTAAAAGTTCAATTTTAAATGTCACTAATTAAGAAAAGCTGTCAACCACACTGTGCACAGAATACTGTCTTGGGTGTCATCTGTGAAAAGGAGAGGCAAATATAAGGAGTTTGCGCTCGTGGCCCAAAGAATCATTGCTCAAAACTTTGGCATGTCAGAACTGCTCTCCCTTTCTCCCACAATTAATTAAAAGCATAAAAACAAACAGGAACGAGTTCTGAGGAAGTTATCCTCATAATCAGATGGCATAATCATCATGTTCTTCTCGTGGACTGAAGGCAGCGGCCCGTAGTATATCCAAGCAATTCACTAAAATTAGAGTTCCTGTGAGATGCTTCCAGCGTTTTGTGATAGGACTCTTCATCTTATCAAGACCAATATGGAGTTCTTGGGTAACATCACGATAACTGTCTCCCATCTGATTGCTCCATGTTAGCATGAAGTCATATGCTGGTTTCCACATGGCCTGTCCAAGGCAAGAAAGCAGCATTAACAAAAGTTGCAAGCAGTATCTACCTTGAGAATTTATGTCTTACCAGAGTATGGAAGCAAACAGTAAAACAGTTATCTGCAAAAAGTTATCGGGTGCTTTGTGAGGGATTAGGAAAACTGTATTTCAAAGATGATGACATAAGAGGCCATGAAAATCACTTTGCCAATGTAAAAAGTAATAAATATTTATTTAATCCTTGCTTTCTCCCACCGTGGGGCCCAATGCAGCTTACAACCTCCACCTTTGTAGGTTTAACTTTTGAAGATCTGATCATTCACAAATTTAATTAAATGATCTCTCTAGGTCTTCCAGTGCAATACTAGGGTCAATATGTGGAATATGTTGCACTGGACAACCTAGAGATTCTTAGAGAGGTGTATTAAGTTTTAAAACCATGTGTTTTTTTTTAGTTTGATGTTTTCCCAATTCTTCAGGGGTCCTGCATGCCTAACCTCAGCAAATAAGGAGAGTTGACTTTACAGCCACCTTCCAGTCAATGTTACTTTAATAATAATAATAATAATAATAATATATTTCTAGACAGTCCTCTCTCCCTGAAGGGACTGAGGGTGGTTCACAAAACAAAAAGGCAAACATTCAGTGCCTCAAATGAATACAAACACATCAAAATAATACAAGATAATGCACAGTAACAACAGTAAACTTACAACAAAGAATGAATCATCAAGATGAAAATAATAATAAAAACCAATAAAACGTGGTAAACTAAAACATGAGAAAACATTACAACATATACCCTAAATCAATTAAGATACAATTACATTAAAATGGCTTTAAAATGGCTAATACCAGCTTAGAAGTATCCTGCTCGAATTATCCTAGAATACAAGTTGACTACCCCAGGAAGACACAGAGGAGACCATCTTCACCAATGCAAAACATGACACAAAATGTCACCTGCCTTTACCCGTTTCATATTATTATTATTATTATTATTATTAATTTCGATTTGATAAACCGCTCTTCCCGAGGCTCAGGACGGTTCACAGCATATAAAAACAGCATATACAACAGCATATAAAAACAGCATATAAAACAGCATATAAAACACATAGGATTAAAACGCATGAAATTACATCTTAAAAACAGTCACACAAAATCATAGCCATATCAGTGCTTGGGGTAAAAATACTTTCCTTGAGACCATCTCCCCAATTCATTTGCTGCCTGATTTCCCTCCTAGCATGTTGAAGCCTATTGTGAGCATCTTGATCCTTTGATTTCGCAGTCCTCATGCTAAAGATCTTCACACTTCAGTTATCCAAACATGTGTTGTCTTGGCATTAAACTTTATGTGAAGCTTACAAATCTGTGCCTTGCTTAGAACTCAAATAAATTATCATAATGAGCTCAGGGCTGACTGGTTTTTAATGCAGCAGCATCTATAAAAACCTACCTTGCAGGAGAGCAAGAGTAAGGTAATGTTGTCAGACATATCAAATCCAAAAACCTGGCTGTCAATTCTGATAAGTAATGCAAACTTTTTTGTAATAATTAGTGTGCTGTTCCACATATCTGTGTTTTCAGTAATGTATCTATATATTAGTATTACTTAGAAAGAAGTCAGATGTTACCAGCTCCAGCTCTCCCAAGGTTGAGAAATGTAGTTTATGTCTGCAAGCACTTGTCATTTATATTCACACCTATAACATGTCACAATAGGCTTTTGTGATCAATGAAGCTTGTGTGAGTCCACAGAAGAGAAAATAAGTCACAAAAAAGGAGGTACTTCCTTTCCATGTGGCTGCATTTTTTGAACCAGGCACCACACAACAAAAGTTGTGATGTGCCCCTTTCCTTAGCTTTTGTCATAATTCAAAATCAGAAAGGCAACTGAACACAACACTGAGCTGCTTTCACAACCTATTGTGCAGAACCAGCCATCCAGCAAGCCCTGCATATATTACACGTTCACTTTCTTACCTCACTATCTACAGCTCCATTCTTGTCCCGATGGGGAGCTTCATAGGCATCCATCTGTTGCTTGGAGACCTTGGCCAATCTCTCTGCAAGCTCTCTCCAGCGCTGGGCCACTTCCACAGCAGTAGTCAAAAGCACAAAATCCTGAATGAGCCTGATGACCAAGCCCTGGCAGTCCATTTTCAGTAAGGCCTGGAAGAAGGCAAAGCAACAGTTAAGGAAATCCACCTTCTGTGGATGTAGGTTTGGAAGGAGAAGAGGCATATCAACACCAATATCATTCAATTTACATGTGAAAGAGAACGTGTCAAAAAAACAGAACACAGGCAGTCCTAGAGTTACAAACATCCTACTTAGAAATGACTCATAGTTAAGAACAGGGGTGAGACAACAGGAAGTGAGAGAAATCTACCCCTACAAAGGGAAATTCGCCTCTGAAAGAATTATCATGCAGGAAATGTGTCTCCATTGACTGACGCTTTCTCACCAATCCTTGTTTTTACAACAAGCCAAATTTTTCAAATTCCAACTGTCACAAAGACAGAAAGTGAGGCAAAATCTTCTGAACAGGGACCAAACAGGAAAACAGACACCACAGAGGTGTTAACAATTTCCAATGCTATCCAAAGCTTAGGACTGCTGTTATACTGAAAATTTTTTTTTACCTTATTAACCCCACCTTTCTCTTCATTCTCTCAGAATAATTTGTAACTTTTAAAAACCAAATCAACTAATATTTATTATTTTGAAAATAATAAAGCTAATTTTAAACTAAGTTAGATCATGCTTTCAAAATTTCACACTCCAAAGCTAAATTTGTAGCTAGAAATATAAACAGAAATAATGATATTGTTTTCTATTAGAGCAGGGAAAATGTAGCATTTTAGACTCCTAGAGCTCCTATTCCCCTCACCCCAAATTTAAAAAAGGGGAATATATTTCTACTTATAATGCTTTCCCTAAACTTCTAATGGAAAATTTGCCACACTTCTGGGTCATACTGGACCATTTTAATTCCAGGCCTTTTTCTGACCAGGAAATAAATGAGGAGGCAGCTCCTAGTTTATTTTATTAGAAAAATGCCAAATGTGGCTGGGGTGGGAAATGTGGCAAAATTGGAGTCCCCAAGGGGGCAGGTGAAAATAATTTTAACACACACATACACACAAACCATAGAAAATGCTTTCTTAAAATGTGGTGCAGGAATACTGTTGTGCTGCCTGCCCATGGTTTCTATTTTGACAAATTTAAAAGTACATTTAAGTAAAAGGAAGATCACACTTTTATTCCATGCTAAAATAACTCTAAACTTCCATTTATTGTGAGATATGAAATGTTATTCTTGTGAAAAGGTTACTAATGTTCTGGTGTTAGGTGAACTCAAATCTGTTTGTGCATTACAAATTTCAAACAAGGAGTATACATGTGTTAATATGGACAACTGATGGCAGCCACTTATCCCCAAATCCCAGATACCTCTCAACTGCCTTCTCCTACATCCACGGTTTGTGGAGCAGTGAGCTACACATGCAGTAAGTGTTGCTAGAGTTTATCAGCCAGCAGCAAACACCATGGCCTATTCCCGAGTTATTTCATACTGCACAAATATAACACCGCAATTCCACTTTAACGGCCTTGACAACATCCTATGGAAATCTTAGACTGGAAATTTGGAGAGAGGCTTTTGAATTCCTAGCCAAGGACTGCCTCTAATTTCTTTGACTAAATTATGAGCTTCAGGACACCACAGAATGTATCGAAGGATATAAAAAGGTATGCAAACACATAAAACCATCCACCCATACAAGAATTCCAAGGAGTGCAGCAATGGCAATTCAAGTGGGATCACAGTTGTACAGTTGCAAAGTGGGAGAGGGTTCCAATGCCTTTATTGGCAGCAATCGGCAAGTAAAAGCTGAACTCTTCTAGATATACTTGGCTGTGAATTATGTTGTGGTAGGCAATGCTTTTAGGTGGAAAAAGTCTTAGACAGACAGGGTGCACCAAGAAGATTCCAGCCAACCTGCTCAATAACGTTATCACCTGACTAATGTTTGCAGATCAGATTACTATTGTATGTTGCCTGTCTTGTATGTTAATTACTAACGGCAGGAATTGTCTGCTTGTATATATTCTGTAATCCGCTCTGAGTCCCCTTCGGGGTGAGAAGAACGGAATATAAATAAAGATCATTATTATTATTATTACTACTACTACTACTGCTGAAAGCACGACTGGCATGAGTTAAACAGTCCTGGCTAGTTTCAACTATAGTGCCTGAATTCTGGGCTCAATTAAAAAAAATAACCCCTATTAAAACCTAGCTGCTGACCAAGGGAAAATCCATTCTCCTGAACATTAATTCTTAAAGTCAACTCAGCCGAACTCTTCATTTTTGCCTGCAAATTGATGGTTTAAGGCTACTTCAGATCTGTTTGAAATCATCCTCGTGATCATAAACCATCTCCTGTGGAAGATAATAATCACACAATATACAATATAATGACTCCCTCCAAGGTATTTTCATAGACAGTGTATAAACTACTATTCAATTGAATTTACAAACAATGCATTAACTGACTGTTTACGTATATTGTGTGATTATTATCTTGTTATATAATTGATTAATGCTATTATGGACATTGTTATAGAGGGAATACTATTGATCTCATTTTTCTATTCATGTATGATGTTTAAAAATACTTGATGTTATCTGAGTATTCTAAGTTTCCAGCAGACAGTGCATAAACTGTTATTGAATTTATTTTATGAACAGTGCATTAACTGTTTGTTCATATATTGTTTGATTGGTAAATCACTGTGAATTGATCGTTGCAACCTTAGACACTGATAATTGCAACACAATTGATTCCATGGAACTATTATTACTTCATTTCTACTGATACAGAGTTTAATAACTCATATACATTCCATTCATTGTATGCGTCTACAACCTTAGGAGTGATTTTTCAACTTAGCCACCCCCCTGTACATTCAGACTAGCCTTGTGTCAAGCAGATTAAATCTGGGATGAGGCAGTGCACATTTCTAGTGGCAGAACAGTCTGTGATTTCCTCTGGCTCAACCAGGTGCTCCAGCCTTTTAGATACAATAACTACACTCTACGCCTAAGAGTGGAGTGGTTATGGGCATCAACATGATGGAGTGGAGGCACCCCAACACCTGGTATTTAATAGCTGGCAATAATTACATTATAGTCTATATGCTATTAAAGTAATAATCACCCTCCTAATGGGAAAAGCAAATTAGACAAAAGGCATTGAAGTTCTTTACCAAGCTCTCCCAGCCACACTTTATACTTCTGGAAAAACAGAATGTGTTAAAAAACAGATGGATCTCTCCCTTCAACATTTTTCTGTTGCAATCATCCACTGCCAGCCAGCCTGAGGCTGTGCTCTTGTTTCCTGTGCCTTACAACCTGGAGTTCACAATGCCTTTCCATGGTATTTATTAACTGAAGAGTTTGCTGTACAGAAAACCAGTAGGCAGTACACCACAGATGGATACTTGATATTCATCGGCTAGTAAGAATACAAGTTTAATGCACAGACACATTATGTTCGGGTGACATCCTGAAAAGGGGCAGAATTTCATTTATGGACATTTGGTTTTTATGTTAATTAGCTTATGGGCATTTATGTCACAGTTCTCAGTATTAAGGTAAAGGTTTCCCCTGATGTTAAGTCTAGTCATGTCTGTCTCTAGGGAGTGGTGCTCATCTCCATTTCTAAGCTGAAGAGCCAGCGTTGTCTGTAGACACCTCCAAGGTCATGTGGCCAGCATGACTGCATGGAGTGCCGTTACCTTCCCACAGATGCAGTACCTATTGATCTACTCACACTTGCATGTTCAAATGTTCTCTCTAGAAATCTCCTAAACGCTCCAGTGCAACTCTAGGGTCAACTTCTGTCAGTTGTCTTTCTAGGTCCCTCAGTGCAATCCTATGATCAATGTATAGCAGAAGTTCCCCGTGGAGTCATGCTGGGAGACCTAGAGATTCCTAAAGAGCTATTCTCTAAAATAACTGTATTTTTATTTTCAGTTTTCCAATATTGTGGATGTCTTGTGCTTCTAATGTCAGCAAATGTGGAAAGCTGGCTGTATGCTTGCTTGATCCTAGAAACCTTATTCAGCCATCATCCTGAGATTTCAGAAAGTATCCTTGCCCACATACCATCAAAACAGATTGCCCATTCCCATGAAGAGCTATGGTCAAATCTACAACTCTGGTCTCAGTTTCTGCTATCACATGGCCATCAAAGAGTTATAAAGCAGCTGCTCCTTGCCCTTTTGTCTCAGCTCTCTATCTAGAATATGGAGACAACATGGAATAAAAGCTGATTATAGGGTTGCTATTATGCTCAACTGCAAGATAATGGATGCAAAGGACTGGGAACCCTTTGGAAGTACTATGGGAAGGCTAGGTATTCATCAAAGCTTTTAAAAGGCTAGTTTTAAAAGCAGAGCTACAGTTATCTCATGTTGTCTCAAGCTCCACAAAGGAAGGAAACAGGAACTGCAGGCTGACAACAGACATGCTCCCTGATCAAGAATGATGATATACAATATCATACCACCACATGTATTATATTATATTATATTATTTATTTATTTACATGTATTAAATATTGGCCAGAAAGCAGAACACTATACAATAAACATATACACTCTAAAATGCAATATAAAATACAAGATAAAATACACAATAAAACAGTTAAAAACACACTTAGGTTTCTGGCAACATTGGGAATTTCCCTGCCCATTTTTCTTTGTGGTTTATATATCACAGGCAGTCCCCTACTTATGAACAAGACAGGTTCTGTAGGTTTGCTCTTAAGCTGTATTAGTCTGTAGGTTGGAACAGGTACAGTTAACTCCAGCCAAAATATATCTCTTTTAGCATTAAACAGCATAGGGAAGGGTATTTGTTTTGCTGTCTCTGCTCAGAAGGTTTTGTCTCACTTTTTTGTCTCTGTAAGAATTGGACTCTGAAAAATGTGGCTTGTTGTGGAAACTAGGATAGGTGAGAAAGCTTCAGTGGAGACCTCTTTTCGCCATGATAACTCTTCCAGGAGTTAATTTTCCTTCCTTAGGATAGATTTCTCTCCCTGTTGTCACCCCCATCCCCATTGTTTGTAACTCGAATGTTTGTAACTCTGGGACTGCCTGTAGTTGAAAAAAGGGAGATGGTTGAAGAGTATGGTATTACTGTACTGCCAATGATTTTCTTTTCTCTTTTAATGGCTCAAACTTTGCTAGCTCTCTTAGCGCCTTATTACATTTACAGGGGAAAGCATGGATGACTGTCCCTTTAAGAGTAGCCAATTGCCCCGCTTATATTGTTAACTGTTCCATTTCGCCTCCCCATCACACTCACACATGGAAACTTAAGAGCTGGCAATACATTTATCTTACATTCATCACAAGGTCAGTATTACTTTTTTGTTTTTAATCAGGAGAAACAACAATTCCAAAAACTATGGGCTCCCTTGACCTGCCCCAAGCCCCTTTCATTAAAGAAGACTGACACCTGTTTAAAACCACTTATTTCCATGGGACCCTATTGTTCTGCCCTAAACCTCATAGTACACAAGAGACAGTGATCCAGGTTAAAGGCATTTCTTTCCATGGGATCCTATGGTTCTGCATCAATGCCTATAGGATGCAAGAGACTGCTGACGGTTGGTCAATGAAACAATATGGGACACTTTTGATGGTTTACATCACACCTGGTTTTCAGTTGCAAACACGGGAATAAAGTGTGATAAGAGGTGGGAGCTCTAAATACGATTACTGGCCTGTGTTCAAAGTTCCTTCCTTTCAGGACATTTCTGCCTCTTTTCAACCATCAGGGCTATGCCTGACAGCCAGTAGTAGTTTAACTCATGTGATGAGCTCAGTGCCTCTCCATACTTGAAAAGAGGCTGAAGTGTCCTACGACTGGGAAATTTAAGGTGATTACAGACACCTCCAAGACAAGAATCAAGCATATTCATTTGCATAATTTACAATGAAACTTTTCTGGCTTTTGCTTATTTAATGACTCAACACGAAATAGTGTTTTTTCTCTGAGTTGTTGATGGTAGCAATAAGTAAGCTCCAAATCAATCTTGTTTCCCAAACATTTGTGAAGATACTCCAAAAAATAGAGAATAATGCTAGTGTGGGGTTAGGGGAATTTACTATTCTTTAGTATGAAGAGCAGTACATGTGAAAAAGATTTTGGAGTCCTCATGGACAACAAGTTAAACATGAGCCAACAATGTGATGTGGCGGCAAAAAAAGTCAATGAGATTTTGGCTTGCATCAATAGAAGTATAGTGCCTATATCCAGGGAAGTCATGCTACCCCTCTATTCTTCCTTAGTTAAACCACACCTGGAATGCTGTGTCCAATTCTGGGCACACAGTTGAAGGGAGATGTTGACAAGCTGGAATGTGTCCAGAGGAGGGCGACAAAAATGATCAAGGGTCTGGAGAACAAGCCCTATGAGGAATGGCTTAAAGAGCTGGGCATGTTTAGCCTGAAGAAGAGAAGGCTGAGAGGAGACATGATAGCCATGTATAAATATGTGAAGGGAACTCATAGGGAGGAGGGAGCAAGCTTGTTTTCTGCTGCCCTGGAGACTAGGATGCAGAACTATGGCTTCAAACTATGAGAAAGGAGATTCCACCTGAACATTAGGAAGAACTTCCTGACAGTGAGACCTGTTCAACAGTGGAACTCTCTGCCCTGGACTGTGGTGGAGGCTCCTTCTTTGGATAGTTATTGCTTCTTCTCAGCTACAACATCATAATACCTAGCCTACTTGCTCCAATGACCTATTTCAGTTTCCAAATAAAGCCTTTTTTCAACATACCTGTAAACTTCCACAATGAATTGATATTTTAAACTCATGTGTTGAATTACAATTCCACATCAGGGAGAAAAAAACATTGAACTATCATTTTACATCATATCATCTAATCATATTGTAGTGCCATACAAAAACCTTTTTCTGTGCTAAGCCATCATAAGGACAGTAAAGGGTGCTAGAAGAGAATGACTTGTGTTCACTGTTGAATAAATCGTTTCAGCCACAGATGTAAGCATGGGCTGACTCATAAGAGAGACACAGTAGCAATCTAGGAAAACTTAAGATGTTTTACTAGATAATACAGGAAGAAGGCTACATGGGGTATCATAGTCGGTCCCAGACAATCTATCCTTGCTATCCAATATGAGCGTAAAGGCAAAATGAAACATCATTATTACAAATGTCAAAGTAAGTTTGTGAAGACATCAGCCCTAGCTTTCAGGCTCCTAGTTTTGTGGAGAATGAGCCAACAACATGACATGGTCCGAACCCTGGTCTTAAAACTATCTGGATATGTTGATCACTAACTAGCAGGCCCGTAGCCAGAATTTTGATTGGGGGGTGGGGGGTGGTGAGTCTGAGTGAGAGAGGGTCTACCCTAGCAAAACTTTTGCATTGTTATCCCAATACCCCCATGCATATGGGATATATTGAGCATGGTGATCAGATCATGATATGAATAAACATAACAGTTTAAATAATGTACCAGTAAGGCCTTCTCGTGGACCACCCTGAGAATTTCGAGGGGGGCGGGGACTAAGGCCCCTCAAGCCCCTCAAGCGCTCCCCCCCCAACCCAGGCTACGTGCCTGCTAACTAGCCATGGTTTTTGAAAAAGAACATTTTCATTATAGTGTTTGTAAAATACATACCAAGAATATACACTTATAAACAAATCATCAAGTGTGCAGACATATAAAGAAGAATATCCCTGTTAATGAAGGAAGCATTCACATAAATTTTGGCTTAACTTTTTCATTTCTCTCCCTCTTCACCCATTATCTTATTTCAATCAATAATTTGTTATTATTTCTTCCAAACTGCTAGTATTTCTTCTTGAATGGACTATCCAGTGTTTCTCAAACTCTGCTTCTCCAGCCAGTTTACCAGCTGTTAGGAATTGTGGGAGCTGAAGTCCAAAACATATGGAGGAGCACAATTTGAGAAGCTCTGGACTAGAATATTCAACATCTAATTAAAATAACACTCACTTATTACCTATTCTACAAAATCCTGTCCATACAACAATTTCTAACTCTTTTAACCCCTCTCTTCAAAACTAAGATTTCATTATATTTATTTCTGTGCTTTTCCTAGTGCTTTTCCTGTTTCATAAAGAATCCTGTCAGTCAAACATGCCTGGTGCTCAGACAAAGAACTAGTATGAAAGAAGAGAAGAAGCAAATGATAGGGTTTGTCTTCTAAACAAACTGTCATGATAATTAAACTGAGGTTTTCCTACAGTAAATATTAAGTCTTTAATTACTATGACAGTTTGTTTGAATTTTAAAAAATGAAGCCATTGTCATTCTGCCCCTCCTGCTATGTACATATACTCTGATTTTATTAGTTCCCTGTCATAACACCGGGGAACACACGTCAGTGTGTTTGACTTAAATGAATTAATTGTGAACAAGTGAACTATAAGCTGGGGACAAAAATAATTGTAACAATTATCCACATATTAAACTTATTCTGCAAACTACATTTTCCATTCTACTCTTCTTCCCCAAGGAAGCTCAAGGTGCATTATATAAATCTCATTCTTTCCCTGCTTGTTTTCAAATAATCCACCTGGTGTAAAAGAGGCTTAGAGAACAAGAGGGTTGATGCATTCTGTCCATGCTACAGAAGCAGGTCTGGCAGCATCACAAAGCTGTGCTGTAGCCACTATCAAGGCAAACTTTGGATTCAAACTTTGGGTTATTAAAAGCCACGAGCTTTACAACAGGCTCTTGGTGCAAATTAAAAACTGACACGGATCAACACACCACAATTTGGTCTGCTTATACAAAGACTCTCATAATAAACAGCTGCCGCCATATCATAGATCAAAAACAACTTTTTATATTTACAATATTTTTAACCTGAGTAACAGCAAAGGCCTTTAGAGTTGCTCTAGCCATTCTGTACCTTAGACATCTCACTTTCAGGACAAACCTCCGGCTAGTATGAGCATCTAATAACATTGAAGAGTGGGGTTTTAAAGTCTGTTTTTAAGGCAAGCAGTAGCATTCAACCCAGACTGTTCAGAACTCTTTAACCCAACAAAATTCTAAAAGATCTGACAACTACTTTGGGATTAGGAGGAGAATACTTACTGACATCAGTTCCTTCTGGAAAGATTTCCTATCTTTATTGTCTGAATTATTGCAGTCTTCTTTCAATTTCTCCAGCACAGAAGCCACACATTCTGGTTCACTGTCCAAATCTGCTCGACAGAAGAAAGCAAGTGGCAAGTTGCCATACCCCAGGGCATCTGCAAAGGCCCGCCAGCTGCTAATGTTTTCCATGAGCAAAGTCCTTACTGACGCATAGATATAGGTGAGGAATTTACAAGGCCTCAGGATTTGCTCCAGCAACATGCTAGTGGTGAGCTCAGGTCCAGAGAAATAATTTGGCTTGACTTTCCCAACAACTAAAACATTTTTGGTATGGACCAGGCCAATTTTACCCTGATAGTATCCAATGTACCACTCTTTTGTCCATAGCTGGCCTTTCAACTTGATTTTCTCCTCATTTAGCAAGGCTATGGTATCTCCCTTCTTATACTCCAAAAGGTAATGATTCTTGCTTTGCCTCACCACTGTTTTCAGTAGTTTCCCATATTTTAAGCTCCCCACCATCCGATCCTGAAAAACTGGATATTTGCTGATAGTTGCAAGAGGGGACAAAATGATCTTGCCAACCTCCTTTTTCTTCAGGAACCTTCTCTGTCCAGTGGATCTCACAGCACTTTTGGGAGGAGGCTGGGGTGTTTGGACACAGAACTGAGTCAGGATGGCATCCTTATCATCCTTGATCTGTATTCTCAGTGTGAAGTCAGACAGCTCATTGGGATCATGGGATATGATGGGGAAGATGAGGCGGCTGACTTTCCCCAACTTCATTTGAAAGCCTCTCACTATTTTTGCCTGCTCACTGGATCTCACCTCATAATTGGTCATGTTTGAAAACATGCAAAGCTTTAGGTCTTGTGGTCTCCCTAAGGTGAACTGGTGCTTACCCCACAACTGCAGTGCCACAGGCGCAACACAATGTACTTGGCGCGTAACTTCATTTACTAGCAGAGTCTTCGGAGCACAATCATGTCCAAAGATAGCCACCACTGTTTTAAAAGAAGGATGGATGTGTTTTGGACCATAGACACCCACAGTGATCTTTTTAAGGATATGATCCCAAACTGTATATGGATACAAAATATTCTGTCCTTGGGCCACAGCTGCAATGTACATGCAGGGCTCTAGGTTCTCCAACTGGACCTGGATTGTGTCTCCATAGCACTGTTTGAGTTGCACTGGTGTATACGGGCCTTCCTTCATGTCGCTTCGCAGACACTGTACCCCCACTAAACTCTTACTAACAACATCATTCTTCACTTCAGCTGAAATCTTCATCTCTAGCAGGATGGAGGTTTGAATCTCCATGTTGCTCAGCTTAATTTCTAGCACAGGGCTTATAGTGCTACACCTATCACTGTTGAGTTCCAAAGGTGGATCCAGTAGAGCTTTCATAGAGATCTGTTGTGTCTCTCCAGCAGCCACATGGCCTTCTGGAATACGAATGTTTATATTTGTATCTGGAAGCTGAACTGCACCTCCAGAGCTATCCAGTTTGCAAACTATGTTGGTTTCTACAGGTTGTGTCTGACCCCAACCAGGGTTCTGGCCCAGTAGATCCAGGTCATGGCATGATCTCGCTAGCTTTCGATGGTTCAGCCATGCAGTTCTGAAGTCTTCTCTACTTTGGAACTGTTCTGGGGTAGGAGATTTCAGTCCAGAGAATAAACCTGAGGGCATTGGATTTTCTGACTTTGCTTGAAGTACTGATAGCTCTGATAAACTGTATGAGCGTTTGCTTCTGAAAAAAGGATTGTCCCGCCGGCTTGGTTGGTCAAACTGAAATCCATTCATCAATGGAATTTCATCAAGATGATTCCCAACACTGCTGTTTGTTGCAGAGCTCGACCCTGTAAATGTAGGCACCTCTGTGTCAAAGAGCAACAAATCCACTGGAGCATGAAGGGACGATTCTTTTTCTCTGTCCAGAATTTTCTGCACATTACCATTGAGAAAAGGGTTAGTCTGTCGGTTATTCAGGAAAGGGTTGTTTTTGGCTAAGCTCCATTTTGCTTCAGTCCAGTCTCCGAGGAGATCGAGTTCTTTGGCTACTTCATCGGAGCTTTCTAGCAGATTGTCTATCATTCCACTGTCCGTCAATGAAGAGTTTCGGTAATTGAGAGGCTGGACATAGGATGCTGGGATGTAGCCCATCTCTGTGGTGTTGTGAGCATACCACCACTCACCTCCTGAGGTATCTAAGACATAAAGGTGGTCCCCCTTGGAGAACTTTAAGGTGGTGAAGTTGTTTGGGCAATAGTCTTTAATTGCGACAACTTCTTTTGCATTTCCAAATGATGTAGGATTGTCTACCATCAAGGCACTAGGAGAAGGCACTGGAAAGCAAAACAAAAAGTAGAATGTAAATATACCGCTCCAGATTGAACAAATGCTGTACAATGCTGCACATTCTCCCCCCTAGAACATCTGGATTTCCATAACCAAGTTATTATGCGAGAAATAATCATTTTAAGAAATCCTCTAAAGACATGGCTTTGCAACTTCATAAGTTTTTGGACTACAACATCTGCAATCTTCAGACCATTGGCAATGGGGGCTGAACCAAAAGGGAGTTGACAATCAAAACATCTGGAGAGCACCAGGTTGCTTAATGCTGTTATAAGAGAATCATTCTACTCAGAACTGAAGCATGTACAACTTAGGCAGGAATCTTATGCTCACTTACCTGGGAGTAAGCAATGAACTTACTTTTGAGTGGATGCCTACAGGATTGCAATGTAAGTCTTCAAGGGAAATTCCAATTTAACAGTCTGCAGAACTGTTGTTGATATTTATTTTTTTAAATCATCATTAAAACCTTAAAGAGATGCTATGCTACTATGGCTTTGGAAAATAACATGGACTTGTTAGGAAATAATGGAATAGCAGGAATAGCCTTGATCATGAACCAATTCAGTTTTTTCTAATGCTGATTTAACAGTTGCAAGGTCTGAATGAGTAATCATTGTGGTTACATTTGCAAGTATTATGTTAGTCCTATATCTACTTTATTTTACAACTGTCTCACTAACTCCAAATTCACCAGTTTCAAATCAACAAAAATAGGAATCTGGTAGAGGTTTCAGAGGTGACCTTTCACATTTTCCTTAATTGAAAATCTAACTGTAGGCTGAAAAGAGTTACAAATTACATTTTATCTATGAAGCAAACTTAATTTTTCATTTTCCTTCCTCTTTTATGATTGTTTAAACATCTTTGTCCTGATGAAGCAGGAGACAAAATCTTGAAAGTCTGCATGGTGCATTTTGTGTTGGCCAATAAAGATATCGATTATTATCTTTTATGGATTATTGGATTATGTTTCTCCAGCTACACTGCCCCATCCCAATGGTTTGTGGTGAATAACAGAGTCAGAGAATAAATTAATAAAACAGTAAACATTGATGTGTATAATTTAAGCAAGCATGCCTAGGACACCGCTGCAGTATAAAAATATTCATGGGAACTTCCTAGAAGACGAAGGCCATGCCTAAGGAATACATTGCATCTATTATGATTAAGGAAGACAACACTCAGCAGGGCAAGGCAATGACTGAGAAGAAATGACGATACTAATCTGAGACTGAGAAGCTTAGAAGTCTTAATACACACAAATCTGGGTTACTAGATAATCACCATCTGAGCATATTAAAAGAGACAGGACAGTAGTTTTAGCCCAAGGTAACAGTGCAGATGACTGGTCCAACCCTGGTCTTTAAGGCAAGAATCCCAGCACATCCATACTTTACATAGATGAAACTACAAATCAGATGCTCTCTTCCATTCCAGTCCTATAGAAGATATGGCTAAAAGAAAAACTCTTCCCCAGGTGCAAAATGTTAAATAAAGCAAATACATGCAGTTTCATTTCAAGAAAAATGTTGTCATGCCACAAATATGGCATAAGCATTATGTCACACACAGTTCTCATGTGCTCCCCTACCCACCTTTGTCCCTCCCCATTTGCCCTGCTAAATATGCTGTGCCTGCAGAAACTAGCCTCTTGTAATAGGCTAGTAATATTTGAGGTGTGTGTATAATCATATTAATATATATGGATGGACATACTTTATAATTCAGACCGGAGAATAATTTGGACCTTGTTATTGCTGTAAACCTATGCGTATATGTACCTTTAAGCCGCCTGAGTATCTACGGCGACTTCTTAGGCAAGGATCACTCCGAAGTGGGTTTGCCAGTTCCTTTCTCTGAAATACAGTCTACAGCACCTGATATTCAGTGGTGGTTTCCCATCCAAATACTAGCCAAGGTTATCCCTGTTTAGTTTCCAAGAAGAAACAGGATCTGGTGCCTTTAGGTTAAAGTGTATCCTTTCACAAATGGACAAATTGAAGCTGTTTTCCTGAAATGAATGTGTTCTGGAGACTACATTATAGGCACAGAGGGAGCACCCCTCACTTGATAGCAATTAGCTTTTTATTTATTTATTTATTATTTATTATTCGGGCTTCTATGCCGCCGACTCCCTGAGGCTCGCGGCGGCTTACAGGAGCCGAAGGGCACAGTAAAATACAGGCAATAAGCAGTTAAAAACAATTAAAAACAACAGCAGTATAGTAATTAATAACACAGTTAACACAATGAACAGCACATCATCCTCAGAAGAACGAATAGATGGCGGGGCATGGGCAGGACTTACTCACCAAAGGCCTGCTTAAACAGGTATGTTTTACAGGCCCGTCTAAACGGGAGCAAGACCTTCATAGCCCGAGTTCCGGCCGGGAGGGCGTTCCACAGCGTAGGTGCTATGACAGAGAATGCCCTCCGGCGGGTAGCAGTCAGCCTTGCGAGTTTAGCTGAAGGTATCTCCAGGAGATTGGAGTCCTCAGACCGAAGTGATCTCGGAGGGCAATATGGGGTGAGACGGTCCCTCAAATACGCTGGCCCCAGGCCGTGTAAGGCCTTAAAGGTGAGGACCAACACTTTGAAGGTGATCCGGTGCTCAATTGGCAGCCAGTGCAGATCCTGCAAAACAGGTGTTATGTGGGCGCCAGCTGGCGTGCCAGACAGGAGCCGGGCGGCAGTGTTCTGCACTAGCCTGAGCTTCCGGGTCACCGACAGAGGAAGGCCAACGTGAGCGCGTTGCAGTAATCCAGCCTTGAGATGACTGTGGCTTGGATCACCGTGGCCAGATCGTTCTGGGAGAGATAGGGGCCAGCCTCCTTGCCTGTCGCAGATGAAAAAGCGATCTTGCTGACCGCAGAGACCTGGGCCTCCATGGTCAGCTGGGAGTCCAAATGGACCCCAGGCTCTTTACGGAAGGCGATGGGCATAACACCACACCGTCCAGGCTCGGAAGCTGGACATTAACATCACCCGGGCGACCCAGCCACAAGATCTCCGTCTTCGCCGGATTCACCCTCAACCTACTGGCTCGCAGCCATCCAGTAACGGCTTCGAGGCAGTGTTGGAAATTATCGGGGACAGAACCCGGCCTGCCCTCCATCCTCAGAATGAGCTGGGTGTCATCAGCGTACTGGTGACACTCCAGCCCATAACTCCGCACCAGCTGTGCAAGCGGCTGCATGTAGATGTTAAATAACAGAGGGGAGAGAATGGCCCCCTGGGGGACCCCACAGAGTAGAAAAGCTTTCAAAGAAAATGCAAGCCAAGCTTTTTAAAACCCAATTTCTATAGATGAGAGGAAAAAAGCAAGTAAGGGGGGATGAGTGAGTGAGAGGCAAGCCCAGAAAATATATGTATATGATTTGGGGGGAGGGGCAACTTTCTAGCTAGAGCTTTACGTAATAAATTCTGGATCTTAATTGATAATTGGATAGATTCATGCTGGTTTACTAAGGAGAATCGTAAAGCGTATTACTTGATTCAAAATCAACTATTTCTGCAAGGAAAAAAGTCCAGAATGCAGAAGAAACAATAAGAAGTATTCCACACGTGTGTGTGTGTGTGTGTGTGGGGGGGGGGTTGTAGTATGATTCCTCCTCCCACTTTTATGTATAAAGGGAAATCAAAACTGAACACAGTAGCAACATACATACCCACTTCGAGCTATGTTTTGCCTAGGGCAAAAATTCCCATCACTGGATTAAGTTTATTTTGGTTAGCCATAGTGCCTCTCCAAAGCTTGTATCAACTGTTTAAATTCCACAGCAGGATTGTGTAGCAAATATAGGCACAGTATGAACCATTTTGGTCATGAAATGTCTAGGGTGCCCTTTGCTATGAGATTCTCACATTTTCATAAAATATTACATACTTATGGCTAAATAAGCTTTTCACGAAACATGGACTTGAAATTTTCTCCAAGTTTTATCAGCAAGCTGGTATTTCTCAGCTTCAGCTACCGTGAATTGTGGAAATGTTATCAACTCAATTGACTGCTTTTAAAAGATGCAGAATTGACCAAAGTTCTGGCCCTTTTTGAAGTGTACCCCACTATACCCCAGTCACAAAGTCAATATCTCGGGATAATCTAATTTTTAAAATGAAGTCATATGATTTATTTATTCATTATTTTTACTTTATTTATTCGATTTTGTATACCGCTCCTCCCTGCAGGCTCGGGGCAGTTTACATACAATCAGATTAAAATACACATAAAATACAGCTGATATATGATGATACAGCTTCCTTAGTGATAGTTTGATGGGATGCTCAAATTATAATTCGGTGGTGGAGTGGGTCTTTGACATCCACTGGGGTTAGGTTCCAAGACCCTCCATGGGTCCCAAAATCTGTGGATGTTCAAGTCCCACTATAGACGGTAAAATGTAAAATAACAACCCTTATTTTAAAAAATGGCAAAGTCAAGATTTGCTTTTTGGAATGGTGTGTGGAAGTTATTTTCAAGCCATGAATGGTTGAATCCATGAACACAGGGTCTGTGGAGAAGGAGGATTGATTGTGTCTGTGACTGACAAACCATGGCTGACAGTTTCAAATTAAGAAACCACGGACAGGTGTAAAATCATGACTTGTGGGGGCCAGAGACAGAGACCTTTCAGTGAGTACATCCTATTTCTGTATCTTTCCTTCCCAGATGTTTCCTTGAAACCATTTTTATTTTATTTTTGGCAACAAATGAAATATTTTTTAGTTATTTCCACAAAAGATGGGGAAATCTTGGTTTTGATGATAGTCTCTCACTTACTTTTGTTAAAATGGTTGATTTATTGATTTGTATTTGTTTTGTTCAAACTGCCCATAGAGGTTTCTCATCTGAAAGGTTAGTATAAATAAAAACAAGAAGATATCTACAGGTATCGCTTTGTCTCTCATGGGTATTGTATTAATACTATTAATACCGTGGCAGGATAGAGGTACCTAAAGCATGTGGAGCAGGTGAACATTTCTAATCTTTATCTACTCAACAGCTGCAACCGTAAACCAGAGTTTGGCTTCTGTTTTACAATGAAATTTCTGAATTAAGAAGTTTCTACAGAACTGTTGTAGATATAGGCAGTCCCCAAGTGATGAATAAGATAGGTTCTTTAGGTTTGTTCTTAAGTTGAATTTGTAAGAACAGATACAATTTAAGTGTAACTCCAGTCAAATATATATGTGGGTGGGTGATGTGTGTGCACGCGTGCGTGTTCTGGATAGCATACAGAAGGGTTAACATCCCTGTGGTCTGTTTTGTGTCTGTGCCTCTCTTCAGAAAATTTCACTTCACTTTCTGCCCTTGTAAAAATTGGATTTTGAAAAATGTGGCTTGTTGTGGGAACAAGGATTGGTGAGAAAGTTTCAGATGAGACATCTTTTCCTCATGATAACTCTTTCAGGTGTGAACTTCCCTTCCAAGGGTTATATTTTTCTCACTTCCTGTTGTCTCACCCCCATTCTTAACTAGGAATCATTTGTAAATTGGATGTTTGTAACTCGGGGACTACCTGCAATCTCATTTTGGTTTAATGTTTTCACTGCCTCAACTTACAGAGAAAAATCTTACCTTTGACAGAATTGAAGCTCGTTTCTGGAAAGTCTTCTGTCAGATCGATCAGTGTCCCCTCAGACTTACATCGTGGAAGACCACTGGAATTAGCAGAGCGAATACGCTGGGCTGCCATGGTGAGATCTGTGTCCTTCCCTGAATATCTAAAAGGCCATCTTCTCCAGAAGTGTTGAGACAAATGTTATGTCATTTATTTTCAGATGGTCTAGCGACCAGCATCATTCTACTTTCAAACTTCTCTAACTTGAGGAAAATCTGAAAAGAAAATAATTATAATTTGAACATGCAGAGGTATTTTCAATTATATTGTGTGATTACATTGTAAAAGCCTGTCATTATCTAATTGGAAGCACTTCACTCGAGACAAACAGACTTAAATTACTTTATGATCATATATAATTCCGATAACTTCTGAATAAGGGAGGAATGCAGATAACTAGCTTATCACTACGTTCATACAGCCATTGGGCAAGAGCTCTCTTTTCCCCAGAAACTGGTGGCCACATGAAATGCTGCAAATGATCTTTCCAAAAGAAGTGTTTGTATTATTCCAGTGGGCCAGGATAAAACAAACTAAAATCATGTTTCTTTTATCTATAATGTCCACTTGCCTAAGAGTTATGGAAGCATCTTAAACAGAAATAATTTTGGACAATCCTTGGCTCAATTTAATCCACCTGGCAGGATCCTTGCAAGGATCTGTGATACACTGAACTATTTGGAAGAAGGATAAATCTGATAACAGCTACATCAGCAAATTGGTCATCTGAATCTTCTCAGTGCCTATACTATGCCACGTTTTCTACTTGTATATATGGGCAGCCCTCTCTTCCTCTTTGTAAAGGGGAAAAAACTAGCTGTGGAAGAGAAAACAGATACAGGTCATCAGAGTTGCTGAATGCAGGTTCAGGTCCTGGTGAAAAACATATTGGAGATCTCCTCATAGCTTTCTCTGTTCCCAGCCTAGCTGAAGAGTGGCTGTTACATGTGCAGAGTTCAAGACTTGCAAAATGGAAAGTGGTCAAAATCCAGATTTAGGGGTCTGCCAGAGACCAAAACTCTCACAAGGTATGAAACTGACTTAATAAAAGCCTGCCTCACATGCCAGTTGCCTCAGTTTCTTGGGCCGACCAAAATGAGACCCAAAAGGGTGATTGCAAGACTGTACTCTTTAAACTGGCCTTCGACTAATTGATCCGCCCTGAGGGGTTCATGCCTGGAGTTTTTAGAAACTGAATTTTTCTGATTTTACTGTTTATTGGTTTTATGTGTTATGTTTTATGCGATGTATGGCTGCAAGTTGTATGCGCAGCATGTTTTTATTGTATGTTGTGATCCGCCCCGAGCCTGCAGGGAGGAGCGGAATATAAGATCGAATAATAAATAAATAAATAAATTGCCAACTACACTTGCAACTGATGGATCCCACTGCATTTCATATTTAGCTTGAAGTCATTTTATACTAAAATGCTGGTGGGGAGTTGTATTGTGAGGATGACTACTGCCTGCTCTTTCTATTCTCACTGGATCAATTTTTTTACAGGATTCTGCCCCAAGGATTAAATGTATGCAACCTAGGGTGCACCTATAGTGTAAATTGAAATCTGTTTGACACCACTTGAACTGCCATGGTTCAATGCTATGGGACCATGGGAGTTGTAGTTTTACAAGGTCTTTCTCTTGTGCCTCACCAAACTACATCTGCCAGGATTCCATAGCACTGAGCAATGGCCATTAAAGTGGTATTAAACCTAATTCTAGGAACAACCTGTCTGGAGATCCCAGGAACTGAAGTACCTTACAATTATAACAGTGGCCACCACAAATTTCGGTGCCTCAAATGTTAGCCCTGTTTCTAGGTATATCTGACCTGCTGATTCAAAAAATGGTGCCACGTTCCCTCTAGTAGCTCTAGTTCTTGAGGTACAGAACACATACCATCATCTACCATTTGCCATATGCTCACCCACAGAAAACCATGATAACCATATCTAAGAAACTGGAGTTGATGTGGCACATCCAATGCAATGTTCTGAATCAGTGCCCCCAAATAACCCCAGCAACATGCCTAAAAACCAAGACATCAAGATTTTTTCCCTAATGATTAAAATCAGAAGTGTTATTTATTATTCTAATTGTAATAGCCAAATCTTACTTTCAACTCTTCAGTTAGAAATGCTTAAGATGGTATGGTGGAAAATTAATACATCCCTCCAAAACATGTATATTCATAAGAAGTATCTGGCAATTTTCCTGAAGTCAGATGCACAATTACAAATGCACTCTTTGGGATGTCCTGCAAACCAGAAGTTTGGGAAGAGGACATCATGATTATGCATCTGGATATAGGCATATAGCCAAGTGCTTTTTGCCATATACTACACTCCATCAGTCACTGAGTAGTTCTGTCTGGGTGGAGACAATATGAAAAGGTGGATTTTGAATGTAAGGGGAACAAGAAATGTGGTGTAGTTCTATCTGATGGAACTTTATAATTCCAAATGAGGAATCTCAGCTGACATATTTCCAGCATCCCAGGAAAACTGCTATGTAGTTTCTCACACCTGCACATGTTATCAACTGGTTTCACACACATTGCTATCTCACAGTAACTCCATTAAGGACACCAAGATTTTTTCTGAGAGATCAAGCTTAATGAACAGCATAAACCTGGAAGCTGCACTTAGTATGGTGCCACGACACTGCTATGAACAAAATACATTAGATTGTTACACAAGGATCTCTATTAGATCGAAACTAGGTTAGATTGAGAGACCAATTATATTGCAAATTCCAATACCCTTATGTTGGAGACAGGCATGTAGCCCCCCCCCCCCTCGGAAATTCTCAGGGTGGTCCACAAGAAGGCCTTACTGGTACATTATTTAAACGGTTATGTTTATTCATATCATGATCTGATCACCATGCTCGTTTTATCCCACATTCATGGGGTTATTGGGATAACAATACAAAAGGTTTGGTAGGGTAGTCCCTCTCTTACTCAGACTCAGCCCCTCCCGAATCAAAATCCTGGCTACGGCCCTGGTTGGAGACAAGGTTTTCAACAGGATGCAGGGGAGTTGGGCAGGGAATACATACACTTCATGCAATTCAGTCAGACCAGTAGACTTTTCAGCCACCTGTCCTAGGTGGCTGCTTGCATTCAAGCAAGTTTTCATTAACCATGAAAAATACTAGGAATTGCTGTATGGTCATGACAGCTTGTTCTCAGAGTATGCCCATAGTTAAGCTGCTATTAGCCATGCTTTGAAAGACACCTTACAAGTATATCAGTCACTTTAATATTCCACCTTTTCTACACTGGGATTGAAGTAGGCTACACACTACAGCACAACTCCTGTATCTCTGGAACCGGTATTTACCCATGTTTGACAAAAAGTGTTCTCTCCTCGCATTTTCTACATCCTCCAGCAAAATTCTATGATATGTTT
This sequence comes from Anolis apletophallus, assembly GCA_030556195.1. Lineage (NCBI taxonomy): Eukaryota > Metazoa > Chordata > Lepidosauria > Squamata > Anolidae > Anolis > Anolis apletophallus. The sequence goes on along the minus strand of JARBWK010000003.1, from coordinate 44,776,090 downwards.
CTGATGAAAGTTGTGTTGAAGGACCTAGAAATTCTAGAGAAGTGTTCTTTCTAAGCATTTTCTAGAAAGTGTGATTCTAATGTATTTTTCCACCAGAAGTCATTCATTTCAATAGGGTTCACTATTATCCATGGTAATCCCTGTAGATATGGGGGTCATACTGTATATGGAAAACCACATACAACCAAAAACATATAAAGGATTTAAACTTTCTATAAAATCAAAACCATATAAAACATTGATGTAAAACATTCATTGTATAATAATAATAATAGCTTAATTTTATACCCACCACCATCTCCCCAAGGGGACTTGAGGCGGCTTACAAAAGGACTGATTCCCCGTACACCCGGACTGGAAGCAGATTTCATTTCTTTTACCCCAACCCCTATCTATTACCCCCTCTTCCCCCTCACGACCCCCCCCCTCTCCTACCCTGTCCCCAACCTCACCTCCTTTTTTCTTTCTCACCTTTCCTTTTTTTTAATCTCCTGGCAAAAACAATCAATAAAAACTATTCCAAAAAAAAAAAAAAGACAAGCCCAAGAATTACAGATATAAACAGACACAATTAAAATCAATCAAATAAAAAATAAAAATGAAACACAGTCATAAACATCATCATAAAACAATATGACTGAGATAGAAGTCATAAAAATAAAAATAATAAGCACTCCAGTACAACATAGACACTGGCAATGTACGAGTTATTTTTGACACTGACTGCTTGGTTATGTATCTTCTAGAAATGCTCCAGTTCTAGTATCTCAGCACTAACAGTCATATCAAAAGTAGGCATACTAACAACTTGGCTTTCTGAAAACACATGATACCTAATAATTGCTCTCGAGTTGGCTCTGATCAAAATGTCTCAAAAGAGATTCTGCCACCAGGAACACAATTGTTGATTCAGAAAGGATTCAGCATAAGTCCTTGTTTATTAAGAAAATTCCATTACTGCTTTATTTGAGCAAAAAGTATTGTAAAAGGGACAAAAAATAACAGCCTGGCCCAAAGCTGCAAGCACTTTTCAAGCTGCATGTGTGCTTTATGAAAATACTTGTGCAAGAATTCACACAGCGATATCATGAAATAATTGTATAGTTCTTGTGTAGGACTGTCTTTGAAAAGAGGTTCTTCATTTTTAACAGTCTTCTCCCACCCACCCACCCACCCACTCTTGGTTCTTTGTGTTTAAGATGAGACACCAGCTTCACTTCCAGTTTGTTTTCATCTGCATTTCAAAGCTACAATGGTTTAAAATGAAATCCTACATCAGGATTTTTTTTCGTGTCAGGAGCAACTTGAGAGAATTGGCCGTCTGCAAGGACGTTGCCGCAGGGACACTCAGATGTTTTTGATGTTTTACCATCCTTGTGGGAGGCTTCTCTCATGTCCCCACATGGGGAACGGAGCTGACAGCGGGAGCTCATCATCTCGCCAGATTCAGTTCTGCCGGCACAATTGTTTAACCCATTACGCCACCGGGGGCGCCTACATCAGGATATGAAATATCAAAACACTGTGATCAAATTTGCCCTCCTCACAATTATAGTATAACCATTTGGTCTTCCTAAGACATCCTAAAGATAAGTTGTGTCACTTACAAACACCATATGAAAGAAATACACAATAACAAATACTAAGTGAAACAGTTTCAGGAAGATGTATTATACAATTGAAGAGCAATTTGGATATAAACTAGGTTTTAAAAAGCCCTAATGATTGCAAACAAAAAATATCTACAATAGCAAGTGACATTATAGGCTTATGAAAAATGATGCACAAATTAAATGTAATTGTAACAATTAAAGATAAATGAAAATATAACAAACATATATTTATTTATTTATTTATTTATAAATTCGATTTGGTAGACCGCTCTCTCTGGAGCCCAGAGCGGTTTACAGCATAAAATCAATCAAACATCAGTCAACAGATAAAAGACGTATACCCCGAAGCCCCCCTCCCCACAAATGTTCCCGGCAAGCCCTAATACGCAGAGGCAGCCGCATGGCAGGACGGTATGTTGGGCAGCTGGCAACTAAGGAGGCATCAGTTGGGACCAAATGCCTGCCTGTATAGCCAAGTCTTCACAGACTTGCGGAAGGCCAACAAACCCCGTAGTGCTCGTGTCTCCTCCGGCAGAGAATTCCAGAGG
>JARBWK010000003.1:44576381-44773829 GCA_030556195.1 Anolis apletophallus | reverse complement strand
CCAATACCCTTATGTTGGAGACAGGCATGTAGCCCCCCTCGAAAATTCTCAGGGTGGTCCACAAGAAGGCCTTACTGGTACATTATTTAAACGGTTATGTTTATTCATATCATGATCTGATCACCATGCTCGTTTTATCCCACATTCATGGGGTTATTGGGATAACAATACAAAAGGTTTGGTAGGGTAGTCCCTCTCTTACTCAGACTCAGCCCCTCCCGAATCAAAATCCTGGCTACGGCCCTGGTTGGAGACAAGGTTTTCAACAGGATGCAGGGGAGTTCGGCAGGGAATACATACACTTCATGCAATTCAGTCAGACCAGTAGACTTTTCAGCCACCTGTCCCAGGTGGCTGCTTGCATTCAAGCAAGTTTTCATTAACCATGAAAAATACTAGGAATTGCTGTATGGTCATGACAGCTTGTTCTCAGAATATGCCCATAGTTAAGCTGCTATTAGCCATGCTTTGAAAGACACCTTACAAGTATATCAGTCACTTTAATATTCCACCTTTTTCTACACTGGGATTGAAGTAGGCTACACACTACAGCACAACTCCTGTATCTCTGGAACCGGTATTTACCCATGTTTGACAAAAAGTGTTCTCTCCTCGCATTTTCTACATCCTCCAGCAAAATTCTATGATATGTTTCTGATGAAAGTTGTGTTGAAGGACCTAGAAATTCTAGAGAAGTGTTCTTTCTAAGCATTTTCTAGAAAGTGTGATTCTAATGTATTTTTCCACCAGAAGTCATTCATTTCAATAGGGTTCACTATTATCCATGGTAATCCCTGTAGATATGGGGGTCATACTGTATATGGAAAACCACATACAACCAAAAACATATAAAGGTTAAGATCAAAATAGGATTTAAACTTTCTATAAAATCAAAACCATATAAAACATTGATGTAAAACATTCATTGTATAATAATAATAATAGCTTAATTTTATACCCACCACCATCTCCCCAAGGGGACTTGAGGCAGCTTACAAAAGGACTGATTCCCCGTACACCCGGACTGGAAGCAGATTTCATTTCTTTTTACCCCCAACCCCTATCTATTACCCCCTCTTCCCCCTCACGACCCCCCTCCCCCTCTCTCCTACCCTGTCCCCAACCTCACCTCCTTTTTTCTTTCTCACCTTTCCTTTTTTTTAATCTCCTGGCAAAAACAATCAATAAAAACTATTCAAAAAAGAAAAGAAAAGACAAGCCCAAGAATTACAGATATAAACAGACACAATTAAAATCAATCAAATAAAAAATAAAAATGACACACAGTCATAAACATCATCATAAAACAATATGACTGAGATAGAAGTCATAAAATTAAAAATAATAAGCACTCCAGTACAACATAGACACTGGCAATGTACGAGTTATTTTTGACACTGACTGCTTGGTTATGTATCTTCTAGAAATGCTCCAGTTCTAGTATCTCAGCACTAACAGTCATATCAAAGGTAGGCATACTAACAACTTGGCTTTCTGAAAACACATGATACCTAATAATTGCTCTCGAGTTGGCTCTGATCAAAATGTCTCAAAAGAGATTCTGCCACCAGGAACACAATTGTTGATTCAGAAAGGATTCAGCATAAGTCCTTGTTTATTAAGAAAATTCCATTACTGCTTTATTTGAGCAAAAAGTATTGTAAAAGGGACAAAAAATAACAGCCTGGCCCAAAGCTGCAAGCACTTTTCAAGCCGCATGTGTGCTTTTATGAAAATACTTGTGCAAGAATTCACACAGCGATATCATGAAATAATTGTATAGTTCTTGTGTAGGACTGTCTTTGAAAAGAGGTTCTTCATTTTAACAGTCTTCTCCCACCCACCCACCCAACCACTCTTGGTTCTTTGTGTTTAAGGTGAGACACCAGCTTCACTTCCAGTTTGTTTTCATCTGCATTTCAAAGCTACAATGGTTTAAAATGAAATCCTACATCAGGATTTTTTTTCGTGTCAGGAGCAACTTGAGAGAATTGGCCGTCTGCAAGGACGTTGCCGCAGGGACACTCAGATGTTTTTGATGTTTTACCATCCTTGTGGGAGGCTTCTCTCATGTCCCCCACATGGGGAACGAGCTGACAGCGGGAGCTCATCATCTCGCCAGATTCAGTTCTGCCGGCACAATTGTTTAACCCATTCGCCACCGGGGGCGCCTACATCAGGATATGAAATATCAAAACACTGTGATCAAATTTGCCCTCCTCACAATTATAGTATAACCATTTGGTCTTCCTAAGACATCCTAAAGATAAGTTGTGTCACTTACAAACACCATATGAAAGAAATACACAATAACAAATACTAAGTGAAACAGTTTCAGGAAGATGTATTATACAATTGAAGAGCAATTTGGATATAAACTAGGTTTTAAAAGCCCTAATGATTGCAAACAAAAATATCTACAATAGCAAGTGACATTATAGGCTTATGAAAAATGATGCACAAATTAAATGTAATTGTAACAATTAAAGATAAATGAAAATATAACATAGCGGTTTACACCATAAAATCAATAAAAAATCAGTAAACAGATAATAGACGTATACCCAAAAGCCACCCTCCCCACAAAAGATCCCGGCAAGCACTAATAACCAGAGGCAATACATGGCAGGACGGTATGTTGGCAGCTGGCAACTAAGGAGGCATCAGTTGGGACCAAATGCCTGCCTGTAAGCCAAGTCTTCACAGACTTGCGGAAGGCCAACAAACCCGTAGTGCTCGTATCTCCTCCGGCAGAGAATTCCAGAGGATTCGGAGCGCCACTGTAAATGCTCTCTGCCGGGTGCTCGACAGCCTACAGATCTTAATACTAGGGACCTCTAGTAGATTAAGCCCCTCTGAGCGCAGTGATCTTCTGGAGTTTGTATGGGGTCAGACGCTCCCTCAAGTACACTGGCCCCAAACCATATAAGGCCTTGAAAGTTAGAACTAACACCTTGAAGGAGACCCGGAAGTCGATGGGAAGCCAGTGCAGTGCACGCAGGAGTGGGGTCACATGCGCAGATCTTGGGGCTCCCGACAGCAGGCGCTGCTGCGTTCTGCACCAGCTTAAGTTTCGGATCACCGACAAGGGTAGGCCAATGTACAGCGCATTACAGTAATCAAGCCTCGAGATGACCGTGGCTTGGATCACCGTGGCCAGGTCGCAGCGGGAGAGGTAAGGAGCCAGGCGTTTCGCCTGCCGCAGATGGTAAAGCGCTGTCTTGCAGCGCAGGCAATCTGCGCTTCCATCGCAGTTGGGTGTCTAGCTGGACCCCAAGGCTCTTAACTAGGGGCTGTGGGCGAAGTGCCACACCATCAAACGTCGGCAACTGGGTCTCTACCCCTCGGGCGGCCCAGCCACAAGATCTCCGTCTTCGTCGGGTTCACCTTCAACTTACTGGCTCGCAGCCATCCAGTTCTGGCTTCTAGGCAGAGAAGGAAATTATCGGGTACAGATTCCACCCGGGGTCCATCCTCAGAATGAGCTGGGTGTCATCAGCGTACTGGTGACATTCAGCCCAAAACTCCGTACCAATTGGGCGAGTGGTCGCATGTAGATGTTAAATAACAGCGGGAGAGAATGGCCCCTGAGGAACTCCACAATGTGGGGCCCTCGGAGACCACCCCTCCCCACTTCACTCGCTGCAGGCGGTTTTGGAGGAAGGAGGACAGCCAGTTGAGGGCTGTCCCCTCACCCGCCACCGCGAGGCGGTGTGTCAAAAGTTGGTGTCGACAGTATCAAACGCTGCCGTGAGGTCCAATAACACGAGCAGCGCCGATCCGCCTCGATCCAAGTGGCAACGGAGTAGGTCTGTGATGGAGACCAGGCCGGTCTCTGTCCCATGGCCTGACGGAAGCCGGACTGGAAGGGGTCAAGCCAGGTTGCATCATCCAGGAATGTCTGCAGCTGGTCCATTGCTGCCCTCTCAATTACCTTGCCCAGGTACGGTAAATTGGACACTGGGCGGTAATTGGAGGGGGCCGCGGAATCTAACCCGGGCTTCTTCAGCAATGGACTAACCACCGCCTCTTTTAACTCCTCTGGAAAAGCTCCTTGCTCAAGGGAGCAGTTGACTATATTCAACAGAGGGCCTCGTAACCCCTCACGCAAGCTCGAATCAGCGTGGAGGGGCACGGGTCGAGGGAGCAGGTGGTTGGTCGAAGAGCTGCGACAATCTTGTCAACATCCTCTGCGTCCAGTGGCCGAAACCGGTCGAAGGTGGACCCGGCGGAGGGCCACGGAGTCTCAAGCTCCTGTACTGTATCAACCGTGGCGGGGAGGTCCCGGCGGAGCATCGCAATCTTGTCTGCGAAATGATTCTGGAAAGCCTCGGCGGAAAGGGCCCGATCATCATTTTTGGGATGGTAGGGACCATCGTCAACTGCCGAATTATCCTGAACAATTGGGCCGGGCGTGAATCTGCAGACGCTATCAAGGAGGCATAATGAGAATTTTTCGCCTCCTTGACCGCATGCTCATAAGCCTCACTAAAAAGCTTATAAGCTGATTGCGAAGGCCCGTCACGGAGCTTCCTCCACATGCGCTCCAGCCGTCTCTTCTCCCGCTTCATGGTTCTAAGATCTTTGGTGAACCATGGAGAGCATCGCTGCGGGGTTTGAGAGGGCGCTTAGGGCAATCTCGTCGAGAGCCGTGGATAACTTACAGTTCCAGGTGGTGACTAGCTCCTCGAGCGAGACGCTGACAGGCTCCAAATCCCTCAGGGCATTCAGGAACCTGGTTGGTTCCATAAGTCCCTTTGGGCGAACCCAAATTGGTTCGGCACCCTTGCCGGGGGTGGTGGCGTCTCAACCCGGACTCTTAGAGCACAGTGATCCGACCATGGCACCTCGGTTACAGAGGGTGACGGACACTTGGACACCTGCATAGAAGATCAGATCGAGAGTGTGTCCAGCCCGATGTGTGGGCCCGAGTTTAAGAGGGAGAGGCCCAGTGCCGCCATGGTCGACACAAGGTCCCCCGCTGCAGATGGAAGGGAGGCTGTGTCGGCGTGGACATTGAAGTCCCCCAGAACTATAACCTTGAGTTGAATGGGAATATTGAGTTTGAATTCTCTAACCATTTATCTTAATAAAACACATCTTAAAACTGTCTAAAGGCCACACAGCTAGAGATTAATATTACAGTGTGATAACAGGCCATGTTACCTTCCTTCAGCTTCATTATTTTTAATCAATACACAATACTGGCAGCCAGCTCTGGATTTAGTCCAGAAACTTCAAAACTCTCCCTGCCTGCTTGAATGAATAAGGATACGGCACCATCAAGCCTGTCATACAAAAATCTCAGTCCAGCCCTGAATCCCCAAGCAAGGAAATGACTGATTACTTGGCTCATATATGCTTGTTTCCAAGGAGTAACGAGGCAACAGGAGAAACAGAATTGTATCTTATTACAAATACAGGATTAAAATCATAAGTTTTTTAAGCAAAGAGATTACGTCGTATTTCACTTGTACACTTAGCTTTCTACATTAAATTTGGTATAGATTTTCAGACCAGTCCTGTTCCAGTGAGTACACACACCCCGCCCCATTATCCATTAATTCAAAATCCATGGTTTCACCTATCTATGCTCCAAAAATACACCATCAAATCTAATATGCATCTCCATAAGGCTGGTGATACACAGCTCTATCTGTTTTTCAATGGATGCCAAAAAGGTCCTGAACTATTGTCTGGAGGCAACCAAAGATTTGCATTTTGGTGATAAACTAAAGGCAAAATGGAAGTTCTGTCGAGAGCCAATCTGAATGGAGGAACACCCTTGTTTGATATTTCCTCTAGATCAGTGGTGCCTAACCTGTGGCCCTCCAAGTGTCTTGGACTTTAGTTCCCAGAATTCCTGACCATTGGACAAGTTGGCTAGGGCTTTTGGGAGCTGAAGGCCCAAATACTATCAAAGGTATATCTTGGGGGCACTCCCAAACTTAACATTGCTCCTGAACTTTTAATGTTCTCTTTAACCAACTTCAATTGGTAAGCTTCCTTCTTAGAAAAGACACAGCCATTCACAGTAATCCATATCCCAATTATCTCCCCTTTAGGTTATTGCAGTATGTTGTGGCCTTAATACCCTAAAGGCACTAAATCTTTCCTGATATTGGGACTAAAAGCATGGTCAGACCTCATTAGTGCTTGAATGGGAGAAGACCAACAAATAGCTGGTGCTGTACATTGTATTTCAGAGAAAGGAACTGACAAAGCCACTTCTGACAATTCCTTGCTTAAGAAGGTCCTATGAAATACATGGGGTCAACACAAATCAACAGGTAACTTGAAGGCACATATGGAGAGCATGTTATGGCAGCTCCCTGAAGGTGGAATTCCCTACTTTAGATGCTCCAATTGCCCAATCTTTCCTGAGTTTGGAGAACACAACAAAAGCCAATCTAAATAAAATCTTATCAGACTGATTGCTTTAGAGTTTCACTCTAATCTGGAAATACTTTGAAGAAGGTTTATTCTGTTTTGAATTTGACTGTTTTTATATGAGATGGCTTTAGAATTGTACATATCTCATGGGGCCATCTGGAGCACAAACAGTGACTCAGAAATGCTTTAATTAACAAAATGATTGTTACTATACAGAGAAGAGAAATAGCATATGAAAACCACACTTGAATGAAGGCATTACATGGATTTATGTTGGTGAAATTCCTATTGCTGATTTCAGATAAATAGCTTTGTTAATCTGTTGCAACATAAACTGGGGGAAAAGTGAAGGGAAACAGGCTGAACATCATTTATCCAAAATTCTGAAATATACTTCAAAATTGAGGATGAGATCACAACACCTTTCTGTTCTGATGGTTCAGTGTACACACATTTTGTTTCATGCACAAACTTATTAAAATATTGTGTATAAAAATAACTTCAGGCTATGTGTGTAACGTATATATGAAATATAAATGAATTTTGAGTTTAGACTTAGTTCCCATCCTTAAGATATTTGTTGTGTTTATATATATATATATATATATATATATATATATATATATATATATATATCTCCAAATACAGGTATTCCATAATTTGAGGGGAGGGCACATTAAAAACATCCAAAATCCAAAACACTTCTGATCTCAATAATTATAGATAAGTAATGTTCTTCTTATAGCTGATCAGTTTTTATTGATCTGTTTTAGCATGCATTTTAATTGATCAGGGCATCTGAAAAGGAGGCTTTACATCCATGAAAGTTCTTGTTATTCATATCAGTTGGCATGAAAGAGGCTACATTCATCACTCTCTTTTTTTATTATTCCATAGTTGAGAATGCAGACATACCTTTCACCTAAGATTAAGGTTTTATTCACACTACAGAATTATAGTGCTATCATTCCACTTTAATGGCCATGGTTCCATCCAATGGAATCCCCAGGCTGGTAGTTTATGGACAGTGATGGAGGATTCTCAGTTAGTGTGCTCCAGTGCCTCACCAGGATGCCATAGGATGAAACCACAGCAATTAAGGTAGAATACTAGTGTTATAATTGTGCAGTGTGAATGGGCCATAGAGGACAGAGTGAAATCATGGCCATAGATGGGAGTTCTAGCATCAAGACTGAAAAAGTAGTTGACTTAGTTTCACTTCCAAGTTTTGAAAAAGCCATCCTGTGATAGGGATCTTCCAACAAAACACAGATGTTTTGATTTTCAGAACAGAATCTGTGATGACAGGAAAACTCTTGTACAAACAGATGTGCATTCCAAAATAATCAAAATAGACAAAACGGCTTCACATCATCGGGGCAGCAAATCCACTAAGAGTGAACCTTAAAGAAGTTATCCAAGATATTCATCCTATTTTGGAAACAGGATTCAGGACCCCAGATGGTTTCTGACAAGTTCAGACTAAAAAATGGAGCAGATTCATCACCTTACTAAGAGAGAATCCACCAGCAGAGAGGGATGTAGGCTTGATTCAGCCCACACTCCAAGCCATTGCAAAGGAGCTTTAGCCATGGCTTAGTGTAGTGCTTGTACTTCCAGAATCAGACAACATGCTTGAAGAGAATTCATAAACTATGGGTTATAATAACTGGACTTTAGTGTGATGTCTTAATCAAGAAGCCCTAGTCCAGTGGACCCCCCCAAAAAAATAACTCAAGGAAATGGGGCACTGAAAAGATGTGGTGGGCAGATCAGACACACAACTCTAAAACATTGGTTATTCATTGTACTTTTAGAAGTTCAAAACAGAATTTTCTTGAGTTCTAAACTACAGCTAGCATTAGGCTTAATTGAGCTTAGAGCTGAGACTATCAATTAGGATTGGAGTTATTCAGCTACACTATTGATTTTACCATTAACTCAGTTGGAAGTCTTGTTCAGAGTGCTTCTTTGCCTCAAAAGATCAGACACACCGTGAAAAGAAAAATGCCTCTCTTTTATCACATTTCCGAAAGCTGGGTTCTGAACAGTACAAGGACGTCTTAATTTTTTAGCAGTTGATAATAACTGCAGTTGATCACAACACATCTTTGGGGAAGAGAGCTAGGCTTTGAACATTCAAATGCCATCACAATTTGTATTTGAGGCATATAGGGGCAACATATTGAGTCACAGCTCAGATATGCAAAACAGGAAAGAGGGGCAGAGCTTTAGGCTGAAAAAGAGAAAGCTAACCCACTTGTTTCTAAACATAAATGCAGAACACATTTCAAAGTTTATGTGAGATGCCAGAGAACCTTTCAGCTTAGAGACTATTATACACATTAGATGGAGTAAGATTCAACTCACCTTCATCTGTACTCCCAAATTTGGAAGCACTACCCCTAGAAGCTTATTATGCTTAATGAGGGAGCATTCATATTGTCATTTCAAGTTGTTTATCTACCCACCTTGTGACTAAATGCACAAGAAGCGAGAACTTTACACATGTTCTAACAAGGCATGCAATATGGCAGAACATCCATTACTGTGGCAGCACCAGAAAAACAGAGAAAAGGGTAAAGTAAGTGTGTGAATCCCACACAGAGAGACTTTGTAAACTGGCTCCCCCATTTATTGACTGGATGTAGCAAGGCCATCTGCCCTGACACTTTTGGCCACATAAAGCTGTCACGGCCACATTCAGAGTGAAATTCAAACCAAAGCTCTGTCAAATGAAATGAGGATTACTCCAATTAATGGCACAGCTGATGGATGGATATGAAATAAGAATGGATTAGCCTTTGTACAGAAGGGATTTACTAATCTTACAGTAATATGATGAATTGCTGCCAGGCCATGGATAGTAAAGGGGTGGGGGGTGGAGGTTGTGGCAATGGACCTACATTATGTGTAATTCCTCATTTTTAATTTTAAAAACCCAAAGTAATGTACCCGTTGAAGAATTAATTTGAAGTGGAAACATTTCTGGGAGTTGTAGGCCAAAACACCACCAAAGAACAAAAACTATGTAACCTTTCCCTTATGACTGGTTTGCACGTAAACATTTTCTGAGATACAGGCTTTTCAACAGCCACTTGGGTGAATATAAGACCTAAAATATCAATGGAGGTGGTAACAAGGCTGTTATTGTTATAATGGTTTTTAGCACAGTCTGGAGCCTTTTACAGCAATTCCGATTGAGCTCAATTCAACCAAAACCCCATCCGTTCTACTTTGGAGCTTAAATCCAAATGAAAATGTGGAAATCTGGATTGTCAATCTTACCCATTGATTTATATTAGGATGTTATATATTAATTTTTTTAACATATGGTTTTCTCCAAAACATAAATAGGGGATCAAAGCAGACAGATTTCAGTGGTTTTGTGGCAATTAAAAACAAGTCATTTAAAAAGCTATTGACTACTCCATCTTTGCAATTCTTGCTTCTAGTGTTCCAGCAATGTTTTCCTAGATCAATGGTTTTCAATCTTTGGTCATCCAAATATTTTGCACTTCAGCATTCAAAGCTCTCTGTCAGCATTACCAATGGTCATAGATTCATGAAAACAAAGTTGAAAAACCTGGAAGGCCAAAGATTAATCACTTTAGTCCTAGAACATCAAGAGAAATCTCCAACTAGGTATCATGTCTAACCAAGGTATGATATGGCAAAGCCTCGAGAGGTGAGCTAATGGAGCTTTTACTGCTCGAACACAAGCACCTTGTCGAGCTTGTTGGGCACCTTGGAGAGCTCGTGAGACGCCTAATCTCGCCGACCTCGGCTGCCCAGGGCAAGGATTCCCAATCCAGAGGAGGGTTATTCAGCCCTCCTCTGTCAGACCAAGAGGACTTAACATGGGACAAAACTTGGGACTTCCCAAACGAACCTAAGATGGAGGGTTTGGGGACGGGGTCCCTTGGACCTCCTGAAAGGATGGGAGCCACCGAGCAATCTCCGGATATCGGGACTCTGGGCCCTCCATCCCAGGACTGTATATTTGGAGTCGACTGCCCATTCCAAGTCAACTCATGCCCCTGGTCGTCTCGGAGAGGCCCGACCCCTACTGACCATGCTGCTGGCTCGAAAGCTGGATCTTTGGAGGCTTTCGACCTCTCCGGGATCTTGAGGAGGTATCCCACTCCACCGGGAACAGCTGGGAGCTGCTGCCGCCTCCGCTGCCTCTCTGGGACAGAGAGGCAGCGATTGGGAAGTGAGGGCATCATGGCGGGCGGCCTTGAAAACGCCACGGGTAGCCCTCGAGCAAGCTGGCGAACTGCCAGCGCCCCCGAAAACCCTAGTGGCGAGTCCACCAGTGCAGTCAGCGCAGACGCCGCGCATGCACCAAAGGACATCCAAAGCGGCAAAGAATCCTTGAGGAGGAGTAGAACGAGTCACCAGATATCTCCGAGCCCCAGAGTGTGAAGAGCCATCACTTAAAGGGCACTTACGGGGATTTACAAGCCTCGGAGGTTGCCCCCTTGGACATGGTAGAAGGCCAGATGCTGCGGAAGGGAGGCCAGCCTCGACCAACCCGGCAACAGTGTTTCAGGAAACATAAAAGATACCGCACTAGGACTTTCTGGAACATTAGTTCCAGGAGCTGGGAGCCCCCAGCCTGGGAAACAGGACACCACAACAGACAAGAGACTCATTCCCAAGTCACTAGGACCAGAGAGCCAAGACGGATCTCCTCCCCCTGGCCTGGAGACTCTCCATGACTTTCTGGGAGTACCTCAGCTCCCCTCTTTCGACTGTGTGACGGACGTCAATGTTAGACGACCCTCTTTAGCAGCACGTCAGCCTGCGTGGGACCTGAATTTTACCCCAGACCCTCGTTTTGCTGCTGATCCCTTTAAGCGTCGTATACTCTCCTTACTCCCCCTCCCTCTGTCCATGTAACTGTCTTATTCTATTTTTTTAAATTTATTTATTGGTTCAATTTGATATACCGCTCTCTCTGGTGCCCAGAGCGGTTTACAAGATTAATACAGGTAAAAACACATTTTTGCTGTTCTTTGTTATGCGTCAAACTCTGTAAACTGCTCCGAGCCCTCGGGGAGTGGCGGTATATAAGTTTGAAGCATAAATAAATAAATAAAATAAATATGATAACTAAATGATATCTTGCTTGAGGAGACAATGCTTTTGATTTATTCTGTAACTCAAGAGACCATGAATGAAGATGCATTACCTCCTCTTATTTGATTATTGTGGTTGAAATTACTTGAAACTTCTCCCTCAAGACCCCATATTCTGCCCCCTCACTTCTATTCAAGAGCTATTTGCTGAAGTCTTGGGAAGACGGAGGTCTTTCACATTAAGAACATACATTTTGCTGCTATGGCAACCACTATGAATGCAACAAGTTGAATGTAAGATATAGATTAGTAGAAAACTAATAATAAACTATGAGTTAATGCTACTTCCCCTACCTATGATAGGCCAGGATTCAGAAAACACATTGAGCAATGATCAATCTGGAAATGGAAACAAATGTTTCCCAAAAACCTTTTCACTATTCTAGAAGAAGTTTTTTGTAACTGTTCTTGTAATGATGCCAATCCACTAATTAGAACTGAGGCCTGATGCTGCTCTGTAAGTAATTAGATACTACATTATTTTTAGCCAAAAACTCACTTTGACAACCCCATAATCAGAAATCTTGAGTGTCGTCCCTGAAACCCCTTTGCATTCTATCATGGGTAGCAAAACAGAGCTGTTTAGAGGTGTGCATGATGAATCTGAATACGGCAAAATAGATTTTATGTCTATTCTGAAAAAGCCATTTCAGAGAGAGCTGGATGTCAGAGATCCTCAGTCTTTGACCCACAAAAAATTTATAGCTCTGTTGACTTGGTTTCTGGAAATTGATGTTCAAAGATCTGGAGAATCAAAGGTTGGGAACTACTAATCTGTGATATGGGTTATTGCTTCATTATGCATACTGCATACAGACTTAATGGAAGTTATCAATAGCTAATGCATTTCTTACCAAAAGAGATAATTAAAAAAATGTAGCAATCTACGTATTTAAGTCACAATATGCAATAGTCTGCTACCTGCATTTTGTGGTTTGGGAATTTTGTCCAGTTTTTATCTCCCCATACTTTCCCCCACTAAAAACGCAACATCTGTGTAATAATTAACAAGTTAGTATTTGAAGTACTTTTTGAGGACTATTTGTAGTTCAGGACTTAAATCTGTTTGCTCTCCCTACTCATTCACTCTCTCTCTCTCTCTCTCTCTCTCTCTCTCTCTTGTTGCAGACTGGACCCTTAGATCGTCAAGACTCATTGTGATAGGCGACTTTAACGTTCATGCAGACATGATTACGTCGTCTCCCCTAGCAAAGGACTTTATCCATTCAATGGATACTCTAGGTCTCTCACTAATGGAATCCGGCCCCACACACCAGGCCGGACACACCTTAGACCTAGTCTTCGGATATGGGCTAAAGACTATACCACAAGCAACAACGAAGGTCCCTGGTCAGACCACTTCACCCTGAAGGTTAACATCGAAATCCCTCTGCCACCAAGGACAGATCCAGAACCTATCCTGGCGCGGCAGAAGCGACTCATGGACCCTACCAGATTGGCGTCGGCCTTAGAGTCCGTGGAAGTCCCTGGAGGTACCCTTAACGATCAAGTAGAAAGGTGGAATGCAGCCCTGTCTAAGGCTATCGACCAAATAGCCCTAAACGCCTCTTCCGACCACGCAGATTCCGCTCCCATGGTTCACTGAAGAACTGCGGTTACTGAAGCGCAAACGGAAACAACTGAGAGCGCCTGGCGGCGGAAACCTAGCCAGACATCAAGAACAGCCTTCAGAAACATGCGCAAGACATACGAGCGGGCTACAAAAGAGGCAAAGAAAAATTCATAACACCTCCCTAATAACAGCTGCGAGATCGCCCAGCGCAGATCTTCAGGATCGTCCGAGATTTGGTCACTACTAATCCACAGCCAAAAACCAGGGACACCCCAGCCATCTCAGCAGAGGAATTCCAGGAATTCTTCATAGAGAAAATCACCGCTCTTCGGCTAGACCTGCCATCCGTGCCCGATGATACGAGTGAGAGGGTAAAAGGACCACATACACCAACTAACCAGAAATTTGACCACTTCAAAGCTCTGGACCTGGAAGCAGTCAAGAAAATCATCTCCACAGCACGGGCAACTACCTGCTCCACGGACCCTTGCCCTTCCCATCTAGTTAAGGACTGCGCAGAGGAGCTCTCGGTCCCCTGATGCAGATAATAAACCACTCCCTGGAGCAGGGAATTTTCCCGGATGCCCTGAAAGAAGCCTTGGTCCGCCCACTCTTGAAAAAGCCAACCTGGACCCTGCGAGGCCAGCGAACTACCGTCCTGTCTCAAACCTCCCGTTTCTCAGTAAGCTGATCGAACGCGCGGCAGCAACCCAGCTACAAAACTTCCTTGAGACCTCAGATGGCTTGGACCCCTTTCAATCAGGGTTTCGCCCCGGGCACGGGACCGAGACCGTCCTGGTGGCCATCTCGGACGATATCCGCTGCCAATTAGACAAGGGAGGCTCAGTAGTTCTGGTACTATTGGACCTTACCGCTGCATTCGATACGGTGGACCAACTACCTGCTGACACGACAACTTCCCACCATAGGGATACAAGGAGCAGCTTTAGCTTGATTAGCTCCTTCCTGCGCGGACGTAGCCAGCGAGTTGAATGGCTAGGCCAAACTTCTAGGAAATCTTTCCTCGAGTGCGGAGTACCCCAGGGCGCCATATTATCACCAACGTTGTTCAACATCTATGTCCGGCCTTTGGCTGGTATAGCCCGGAGCTTCGGCCTAGGGTGCTACCAATATGCCGATGACACTCAGCTCCTGCTGAAGCTGGAGCCTGGCGCAACTCGGTGCCCGAAAACTTCACTCGAGGTCTGGAAGCAGTAACAAAATGGCTCCGTGCCCACAAACTCAAAAATAAATCCATCAAAGACGGAGATCTTATGGCCGGGCCGCCCAGAACCACCTTTCCCACTGCCCCTCTCGAAGGGGGAACCATTGATTCCGTCCCCTCAGTAAAAGAGCCTTGGTGTTATCCTGGACTCCAAATTGTCGATGGAGGCCCAGGTTGCCTCCACGAGCAAAAGGGCCTTCTTCCACCTGCGCCAAGCGAGACAACTGGCGCCCTACCTCCCGACGGAGCGCTAGCTACAGTAATCCATGCCACGGTTACATCACGGCTGGATTACTGTAATGCCTTATATGTGGGTCTGCCCCGGTCACTAACCCGCAGGATCCAGATTGTGCAGAACGCGGCCGCCAGGCTTCTCACAGGAACATCGATGAGATGCCACATTACACCATCCCTGCAGCGCCTGCACTGGCTGCCCGTTGAGTATAGAGCCTTACATAAGACCTTGACCTTGGCTTTCAAAGCCCCTACGGGCCGGGGCCCAACATACTTAAAGGACCGCTTGCTGATGCCTGCCTACTCAAGGACACCGGCCGGCAAACAAGAACCTCCTTTGCGCCCCGGGCGTGAAAGAGGCCCACCTGGAATATTTTTAATATTTTTAATTGTTGAATTGATATATGTAAGTCGCCAGGAGCACTAACTTGGAGGGCGACTCAGAAATAATAAAGTCAGTTCAGTTATTCTCTCTCTCTCTCTCTCTCTCTCTCTCTCTCTCTCTCTCTCTCCCTCTCCCTCTCCCTCCCTCTCTCCCTCCTGTGAGGAAAATACTGTTTTCTGTGTAAAAATAATTTTGTGTGCAAGAATGTGCTCTTTTTTTTTGCAGAATGTGTCTTGAACTGCTAAGATTTTCAACTGTCTAAGATTTTCTTAGGCTGGGGTCCTTGATGCTTGAGGAAAGCCAAACCATTTAACAAATATTTTTAAATATTATTCCCAACATTATCCCCCTAGTCATTTAAGCTTCAACCCCCTTTTGCCTCATCTAGTGAAGGGTTAAAACAGTTTAAGTCCAAAGCAAGTGAAGGGCCACAATTTTCCCAATCCTGGCCTTAAGCCTAATGAGTTATTATAATGAAATACACAAAAAGTACAAAAAAATGCCTTAACATTTTGAGAAAAGCTACAGAGAGTCAATGTTTAGTAATGGCTTCATTAAATGTATTGTTGAAAGCTTTCATGGCCAGAATTACTGGGTTGCTGTGAATTTTTAGGACTGTATGGCCATGTTCCAGAAGCATTCTCTCATGATGTTTCACCTGCATTTGTGGCTGGCCTTTTCAGAGGTTCACTTGGTAGCAAAGCAAGTGGAATGTGTGTGTGTGTATGTGTGTGTGCATACCCATGTGCATGTTCTCTAACCTTTCTTCTATGCTGCGGAGACATTTCTTACAACCAAACAACCTACAAAACACCACAGGCTCACCGTATTTATTACTGCCTGGAATGTATCCTTCTACATAAGAGAATACGCACCACCTGCAAAGAACTTGCAAACACAGGCAAGGAACTGTTATTCCTCCATATCAACATCAGTTTAAAGATGAATAACCAAGACTGGGATAAAATAGACAACTTCACCTGCAGAAAAATGGAGAAAGACATGGCCTACTACACCAAAAGACAGAAACAAAAATTCTACAAATGCCAAAAGCATCAGCCAAAAACCAAGCATTGTGGACCATTATCAATCTGAGCAATAGGCAACTCTCAGATGACAAAGTATCCATCCTAGCAAAAGGAGGCAATTTTATCGTTATCACTAACACGATCCCAGTAGAAAACTTCATTGCCAATATTGAATCAGTTATTTATCATCTCCATGAGGAAGAAGCAGGGGAAACAATGTGGATCCAGAGAAAAGCAAAACTTCCCTCCAGTGATATAACAAGGAAAGATAGAAAAGCCATCAAAGACCTCGGTTCCCATCCAGAAATCATCATTCTTCCAGCAAACAAGGAAAATGCCACAGTATTAATGAAAACAAAAATAAGACAATTCTTGAATCCCACAACATACAAAAAACTGAAACGGGACCCGAGAAACCAAATCACCAGAAAAACCAACACTTTGATAAAGAACTCCTCAATTAATCTTAACATATGCTAAGATGTATGCAAATCAGAAACCCTCCCTCCTAGGCTTTATAGATTCCCAAAAATCAATAAGGGCTTCACCCCGCTCAGATCTTGCATTAGTGCCATTGGATCCCCTACATAAGATTTGACAAATTTCTGGTTGCACAAATACAAACCCATAGTGTTGCCTGCCGATCACTATGTATGTCTTGTAACCCGCCACGAGCACTCGGGAAGAGGCGGAATACAAATGCAAATAATAAATAAATAAATAAATATTTGGCTCATTACATACTACATTAAGGGCTCAGCCCACTTCACATAAAAAATCAGCAAACTCAAACTCAATGCCAAAGACAAACTGATCTGATTTGATATGATGACTCTATTCATCAAGGTCCCAATAGCAGACACAGTTGCACTCATTAACCAGAATTTCCCAGAAGACATTACAGCTCTATTTCAACATTGCTTCACTCCAAGCTACTTCTAGTGAGATAATGAATTACATGAACAGAAAGATGGAGTAGCCATAGGGAACCCATGTAGCCCTGTAATAGCAAAAATTTCCCTTTTTTAAAAAAAATAAATTTTATTGGTTAAAATCAGACAAACAGTTAACATAACATAACACAACATCCAGTAGGGGGAGAAGGTGGGGGGAAGGGATAGGGCTAGGGAGTAGGGGCGGTGAAGGGCGGTGGGGTTGGGGTAACCAAACAACATACTAGACTCACGGTACATTCCTAAAATAAAACAGGTTGACTTCACCCAAAAGAAAGCAGATCCTTCACAGATCCTGGCCAGTTGATTGGCCTCCCATTTCTTATATCCAATAACCCTTTAACACGATATTCATATTTTTTTTACATAGTTAGTCAGCGGTTTCCATGTCTCTTCAAAAAGTTTGGAAGGACCCTTTCTCAGTAGAGCTGTTAGTTTGTCCATCTCCGCTATATCCAATAGCTTATAGACGACCTCGTCCACTTCTGGGGTCTTTCTTTCCCGCCAATATCTGGCTAGGGTAATCCTAGCGGCGGCCACGGTGAACGTAATCAGTCTTTCTAGGTCTTTTCCCAGGTTTTTTTGGTCTAGAATATTCAAAAGGAATAGTTCAGCTTTAAACTCAATATAATAGCAAAAATTTTCCATGGAACACTTTGAGAAACAAGCCTTGGAAAGCGCACCAAAAAGCCCAGTGTATGGTTCCGATATGTGGGTGACACTATCGCCATCTGGAGCCATGGAGAGGAAGAAGTAAACAAGTTCCTGGACCACATCAACAACATCCAACCAACCATCCAATTCACCATGGAAAAAGAAAATGAAGGAAAACTACAATTTCTAGATGTCCTAGTCATCCACAAACCAAATCAAAAATTGGGCCACACTGTTTACAGAAAACCTATGCACATCAATAGATACCTACATAAAACCTCCAACCATCACCCAGATCAAAAAAAGAAACACAATTAAAGCCCTGGTAGACCATGCAAACAGGATCTGTGAACCCCACCTCCTCCAAGGTGAACTGAATCACCTAAACTGGGCTCTACAGGCCAATGGAGACTCCACCACAGACATCAGGAGAGCTGCAAGACCAAGAAAAAGGCATGAGAATAAAGACAAAGATCCACTCAGAGGAAAAGTGTTCCTGCCATACATCAAGGGAACCACTTTTATTTATTTCTTTTTGATCGTGTCAGAAGTGACTTGAGAATATACTGCAAGTCACTTCTGGTATGAAAGAATTGTCGGTCTACAGAGACATTGCTCAGGGGATGCTGGGATGTGTTAGCTGGGGCGCTTTTCTCATGTTCCCGCAAACTACAGCTGGCAGATGGGAGCTCACTCCATCTCGGGGATTCTAACCGGCAACCATCAGGTCAACAACTTCAGGTCAGTAGTTCAGCTGGCACAAGGATTTAACCCATGTGCAACCCCAGTTCCTTGGGAACTACTGACCGCATAGGGAAGCTGATTAAGAAACACAATACAAACAATCTATAGATCCACAAAGAAAATTCAACATACGCTACCTTCAGCAGAGGATAAGAGGGCTCCTCTAACCAGTGCAGAACCAATGCAGGAGACTACAGTATACCGTGCAGCTGTGGACAAGTCTACATCTCTGGCATTACTTAGTGAATGAAGATTCTTAGGAAGGACTCAACCCATGCTTTTTACAAGCGCATTGATGACTAAAAAGGCCAATCTGAGATTGGCAAGTCTGGTTGCAGAAAGCACAGCAGGAAGTCTCCTTGGGTGATGTTGTTTCCAAGTTGTGGTTCTTTCTGCATTGTCGTTTCTCTTCGAGACCCGTTCGGCATGTCTTCTCAAAAGAGGCCTCAGCATTGTGGATAGTGCTTCTCCATGCCTCCCGATGTGAGGCCAGGGTGGGCCATTGTTGGTAATCAATCTGGCTGAGCCTGAGATGTTGTTTCAGAGAGCTTATATCTCTTTTTTTGGGGTGCCTCTCTTGTGCTGACCTGTGACGAGTTCACCGTAGAGTAATATCTTAGGGAGGCAGTGGTCCTCCATCCTAGAGACGTGCCTTGCCCAGCGCAGCTGTGTTCTCAATAGCATGGCCTCAATGCTGGTGATCCCTGCCTGCTCAAGGACAGCAACATTTGTCACATAGTCAGTCCAGTGTACATTTAGGATTGTGAGAAGACAGCACTGATGAAAGCGTTCGAGGAGTTGTAGGTGTTGGCGATAGGTGACCCATGTTTCAGACCCATATAGGAACATAGACAGTACTATAGCTCTGTACACACTATTTTTGGTGCTTTGTCTCAGGTATTTGCATTGCCCAGACACAAATCAAAGAACATGAAAGGCATTGCAGACTAATTCAACCAGAGAAGTCAGCCATAGCAGAACCAACCTGGACACAGAAAATTATTTGAGAACACTGTGTGTACCTATTCACACACAGATGCCAAAATGAAACTTTTAAAAATGAAACTTTCGGTAATGAAGATATCAGGTTCCACTTACAACAGCTGGTTTAACATAGTGAAAACTAGAATTTAACTCCATATTAAAACCAAACCTGCTAAAGCAGACTAGACAACCTCATGAACTGCTCAGAAAACAGAACCTCTGACCTTTTCCTGAATAGATTTATATCACAGTGTTGCAGAAACATATATTGTTTCTGCTTATCAGTTTTTAAGAGCTTGTTTTAGAAAAATATTATTTAAAGAGATGTGTCTAATCTATGCCTAAGTCCAAAGGAGTCAACCTTTTAAACAAATGCCGGAGGAAAAATACTTTGTCAAGGAAAATATTTACTCTCAGGCACTGTTGACATAATATGACAGGTGCGTCATCACAAAACAAGAATGACTCTTGCCTATTTTAGAGTTTCATCCATACACTTTATAAAGGAAGTGCTCGAAAGCTTAAGCTGCACTAACCCCTTCTTTTGAAAGGGAAAAAAATAGTGTAATGAAAGCAGGCATTTCTCTTTATGCCGCCGCAATGCATGGTCGGCATCTCTCTACAAACCACATTCCAAGTCCTTGGTGGGGCTTTTTAAAACTCCGGATTACCAGAAAGCAATTTGAAAAAGCAGAGTTTTACAAGGCGTTCCTCTTGCCAGGAAACAAATCAGCTGAAGTAGGTTAAATTGTTACAAACTAAGATGTCATAGGAAAAGAATTTTTGAGAGGAATTGAAGTCTATAGCAATTAGAGCACACTGGTTCTGAAGGTGCTGTCGGCAAATTGTGTTAGGGTGCAGCCTCCAAACAGCAACAATTCACAGGCTAAAGTTAAACTAGGGGGATTATTTGCCTGACTTGAGCATTTTCATTGTTGACCTAGATTGAGGGGTAACTACAGAAAAATGTAATTTAACTGGAAGAGATTAAAACAACCCCAAATATTCCCCAAACATTAGAAAGCCTGCTTGTAGGAGAAAAATTAAATATTAGGCGCTCTGCTCATGACAAAACCATTGTAGTCATTTGGAGTTGCAGAAGCCAACAGTGAGTGTTATTGCACCTGCCAACAGATTATTTACATATTTAGCTAAAAATCTGTGAGATTATCATATGCCAAAAGTCCTAGGAGTTATGCCTTCTGTTCAGCCCAGTTGTTTTAATAGACAGACACTTTTTGCCAAACATGCATCCCGCATCTACTGTTGTGCAGCAATGCAAAAAATATGGGGTGTTCACATATCACAATAAACATCCATTCATTCAGTGTTCACATATTCACAGATAGTTGTACAAAACTGTGTATGTTCATACCTTTCTTTTAACTTAGGTACCTCACTTTACAACTTATTCCCAAAACTAAATCATGTTCAATGGGCCCTTGGCCAGGGTTTGGTTCCAGGAGGCTGAGTGGATACCAAAATTCAAGGATGCTCAAGTTCAAACAATGTCACAGTATACTGTTCCTTACATAAAATGGCCAAATCACAGTTTACCTTTGCGAATTTAAAAAAATCAAGCAGTGGATCGATAAACTTGTTGATGTGGACACAGCAGGCCAACTGTACCTAACTGGAATGACACAGTTGTATGATTACATATATGAACATTTACCATCCCTATCAGATATAACATGCAGAGATGACTAGCACATACCTAATTGGTCCCTAAGACAGAACTGGTGGGGGAGGGGATTTGAGAGGTAATTCAGAGAAATTACAGAAGAGCAGGGAGATCAAAGGGAGACTAAAATACCACCTAGGAAAGACAGTACTGTATCCAAATGCCATCACACAAAACACATCCACAATAGTTTAGGAGTGTCAGGGTGAAGCTGACAGCTTGCATTCCAGGCCAGGGCTGGGTAATAATCTGAGAAAACAGACCCTAATTGCTCAGTAGTGGATACCTAATGTATGGACTCCACATCTCATTTTATAGAGACTTGCCACAAATTTTGTCCTTTTCTCCTTTTCCTGCTTTTAATTTTTTTTCAGTAAAATGTTTTTTTGAATATCATTAATTTAAATTTTAGAAAGTTTCATAACAGAGATGTACACAAGATGTAAAACCTCATAACCGTTTGATGGTCACATTGATCGGTGTGGCACCATTGCCATGACTGTAAAGGCCCCTAGAAAACACCTTAAAAAACAGGTGGCCAGGGAGCAGGGCTCTGAGGGATGACATATCCTCCAATCCTCATAGCCTCAAATCCTCTCACCAGTAAGGTGAGAGGATTTATTGAACAGAAACAGAGACCCCACAAAGTGTAGTTGCAACTTCCCATCACGCTGCAGCTGCCTGGCAGGAAGGAGTCAGCTCACCAGCCTCACAGCAGTCCATCGCTCAACACAGTGGCCAGGCTTTTAAGGTGAGCTTTAGCAGTTCATATCAGGAGACAAAGTACAGCTATGACATGATAAATACATGTCCCATGCAGAATTGGGGCAGAGCAGGTATATAGTTATTCTATCTAGTTATTTGTAAACAATGAGACAAGAACACTGTTACATTTATAAGTTTGAGTAAAACTAAATATTTTTCTCACAAGCACAATCCTTTGCAACTTATATTATAAACACTTTGGTCTGAATGCTTCTTTTAGTTCCAATTAGACTAGATCCACCAACTCACAAATCAAAAGTTAATTTGACAGTTCTACTTCAGCTGGGACTAATTACAAGAACTCGGGCCACTATGAGTCACTCTGTGTTGAGTGCATGTATATATATTTTTAACTGCTAGAATAATTGGTTTTTTTGTCCATTTCTATAGTTAATTAGGAAATTTGAGCACTCCATCCACAAAAAAAGGTTTCATTCTTGTCATTTGTTCTTCCATGTGACAAGAGGACCTGCAGTAACAAGCCCCCCAACCCCCCTCCTATTACATTGGGTCCTCAGTATCCATGGGGGACCACCATGTGAGGCAGAAGCATTTTTAATAGGGGCTTACTATATAAAGCCTTGCCTCATAATGCTAGCAGAGACTGCAAAGCCTCTCAAGGCGAGGCTCATACTATAAGCCCCTATGAAAAATGGCATAGAGCAGCAAGTCCTGCCAATTGCCCACTTCTACCTTGTGAAGGAACCACACAGACACAAAAGCAGAAGTGGGCAACTGACATGCTTGCCAGTGCAGAATCAAATGTATAGTACTGTATAGTATTGTGCACATTGAAACATGTGATGGTAGAGCATAAAGGAACAGGCTGTCACTATAGAATTTCCAAAACGTAGCCATAAATGGGGCAGGGGTCCATTCACACCACACAATTAGCTCACCACTATTCCATTTTAATTACCATGGTTTTGTCCTATGGAACCATGGGGTATGTAGTTTGATGAGGCAGTGGGACTCTCTGGCAGAACATCCTAAGTACTCCTCCCTAAGCTCCCAGTTCTATAGAACAGAGTCATGATGGTTACACTGGAATATTAGTGCTCTTGTTGTGTTGTGTGAACAGGTCCCAGAAGTCCATCATGGGATTGTGGGTTTTATCAGTTGGTGTGGCTCTGGAAATGCTACAATATCTGAGTGCTATTTCAGGAGCTATTCTGAATTGTGTGCTAACGCTGCTTCTGCAACTGTGCTCTATTCAGCTGTGCAGCTTGCTTCATGTACAAAGTGCTATTGTCGAGTTGCCAGGAGAGATGGCCTGTGAATGAGAGACATGCACGAAGCAAAGTTGCAGGCTCCATGCTTTGATGAGCAACACACACAATAAGGTCAGTGGAGTATCAAGTGGAGAATGGCCAGAACAAAAATGCATTGCACTGAAACATCATTGACTATAATAAAATATTAGGAACTTGTAGCACCTTTGGGACTAACTGAGAGAAAAGGCTACAAGTATAAGCTTCTGTAGATTATGTTTCCGCCCTTAAATGTAAATCCAAAAATATAATATGGAAAACTATGCTGATGAGTAAATATATTTAATGCATACTTCTCCAAATCTTAACTGCCAACAGAAAAATCTTATTTATGCACAAAATAAGGTAGTTTTGAATTAGCGTATATTTTCTGGGTATGTAATGTGTTTATTAGTTAGAAATGGGTAGTCACTGATATTATTCAAAATAGCATTGTTAATTAATATACTGGCTTACATATGGAGTCACACTTACTGTTCTCAATATTGCTGAGCAAGCTAGAGCCACTCCATACCTGGCTAAATTGAAATTGAAATGTAACATGGGCATGGAAAATTATCTTTCCTTCATGCTACCATTATATATCAGAAAACATTTTACCAGGGCTAGAATCGAGCAGCTCAACATTATGTCCAAGCTGGGGCGACATCAGAAAATTCCCTATATGAGGAGAACCTGTGGGTGTCGTGAGGTAGAGGCAGAAGTGGAGGGCACAGAACATCCTGAGACCAAATTAAGTCGATCACCGGATGGGGTGCTCCTGCCGCCACCTTCCACCCGCATTGCGGGAAGGAGGGAGTGCGAGGCGGGGCCTCCGGAGGCCCCGCTTGTGCTCTGCCCTGCCTCTCTCTCATCCGGAAGCAGCCATGCAGCCTCCGCTGCCAGCCCTCCAGAGGACCCGCCTCGCGCCCCGCCTTCCCGCAATGCCCCACGGGCGGAAGAAGCGCCGCACGGGCGGAAGGCAGCGGCGGGAGCGCGCGACGGCAGCACACACGGTGGGGGCACCCCTGATCTACAGCCTCTTTTGGAGAACCGTACTCACCTAGAGAATAAGGAGAAATTGCACATTCTCCTACAGGGTTCAGATAAAAATTCTATTTTAAAACTGACCCTTTTAACGCAAAAAGCGCTGGCCATCTGCGAGAAGATGAAAGCAGAGAGCTGTGACATCACCACCATCAATGTAATTTAATATGGATATGTTTACTAGTTTTACTTACCCTTGCCCTCTCTCAGCTTCTATTCTAAGTAATTAATTGGCTTGGCCAACTTACCAGCCGAGCAGGTTGCGGGGCGGGGCTTCTTCCTCCCAGAAGCCCCTGGGGTGGCGGGAAAGTTTCCCGCCACCAACGCCGGCCGGCCAATGACAGGGTTGGCCCCACCTCGCTCCCTGCCTGTAGCCGGCTGGCCTTCACTTTCGCCCGGGCAGGTTACTTAAGGCGGCCCAGGACTTCCTCTGCAGCACGCAGGGGCCAGTTCTGTTTTTACTTATGGATATGTTTATGGAAATGTTTACTAGTTTTACTTACCCTTGCCCTATCTTAATTAACTTTTAATCTTTTAAACAAGAAGTTTTGTAGATAGGAGTGGGTTTAGCATGATGGTATGTACGTATGTTTTGTATTCACATTGGCCTTTACTGTATGTAGGGTAAGTGTGTATGTTCTGTATGATTTGATATGGTCAAAATTGACTAATCAATAAAGAATTAGTTAAATATATATTGCTGAGTGCCTACTAGAATTGTTTTTGCTCCTTTACACGTAATTGATAAAGGCAATGAATGTGCTCATGTAAATTTTCCATAGGAAAGTCAGGAAGCTCATGTTTGGACTTAGCATGCTTTGGTGCAAAAAATAGGAATCAATGGAAAAGGTAAGTACTCTCCATTACATAACTGCTCAATCCCATCAGGCCAAAGGATAAAGAAGAAATTTTTAAGGCAGCTGCTGTTTCCTTGTCTGTTGATCATAAACACACAGAGCTACAGTATGAATAGCTATGATCAAATTCTTTTAAAGTTCAGGCTTCATAACACATTGTTTACCGCAAAGATGTTGATACAAGCTAACACTGAAAGTCTGTGTTTATCCAGCTCTCAAATCACCACACAAATGTCTGGCAATCCCAACGCAACTAAAAAAAACAATCCAGCTAGACAGATGATAAAGAATACAATTATCAACCTGGAGCGGTTCATGGAATAATGCTCACATATCATCTGAGTGTCATAATCTACATTTGAGGCAGGCCCAGTAGATCACTAGGTTAAATCACCAAATGTCCACTATACTGTATGCTTTGCAAATAAAATCATTACTGCCTACGTGGAACAAATATGCTCTAATTTCAATAGTAAGATGGATGGAGCCAAGGAACGGTTGGTCTCGGGTCCTGTTTGTTTGTCCACTTGCAATGAATGTGCTTCTCTTTCTACATAGTACCAACAGAGGATATGGCTAGATAATTTTATAAGTATCATTGACTATCCCACCACTACCAAACCCTACCTTGTTTATTCTCTCCAGATGGTAATAACCCCTCACCTTTTCAGCCATGGACTAAACCAGGGCTGTCCAACTGGCGGCCCGGGGCCCGTACACGGCCCCCCAGCCTGTTGGACACGGCCCCCGCTATGCCCCCGGCCGCCATTTTAAATTTTTTTTAATTTTTAAAAAAATGGTGGCGGGGGGGGGGGGGGGAGGCGGGGCAGGGAGGAGGAAGTGAGCCAGGTCCTCCTCCCTGCACCGCCCCCTCCGTCCCTCTCTCCGCGCCGCCGATGCGATGCAGTTTGCATCGGCGGCGCCGAGAGAGGGAGAAGGGAGCGGTGTAGGGAGGACGAGCCACTCTCTTCCTCCTCCCTGTATTGCCCCCCCTTCTCTCTTGGCGGCGCCGCTGCAAACCGCATTGCATTGACGGCGCCGAGAGAGGGAGAAGGCAGCGCTCCAGGGAGGAGGAACAGAGCTGGCCCCTCCTCCTTTGCCCCTCCTCCTTCCCCTCCCGCACCGCAGCTCGCGATCGGAGCCGTGGCGCATCCGCGGGGAGAAGAGGAGGGGCGAGGAGGAGGCTGTCAGCTGATTGCCTCCTCCTTTGTCGATCCTCTTTCCCCCCGCACGCGCCGGCGCCCTGGATCGGGTCAAGGGCACGGGCGAGAGGAAAGAGGATTGATGAAGGAGGAGGCAGTCAGCTGACAGCCTCCTCCTTCATCGATCCTCTTTTCCCCCGCGCGCGCCGGCGCCCCGGATCGGGGCAAGGGCGCGGGCGGGAGGAAAGAGGATTGATGAAGGAGGAGGCAGTCAGCTGACAGCCGCCTCCTTCATCGATCCTCTTTTCCCCTGTGCGCTTGCGCCCGGATCGGGGCAAGGCGCGCGGGAGGAAAGAGGATTGATGAAGGAGGATGCAATCAGCTGGAAGCCTCCTCCGTCATAGATCCTCTTTCCCAGCGCGCGCGCCGCCCGGATCGGGGCAGGGCACGGGCGGGGGAAGAGGATTGATGAAGGAGGAGGCAATCAGCTGACAGAGTCGATCCTCTTTCCCCAAGTGGCGCCCGGGATCCGGCAAGGGCCCCGCCCCCGTGATCGGCCCCGCCCCCCACTCACTGATCACCTACAGCCCCCCAGGTGATCAGTGACACTTCTTCCGGCCCTTGGGCCGGCAGAAGTTGGACAGCACTGGACTAAACATTCTACTGAATCTGTGTTTTTAATTAACAGAAACAAGACAATGGCTTTCATACTGAATGTAGTGATGACACTACAAGATAAACGTGGTCCCAGGTATATCCTTTTCTGAACTGATCTCAAGTGTGTGGGGTGAGTGGGGTGGAATACAGAAAAGAACATTGGCTTCAATATAATACGTTTATCTGGCAGAAGAACATTTTGCTCCAAACTGAATAAAATTCTATAGTATCAACAACTTTTGGTAGAAAGTCCTACCCAAGATGTGACTGTGACACAAGAGAGCAAATCTACAGCCAAATTGTTTTAGGATGTTGTCTCCTACTCTCCTCCCCAGTGATTTTCCGATGTACAATTAGTAGATTGAATAAAAAGCAACAGGTTTTCAATAACCTCCGTGGGTATCCTTCTCTTGTCCCCCCCCCCCCCATTATTTATAGACTCTAGTTCTTCAATATGGCTCAAATTAAACTTTCTTTCTTTCACATTAAAAATTGCACATTTTAACATTTAAAAAAATATTTATTTATTTGCTGCATTTGTATACCACCCTTCTCAGCCCTCAGGCGACTCAGGGCGGTTTACAGCAGCAATGATTCGATGCCCAAAAACACCGTAAAACATTTAAAAACACTTTCTGATAGCAAGATTTTACACAGCAACATGACATGAACTATGACACAGAAAGTCACCAGTCTTTGTTTATTATAGATGATGATATCATCATCATTGTTGTCGTTGTTACTATTACTATTGTCTTCTAGGGGTTGATTATATCTCAAATGCTTGGGACCAAAACTCGCGTGTGTGTGTGTGTATATATATGTTTCAGATTTTGCTATATTTGTGTCCCTCTTCTCATGAGCTGGTCATTGACCATAATAAACCAAACTTGAACTTGATATATTTGCATATAATGAGATTTGTAGTAATGGGAGTCATTCTAAACATGGAATTCATTTATGTTTCATATACACATTATACACATAGGGTGAAGGTAATTTTATACACAATCATCTTAATGTGCATGCCGATGCACCTTCATCAGTAATTAGGGACCTATTACCAACTATGGAGGCTCTGGGACTCTCGTTGATTAAGACTGGTCCCACTCATCGGGCCTGTCATACCCTGGACCTGATTTTTAACATTGGTCTGTGAATGCTTCTATCTGCAATAGTCGAGGTCCCTTGGTCTGACCACTCTGTCCTGAATGTTTGAATAGAGACTCCACTCCCTTCTTCCCAAGAGGCTAAGCCAATTCTCGCTTGACCTAGGAGACTCATGGAACCTGCCAGATTTTTGAATGCCCTTAAGGACTTAGGAACTCCCAATAAGCAAGTCATCAATTGGAACGCCAGTTTGACAGCTGCCTTAGAGGAGATTGCTCCTAAACACCTCTTCCGCCCCCGCCGCAATCGCTCCCCTTGGTACACCAGTGAGTTGGGGTTGATGAAACAAGAGTGAAAATGACTGGAGCATCAGTGGTGCCGGAACCCTGACGAGATGTCATTGTCCACTCTCAAGGCCTTTCGTAAGTCCTATGAGTCAGCTGTCAAGGAGGCTAAAAAAACATACGACTCCTCTCTAATAGCCTCTACTAGATCCCGTCCAGCACAATTATTTAAAATTGTTCGGGCCATGATCAACTCAGCTCCTCCGGTCCAGGATCCAGCAACTTCGACTACCACAGCTGAGGCCTTCCAGAGGTTTTTCATTGATAAGATCACCTTGCTCCGGC
Organism: Anolis apletophallus; assembly: GCA_030556195.1. Classification (NCBI taxonomy): domain Eukaryota; kingdom Metazoa; phylum Chordata; class Lepidosauria; order Squamata; family Anolidae; genus Anolis; species Anolis apletophallus. The sequence continues at coordinate 44,745,371 of JARBWK010000003.1, read as the reverse complement.
AGAAACTGCCCCCTACAGCTAACACTCTGTGCGAGTTGGAAACTCCCTGGCCATCCGGTGGGCCCATTTTAGATCAGTTCACCCCACTGGATATAGAAGCTGTCACCAAAATCCTGGCTGCTGCAAAATCAACCACTTGCCCCCTTGATCCGTGTCCCTCTTGGCCAATTAAGAACTAATTAAGGACTACAAGATCCTCTGAGGAAGATAATTAATGGCTCCCTTGAACAAGGGGTCTTCCCGGACAATCCAAAAGAGGCTATAGTCTGTCCTTTGCTGAAGAAGCCAAGCTTGGATCCAACGACCCTCGCCAATTATCGTCCGGTTTCTAATCTTCCATTTTTAGGCAAGGTGATTGAGCAGGCTGCACTGGGGCAATTGCAGCAGTTCTTGGACAATACAGCCGGCCTGGATCCTTTCCAGTCCAGTTTTTGCCCTGGTCACTGGACAGAGACCGTTCTGGTCGCCATTACTGATGAACTTCATTGCCAGCTAGACAGAGGGGGGTCGGCGCTGTTGGTGCTTCTCGACCTCACCGCAGAGTTCGATACCATCGACTATGACCTACTGATCCACCGACTTGCCATATCTGGAGTGCGTGGTCAGGCTCTCAGCTGGTTTGACTCATTCCTCTGAAATCGGGAGTCAGCATGTACTGTAGAGTATATGGCTCGAGTCTCCGAAAGAGCTCGTCTCGTATGTAGGGTGCCCCAGGGTGCAATCCTCTTCCCCCTTCTTTTTAACATCTATGTTAGACCACTTGCCAGCTTGGTATGGAGTTTTGTCTGGAATGCTACCAATATGCAGACGACACCCAGCTCCTTATATGTTTAGAGCCTGGAGCAACCTCAGTACCGGACAACTTCGTCTTATGTCTCGAGGTCGTGTCAAACTGGCTGCATGCTAGCAGACTGAAGGTGAACCCGGCCAAGATTGAGATTTTTTGGCGTGGCCGCCTGGTAGGAATGATGCACCCGCTACCCATTTTTGACGGTGCACCCCTAACTCCATCCTCTACTGTCAAGATTTTGGGTGTTGTCCTGGACCCACAGCTGACTATGATTAGATCACAGCTGTCAGCAAACAGGCCTTTTTCCATCTTCGTCAAACAAGGCAATTAACACCATACCTTTCAGGAGAGGCCTTGGCAACAGTCATCCATGCTACAGTTATATCCAGGCTGGACTATTGCAATGCTCTGTACGTTGGCCTTTTGTTATCAACGACCTGGAAGACTCGTATTGTTCAGAATGCGGCTACCAGGTTACTTGCAAAAACTTCCATAAAATGCCATATTACACCAACTCTGCAACATCTTCATTGGCTCCCAACTGAGCACGGGGCCCTGTACAAGATGCTGGTTTTGACCTTCAAAGCCTTGTATGGCCAGGGGCCAACATACCTTAGAGAGCGCCTCTCCCCCTTTCATAATCAGTGGTCGCCACGTTCCTCCCAAGGAAACTTACTGTATGTTTCAGGTCCCAGAGAAGTGCATCTTGAAAGTACGAGACGCAGGGCCTTTTCTGTCTCTGCCCCTGTCCTATGGAACTCTTTGCCTCCATACTTGAGAGCCATGTGTAATTTATGACCTTTTACGCAGGCACTTAAGACCTGGCTTTTTAGCAAAGCCTTTGATCTATAATTTCTGATTTTAATATTTTTATGTTTCAATGTTTTTATCCTTTTATGTAAATTGCGCGGAGCATCCTGGATGGAGGGCGATTAACAAATAATAAACTGATGATGTTGATGATTTTGTGTAAATTGAACTGTCAGAAAGCACCTGTATGGCCCATTTTGGATTACAGAGTTCTGGAAAAGGGATACTCAACCTGCATAAAAATATTACTGAGATAATGTAAGCATTTGAGCACCAGAAATGTATTATTTGAAAGCTAAGGACATTGTCCTGATACAGTAGGATACTTTTGTCTCATTGACAACATTTAGCTTTTCCACTGTAATCAGTTCGGCTCAGAGGCACTTATCATTGTCTAGCTCCGGTCCCCATATATCAATACACATTTTGTTTATTGTTCACTGTTCAGATTACGCATTGTATTTTTTATTCACATGCCTCTTTGTTGACATTTGTACATTCATATACAGAACTCTGGAAGATAAGAATTTTGTATTTTGCAGAGTAATGGTCAAGGTATGTTTATCGCTTTCCAAAACTGACTTTAAAGAACACTCTGCAAGAGGTGCATTATCGTGAAGCCATGCAATCCCACTGTAATTGATGAAAAGGGCCATCTGCACATGAAAGGGGAAAATCCAGTCTGCTTCACCAAGTGAAGAGAGATCCCTGACAGTTACGCCTTGGAATTACGGGCAGCGTTACTAAATCAGGAGGCCCTTCACACTATAGAATTATAACATTGCAATTACAATTTATGAGCCCTTGCAACATATTGTGGAATCCTGGAATTGGCAGTTATGGGAGGCGTCTTCAACACAAAACCCTCTCCAGGGCCTCTGGCCAGAGCACAAACCCCAGGAGGATCCCATAGAAGAGAACCAAAGGGGAATCATTGTCCAATGGGCTCTATGTCTGAGGGGAAATTGCTACAGAGAGAGAATTCAGAAAATGGGATTTGTATATTAGCAGTCTCCCATTTGGACTAAACTCCCAGAATCCACAAGAGGTAGCCATGCTGGTGGTATTCCTAATTGTCCGAACGCATCAGCCTCTACGTCCCACGTCGTAATTTAAGATCATCTGGGGAGGCCCTGCTCTCGCTCCCGCCACTTCTCAACTTCTCAAAAGCGGTTGGTGGGGACGAGAGAGAGGGCCTTCTTGGTGGTGGCTCCCCATCTGTGGAACGCGCTTCCAAGCGACATACGATCAACACCATCCCTCCTGGCATTCAGGAAAAAAGTGAAATCTTGGCTGTGGGACCAAGCGTTTGCCCATTAGCACAATACAGCACTTTGGACTGGATTTGTAACAGCAAGTTGATGGATATGGCTCAATGCTCCTGTTATGGACGAAATACTGTTTTTAACTTAAGAGAATGTGAATGATGTGTTACTATTAATTGTATTTTAATGTGTTTTAGTGCTGTATGTTTTTGGTTTTATATTGTATTTATTATGTTGGCATCGAACTGTGCCTTTTGTTAGGCTGCTCTGAGTCCCCCCTCGAGGGTAGAGAAGAGCGGGGTAGAAATGTTGGAAATAAATAATAATAAATAATACTCCAGTGTTAACATAGTCTAGAAAGCCAAGGTTGAGATCTCTTATCCTACATGAAAGCCAAGAGATACGGGGTAGGTGTCTGTAGAACTTTTAACTTCCCTGATCATCAACCATGTTGGATAAAATACATGGGACTTGTGGTTCAAACCATCTTGAAAACATATTATTCTCAATTAGAAGGGACCCATTCAATTAATAGTTACATGGTGAATGAACACATAAGCAAATTCTGTTGATCCAATATGTTTACAACAATTAGAACCAACAAAATGATTTGGATCTTAATCTATCTTTACTTTTTGCCCAATTACAAAATTAATGGGATTTATTATCTGAGGTGTTAAAATGGTTTCAGGGCAATACATTGATTGCAGGTCATACTAATGCAGACACTACATGTAAAATACACATTTAAATGAGAAGCTGCAATGCGTGGCTAAGTTCACTTACACTATAGTTCAAAGTGGATCACTGAAACAGATAATCCTAACCTGGCAACAATTCAAGCACATGTCTGAAACTATGGGTCAAACTGATAAAACCAGATCAAAGAGAAAATTTTCTCACTTCTGATCTTTGAAAATTGTTCTAGAGGAAAAGGTCTCTAGCCATGTACTTTTACTGTGATCACCACAAACTCTTGTTCTCTACCCAGCAGCTTGAAAGTGTTAGCTTGTTTAAACCAACAAGCTAACCAAAAATAGCTTGTTTGGTTTGCAGTGTCCTGCAAAGTTCTTTAATTCTACAGGATATGACTGTATATGAATTCTTTTCCCTTTCATTGCAAAAGAATGGCATGGGGAACAACATTACGTAACAGCAAACAAAGAATAGGTCCCCAGAGGTTTGTGACAAAACATGAAAAGAATGACCTGGTGCCAAACCAGCCTTCATTTTATACTGCTATGGAAAAGCACACATCCAAAAAATGAACATATTTCTTGCTCTATGACCATCCAATAAAGCCCTCACTTATAGGAGGAAACACAATTCTTCCTTGGATCCTGCTGCAGCTTTTGATTGATTTGAGCGTTTCTTTGATCACCACTGTAACACTGGGCTTTTCTCACAATCCTTCGAGTCTTGGACATCTTGCAGACTGGTGCAGGGCTATTGCTGTCTGCCCAACATTATTTTCGAGAAACTCAAACTGATGTAGAAATGGCAATCCTCCATGATGTTTTTATAAACATTTTGATTATTCTGGACTCTCTGCTCTAGAGACAACATCAAACAGTACGCTGATGACACTCAGCTCACTCTGAGGATGGAAGGCCGGCCAGACTCCGTACCCGATAATTTCCATCACTGCCTTGAGGCTGTCACTGGATGGTTGCATGCCAGCAGGTTAAGCGTGAATTCAGCGAAGATGGGAGATCCTTTGGCTGGGTCGCCCGGATGGAGGGGTGATCCGGTTGCCTACCCTGGATGGCGAGGCACTATGCCCGTCGTCCTTGGTAAGGAGTCTGGGAGTCGTTTTGGACCCTCTGCTGATGATGGAGGTCCAGGTCTCCACTGTGAGCAGAGTTGCATTTTTTCCATCTCCGTCAGGCTAGGCGACTGGCTCCCTATCTGTCCAGGGACGACCTGGCTACAGTGATCCAAGCTATGGTCATCTCAAGATTAGGCTACTGTAACGCCCTCTACATTGGCCTACCTTTGTCGGTGATCCGGAAACTTAACTAGTGCAAAATGATGCTGCCCGGCTTCTCGCTGGGGCGCATATTACTCCAATCTTGCAGCAAATGCACTGGTTGCCGATTGAGCACCGGATTACCTTCAAAGTGTTGGTTCTTTCCTTCAAGGCCTTGTATGGCCTGGGGCCGGTGTACCTGAGGGACCGCCTCACCCCCTACCAACCCCAGAGATCACTCCATTCAGAAGATCAGAATCTACTTAAAGTACCCAACTTTAAGACTTTTCATTTGATGGCTACTAGGCGTAGAGCATTCACGATGGTAGCACCTTGCCTCTGGAATGCCTTGCCAGCGGAAACACGAGCCCTCTGAGATTTACTTTCCTTTCGTAGAGCTTGTAAAACTTTTCTTTTCTGGCTGGCATTTGAATCCTGTTGATTGGTGGATTGGAAACTCTCTTCATTTTAAAATGTAAACCTATTGCCAACACCTACGACTCCTCGAACACTTTCATCAGCGCCGTCTTCGCACAATCCTAAATATACACTGGATCGACTATGTGACTAATGTTGCTGTCCTTGAGCAAGCAGGGATCACCAGCCTTGAGGCCATGCTATTGAGAACACAGCTGCGCTGAGCATGGACATCGCTAGGATGGAGGACCACTGCCTCCCAAAGATACTACTCTATGGTGAACTCACCACGGGTCAGCGCAAGAGAGGTGCTCCCAAAAAGAGATATAAGGACTCCCTGAAACAACATCTCAGGCTCGGCCAGATTGATCACCAACAATGGTCCACCCTGGCCTCACATCGGGAGGCATGGAGATGCACTATCCACAATGCTGCAGCCTCTTTTGAGAAGACACGCCGAATTAGTCTCGAAGAGAAACGACAACACAGAAAGAACCGCAACTTGGAAACAACATCACCCAAGGAGACTTTCTGCTGTGCTTTCTGCAACCGAACTTGCCTATCTCAGATTGGCCTTTTTAGTCATCAACGCGCTTGTAAAAAGCGTGGGATGAGTCCTTCCTGAATCTTCATTCGTGAAGTAATGCCAAGAAAGAGAGACTGTATATGAATATTGTAAACTGCTCCGAGCCTTTGGGGAGCGGCAGTATACAAGTTTGATTAACAATTTTTTTTTAAAAAAACAACAACATGCTGTTCATGAACACTTGTGCAGCTTTCAACTCTCATATTAAATTATGATCTATCTTTGCTGGACCAAAATACATCAAGTAAGTTTTCAGTTTTTATTGGCTTCTTCACCAGGTACAAATGTTAAAAATCATACAGAAGAAACGTGATGATGTCAGAGTTGCAGACTTATATTTTGTCTCATATGTTCTTCTGTTGTCAGTGAAGATGGGTATGAATGCAGGCAGAGGCCCCTTATGCTATGGTTATTTTAATCCCAATTTGTTGAATATGTTAGCATCTGGTTTGTTCCTCCCCACCCCAAGGACACACTTGTTTGTTTGTTCCTCCCCACCCCAAGACACACTTGTTCAGACAGGCCTTCGAAAGCTTTTAATTTTAGCTTGTGATTTTAGCTGCGTTTTTATTTTGCTGTTTTACTATTATATGTATGTTTTGCCCATTGTTTGTTTTATTGAATTGTGTTGTAAACTGCCCCGAGCCGCTGGGAGTGGCGGTGTACAAGTCCAAATAAATAAATAAATAAATAAATAAATAAATAAGGAGGAAATTTAATGTTAAAGGGAATGCACAATGTTTATGAATAACCTACTTTTCCCACCACAACTTCAGCCTCATGTATACTGCCATATAATGCAATTTGAAATTGCATTACATGGTCAATGCTGACTCAGTTTGGTGCAGTTAAACTGCATTATATGAGTCTACACTGAACACATGCCATTTCAAATCGCATTATATGGCAGTGTAGATTTTCTTTAGAGATGGCTCTGCAAATTCATTCCAATGACAACTGCGAAGGGCTTTAATGCAATTGAGATAGATATATTTTGTTTGATGCTGTAATCTTCAGAACAGAGGATCCTCAGTAACTGAGACAGAATTAACTCATGTGAATGTATCTAGGAGCGAATGATTTTAACTCAACCATGGTAGGCTGGCTCTGCCAATGCAAAGCATGAAGTATTATTCCTCTTCCTTCCAGTGCAATGATTTGCTTGTTTGCCATTCAGGTTGCATGCATAATTATATTTTAGATCACTACTGCCCCATTAAAAGGGCTCTTGGCAGACAGAGCAAAGGTGGGCACTAATTCCTCTATCTATATCTCATCAATTTTTATTTTCAGCTTGATTTCATAATAAGACATCAGTCTCAAAAACCGGCTAAGTAATTGCAGTTGATCTTAGGATACTTTCATGTACTGGAAATATGGGCATAACTCACAATCCCATAGAGCCCCATTAATGTCAGACCACAAGTTATGATTGCATATACTGTATCATGAGTGGATCAATTACTAATTCTTCACAAAACATTGATGGCATTTTAAACAAAAAATGGTTGCTGTGGGTTTCCCCCTGCTTTTGAAAGGGGAGAATAACATCTGCATTTCCTACTTATACATCTTCAACTGCAGTTTATTGTTTCCAGCTACAGCATATTCTAAATTGAATTTCGCTCCTGCAGTTCTGTAATTGAGGGTGATTAGATGGAAGAAAGGGGCAATTAAGGTAGAAACACTTTAATGTGGGAAGCACTTTAACAGAACTGTTCTTTACAGTTCCTTGCTTCTGATCAAAGGTGGTTTGTGCTAGTAAGATCAGAAAACAACACTTAAAAAAACCGTGTTTACCCACTAAAGTACTTCATCTTTTCAAAATGTTGAAAAGATAAATTATGAAACATAAAATAGTAGTTAAATCAGCTGCTGAGTTAAAAGTCCCATGCTGGTGCTTAAGCATCAACCATAGCGGCTCGGGTTAAAAAGAAATTTGTTTCCTGCAAGAAAGTCTATGTCCCACTTGTTTTGTTCATTCCAAAGTCTCAAACCTCTTAAGACTGGTATCACACTAAAGGTGAAAATGTAGGCAAAGAGTCTGCATTCCATCTGAAATCCTGTGGCTACCTCCTGAAGGATTCTGGGGCTTGTAGTTCAGGAGAGGGGCCTTTGAAATGCTCAGCCAGAGAGGTCCTAGGTCTCACTAAACTACAAGCCGCAGAATTCTGCAGGAGGAAGCCACAGGATTTCAGATGCAATGCAGCTCTTTCAGCTCTAGTGTGAGAAGAAACTGCACTAATACTCCAGAGTAAAACTAATTGTAGCCCATGTAAATTTTGGGATGAATAGAGTCAAATGTGACTAGTTAATTTGTAACAAGCCAGGTGAAATCATTCTCTTGACCTCATTTCAGATGTAACAGCCGTCTATAACACAAGTCTTTACCATACAATTGCACGTACTTCAAATTGGTTAATGTACCTACTTCTGCAATGCAGTTTCGCCATCTGCAGTGTCATACTGAAACCCAGTGTTGTGTAATGTTTAGAGTGTTGAATTACAACTCTGGCGATCACAGTTTGAACCCCCACTTGGCCACAGCTACTGGGTCACCTTGGGCAAGTCACACTCGGTCAGCCTCAGAGCAAAGCAAAAACAAACCCTCTCTGAACAAACCCTGCCAAGAAAAAAACAAAATCATGATAGGTTTGTCGCAAATCAGAAATGACTTCAAGGCACACAACATCAAAAACAACCACATGATTGATGACAGCAGCAACAACAACACTATGCCTAATGTGCAATCTATAGAATCAGTGTATGCATATATGTCTTCAATCTGCCTGTTGACTTAAAGTGAATTTCATGGGGTTTTCCTAGACCAGGAGCCCTCAAACCTTTTAAGCCAAGGGTTGAATCACAGTCCCTCAGACAGTTGGAGGCAGGGCTAGAATTTGAAAAATATATGTATGAATTACTAAGCACATAGCACATACCTTATTTGAAGTGCAACTCCCCCCCCCCCAAAATAACAATACAGTATTTAAAATGCAGAACAATTTTAAACAACATAAACTTCTCAGTATTTCAATAGGAAGTGTGGGTCTGTTTTTGACTGCTGAGGGAGCCAAGATAATAGGATTGTTGTTGTGTGCCTTCAAGTCATTTCAGACTGAGGGCAATCCTAAGTGTAAAGTTTATGGCGGGGGGGGGGGGACGGGACGGGACGGACGTAAATGATCTTGGAGGGCTGCATCCAGTCTGTGGCCCTTAGTTCTGGGACTCCTGGACTAGAGAAAGAACACTGCCAGAGAGATTTTGCCATTTTCTTTTCTGAAATAAAACCCACTTTGTTTTATATACTGCATGTCTGCCAATACAGGACTCACATCACACTTCCTTGTCAGCTCCAAGTCCACCTTCTAACTAGGCCTGATCCTGCTTACCTGCCATGATCGGAAAGTTTGCTCCAGAAGGTGCTGTCCTGTTAAAACTTTTTGTTGTGTGCACAGCACAGCAAGAAGGGAAACACTTTGTCCCGGCCTTCCTATGGGCTATACAAATTTACCTATACAGGCAATGGCCATAGAATCATAGAGTTCGAAGAGACCTCATGGGCCATCCAGTCCAACCCCCTGCCAAGAAGCAGGAAAATCACATTCAAAGCACCCCCGACAGATGGCCATCCAGCCTCTGTTTAAAAGCCTCCAAAGAAGGAGATTCCAAGGAGTGAAAGGCTGAAAGTTTTCTGGGGTTGGGATGAGGTCATTTTAGATATCCACATATCTGAGCAGAAGCAGGGTGACTGGCAAGGGTGAAATAAAAGTTGAGCATCCCTTATCTGGAATTCCAAAATTCAAAGTACGGCATTCCAAAAACCAAAAGTGTCCAGAATGGGTAGCTGAGGTAGTGACACCTTTCTGCCTGATGGTTCAGTACTCACAAACTTGGTTTCATGTACAAAATCATTTTTAAATACAGTGTATATAAAACTATATATGCTATATATAAAACACAAAAAAGTGAAATGTTGTATTTAAACGTGGGTTCCATCTCAAAGATATCCCATTACGTAAATGCAAGTATGCCAAAGCCCCCGGCGCGTCCAAAATCCAAAGCAATTCTGGTCTCAAGCATTTCAGGTATGGGTTAGTCAACCTGTATGATCAGTAATGTGTCCCACGTTATTCAATAGATGTATGAAATATTTCAATAGTCATATCTCCAATAATAATCATGACAGTAATTAATTACTGCTTTGGATGGAGTGGGAAAACACTGAACTTTTACAAGTACAATGATTTGCTGAAAAATGAATTGTAGTGCTCAAGCTTGTATATATGCACCTATAGCTCACTCCTGAAAAGGGCCTCCATTCAGCATGGCAAAACAGGGGTTTTCAGCCTCTATTGAGGCTCACAGTCACCACCTGCAAAGCCTAGAACTCTCTCACACCCCTCTTCCAATTTTTCTTCCATGCTAGAAAGGCAACCTCCAAATGTGTGGCTCTGTGGCCAGCCACAAAAAATCCATGGCAACTGTAAGCAAGCACAAAAGAAGGCTGCACGTACTGTGGAATAAACTGGGTCACGACTGATGTCAGATACATTTGGCATTTGTCAAAAGCAAGGAACAGAAACAGGACTTGACAGAAAGCAATACAATTATTCCAGACTTTTCACTGGTGCAGAAGGCTTGCAAACCCTTTGCTTGAGGTCTCTTGCTCCCTATTCCACATATATCACCTCAAATGACAGAAAATAATTTACTTTTCAATCAGTACATTCACCAGAAACAAATGTTAGCACTAAAGCTAGCCATATATGGCTTAATTTCAATAACGCAAACTTTCAGATGTTAGCGGAATTACGCACCAAAAAGTACAGGCATTTGCTGATGAAATATAAGGCTTAATGAGATATATGGAATGACGACGATGCGATGGAAACTGATTTCAACATGACGCTGAGGCTGCAATTGTATGTTTTTAATTGTTAAATTGTTATTATATGTTTTTTTTTCTTGGGGGGGGGGTGACTTGTTGCTGTGTTGTATTGAGGGCAGAGACTGCCTGTGTAAACCGTCCCAAGTCGCCTTCGGGCTGAGAGGGGCGGTATAGAAACGTGACAAATAATAATAATAATACATCCACCAAGAATAAACTGAAATGAGCCAAACAGTTCCATTAACATCTTCTTTGAAAAGCTTTTTTATCTGGGCCTTGAGCAGACTTTAGCTCAGATTAAGGGAAAAGGTAGTAAAATGGAAACACTAAACAATCTTTGGTTTTCTTGATAACTATCACCTAACCGTTGCCTCTTTGACCCCAGGACAGTGTGAATGCTCAAATCTGTATGGAGATCTATCGTTGTTGCTGCTGTTATTGGGTATTTTCCTGTCATTTCCGACTTCTTGTTGTGTGTCCTCAAGCTGTTTCTGACCTTTGGATTTTTTAAAATCTTTGTCTATGTTTCATGACTGAGCAGAGATTCAAATCCTGGTTTCCAGAGTGGTAATCCAACATTCAAACCACTACTCTACATGTTTCCAATATGGTGTTGTGAATCTAACTATCATGGTGCTTCCTTGGGAAAATTTGTTCAGAGGGGATTTACGTTTGCCTCCTTCTGAGGCTGAGAGAGTGTGACTTGCCAGAGGCCACCCAGTAGTTTGTTATGTTGGGGCAAAGATTCAGACCATGAATTCCAGGCTCATAGTCAATGCTCAAACCACTCCATCAGCTCTAGCTCTCAGATCTCTCATATTTTCCTGTCCCTGGTTGTACACAATTGCCCTCTTCTCTTGGAAAGGAGGAGAAAGCAGGCACATTTAGAGGCAATCCAAACCAGGATAGGAAAAATATTATCAAACAGGAATGTAAAACTGGAGTAGAGGGCATGTCAACAAGCTCTCTCATGGCTGGGAAGCTGCCATGTCCAAGCCTAAGCACACCAGAAGCTCAGTAGAGAGCCAAGACTAATATGAACACAGTGAAATGAAGCATATTTAAATTGGCCAAGTACATGTAAATTACAGTGATATTATAATGGACCATCAGAATTTAGGTGATCTGTTTTATTAGGAGATAAAATAACTATACAAAATTATCATTGGAAACTATATAGATTTCTCAGCTGGCTATCGAAATACCACTATTTGCAAAACATGCATCATCTTGAGAGACAGAATAGACACCTGGTTTCTATATAGGCCAGCCTTCTCAATTCATCAGTGCATAAAATCTGCTTATTCTATTGGAAATAACAACCTTCTTCAAGCCTTCTCTAGTAAAGTTTATCTATGATCCTGTTGCTTACGGTTTCCTGTATGTATGTTCTGGTATGCAGCTTCATTACTCTGTGGTTCTTTTCATAATTGCTTTTCATAATTATATTTGGTTGTATACCACCAGGCATGTAGCCAGGGGGGGGGGGGCTAAAGGGGGCTTCAGCCCCGAAATTCTCAGGGTGGTCCGCGAAAAGGCCTTACTGGTACATTATTTAAACTGTTATGTTTATTCATATCATGATCTGATCACCATGCTCATTATATCCCACATTAATGGGGCTACTGGGATAACAATACAAAAGGTTTGCTAGGGTAGACCCTCTTCCACCCAGTCTCAGCCCCCCCGAACCAAACTCAGCCCCGGAATCAGCCCTGTATACCACAAAAGAAGATTCTTCTGTAAAGGGTTTTTGGCTCTTCCCTGAAAGGTCATGCTTTTCTAACTAAAAAGTTATGATCTCCAAAAGGTGTTCTCCAAAAGGTTATGAATGCCATTTTCCAAAATATTCCAGAAAGTTATCACAATTTGGGCTTTAACATGCAAGAAAGAAAATGTTATTTTTTTTCCATGTTAGACTATTGGAGAAAATCCCCCCTTTTTTTCAGTATCAGCTGTAAAAATGTCAGTTGGGTCTAGTTCTGATTTTTTTTTTAAAAAAACTTGACGTATATGTTTACACATATTTCTATGATCACAAAAGCACTAGAACAATTGTAATGACAAATTTGTAAACAGTGTAAACTAAACTCTAAAAGTATGCCTCCTAGTCTATTAGGTAATCTCTCTGACAAAATATGAAATGTACACGCAAAGACAGCATTTGGTATTTTTAAGTATTTGCCAATACTCATACAACTGAACAATGGTCTGCAAGGCTGGGTGGCACATTACATACAAAGAAAATCAACATGAACTAAATATGTTTTCAAAATCTATGAACTGACTTTGCCTTAACTCTGCTTGATCCAAAACACTGGATTAGCAGATTATAGATCAGTCCTTTTCTTCTTCTCTCAAATTATATTATTCAACTTTTCATAGTACTCTTCCATTACAAATGAAATTAATAGGATTTATTTTAAGATGGCGTTAATAAATCTAATAGCAGTTGCTCACCACCCCATTTATTGCTAGCTTGTGGAATAATATAATCTTATTTACAAACATTTTGTAGCTACATTTTCAAAATTACATGCTTACCCCTACATTAAAGTTACTTCAACCATATCAAAGCAGCATCCTGTATAAGATGCTGTAGGCTATATTTCACAGGAATGACCTGGGAAAACCACTTCTGAGCATTCTTTGCCTTAAAACCCCTTTGAAATTAATGGGGTTGCCAGCAGGTACACACATACAGACTACTATATCTCATATAGACACGGGATTCTGCTTGAAATTCCTTGAAGGAGGAATTTAAGGGTCAAGTTCTATGTCTGATAATTTTTGACAGTGAAAACCTATTACTGAAATAAACCAATTTCTGAGGCATTTATAGAAATGTTTATTTATTTATTTATTTATTTATTAACTTCGATTTAGTATTCCGCTCACTCCGGAGCTCAGAGCGGTTTACAAGGAAGCATAGACACAATGAATATGATGAAACAAGTTAGGCAGTTAAAACACATTAAACATTAAAACATTAAAACAGTTAAAACATGATGAGGCAATGGCCTGTGATAATATATAATGTAGGTCATGCAATATGGTTTACGTACTCTCACAAGCAAGGCCACAGACAGCTCACATGGCTTAGCTATAGGAATAAAATGAATGAATGGGTGATTTGTTCCACATCGTCAACATGCATCATAGCATAGTACTGTACAAGGCATTATGAATCAGAGAGGATGCTAACCCTACCCTCTTTCTCAACCTTCCAGAGAGGAAACCTCTCCTTTTCAGGTTCTCCACAAGATGCATCCCAGATGGATGCAGTTAAGAGTTGGAAGGAGTCATGTAACATCCCCTCCCATCCCCGAAGAGTCCCGCAGCTCCCAACATTCCTCACTCTTGGTGCTGCTAGCTAAACACTGCTTGGAGTTGTACCTCCTACCACCCTTGGCTTAAGGGACAGAAATGGATTTTATATCAAAAGTACCTTCCCCACCATTTTCTCTTCCATTCCTATAGCTTAAATAGGCTAAAGTATACAAAACCAAACTTCTTTTAGGATTGGGGTTAACTCTGTCACTTGTAGCAGCCACTTATGTTGGCATACACAATACAATCCTGGCAACCAGGGAACTCATCTTCATTTTCTCACACCCAAGAAAAAATTATCTCTTTAGGAATCTAATCATAGAGTTGGAAGAGACCACATGGAACATCTAGTCCAACCCCCTACCGTGCAGGAAAAGCATAATAAAGGAATATGCTAGATCTTCCAGGTGATTCTATGGTGTGTATCTCCCTGAAATTTGAGGATCTAGCAAATTCCAAGAGAGATATTTATCTAGGAATCTCTAGGTCAGGGGTCCTCAACTTTTTAGCCAAGGGCAGGTTCATGGTCCCTCGGACTGTTGGTGGGACGGACGACATTATGAAGAAAACATAAATGAACACACTGCACATATGTTATTTATAGTGCAAAACACATAAAAGAATGATACAATATTTTAAATGATGAACAATTTTAACCAGTATTTCAATGAAGTGTGGCCCTGCTTTTGGCAGTAGATATAGCTATGTGAATTAGGATTGTTGCTATTGTATGCCTTCAAGTTGTTTCAGACTAAGGATAATCCTAAATCTTAAATTTAAGGCGGAGGACAGGTAAATGACCTTGGAAGGCCACATCCAGCCCACGGGCTTTAGGTTGGGGACCCCTTCTCTACATCTTCCAATGCAATCATGTGATATATTATTGAATGGCATTTAGTCACATACATGGTTTCAGTGGGCCATTGGCATGCACTGTGCAAACTGCAGTCCATCCAGGAACAACTCATCCTCTGGGATGATACAATGTATGAAGTAGAACCAGTGGGCACGCCAGTGTTAGAAGAAAGTCCTAACAGCAGGTCTCCTGCTATTTATAACTTTTAACCTTTCCGGTGGCCATAGTAATACATTCTCACCAGCAGTCATATTAACCTTCGAATTGTATGCACTGTTCCAGGAAGGCAAAAATCTTGAATTGACTGCCTATCGTGAGCTGCTGCAGAGCAATTCGGTTGTTTGCTTTCTAAGACAATGCCTGGCTCCCCACAGTTTGAGGGAGCAAACAAGAACCAGAGTGGGTGACGTAAAACACAAAGAATAAATTCTGCCTTCTGAGTTTTCACCAAGTGCTTTCTAAAATTTCAGACAACCATTGGCTTTATGAAATGCATCAAGCAAAAAGTTGATCATAAAGAGATATTGCTGCTATAAACATATAATTCATTGCAATGCACATTGCACAAAGTATCAACAGGTTACTGGAAAAGGTGAAACAATTTACTTTGCTAGGTTTATTATGCTTTACACACAGATTTAGTATCTATTAATCTCTCAGTCGCTGGGAAGTTTAGATAATTTATTTTGCTAGTTTTGTTATGCTTCCTATACAGACTTAGTATCTATTAGTCTCTCAGTAGGAACACAACTCTCTTGTTTCTGTAAACAAATATTTGTGAAACTATTCATCATTACTATAATGTATGCAATTGGTTAACAATCATTGTTTAGTTGGCTTCTTAAATTTTCTTTAATTTGAAACCAAATAGTTGGATGTCCTAACACTTGTGTCAAACTCACGGCCCATCATTTATTTATTTATTTATTTACATCATTTATATTCCGTCCCCGCAGGGGACTAAGGGCGGATCACAATGCATACATACAGGAAACATTCAATGCCATTGACATACAACATATATAGACAGACATAGAGGCAATTTAACATTCCAGAAATCAGTTAAATTTAGCCTCCCCACAAAGTGGTACCTAAATTTCCTATTTGATAGATGCAATTTACTTTTGGGTTGCAAAGGTCGACAACGAGCTACACAAATTGGTCGAGAGCTCACCCTGACCCAGGCAGGCCTCAAACTTTTGACCTTCTGGTCAGTAGAGATCTTATGCAGCTGACTCCCAGCCAGCTGCACCACACTCCTGTATTCCACATCATTACAAATCATGACTAGATCTGATGGGAGTTGTGATACAATAACATTTGGAAGGCTGCAGATTGCTTTGCTTAGTCAGAAGAGCGGGGTTTGACTTTAGATACAAGGCTCATTGGGTATGATGTCTGATGCTAAAATGCCCTTGACCCTTTCCCCAATGTCAGAGCCACAAGTGTTGGGTGCAATTCCCATTATCCCCAGTCTTCATGGTGAATAATCAAAAGAGATGGGAATAATCATTCAATAATAACTGGAGACCCAAATTCAGTAAAAACTAAAGAGCATCAACCTCTATTGTATAGATCTGCAGGTAGCCTGATCTCTGTATCCATGGGTTCTCCATCTATAGATTCAAAGGCACCTTGAAGGCAATTATAAGGCTGATGTCATCCTTGATGAAAATGTATTTGGCATCCTTGTCCTAAGATAAGGATGGGCAACCATGGCTCTTCAGATGTTTTCAGAGGTGGCATATGGGCAGGCCCTATGCTGACCATGGCTAATAGGAGTTACAAGCCAGCAATGTTTGGAGGGCCACAAATCCGCAGCATGAAACTACTTCACAAGTGGCTCCAGGAGCTTCCCAGAATTATTTATTTATTTATTATTTATTACTTGACTTGATAGACCACCCTATCCAAAGCTGTTCTAATAAGTTTTAGTCAAAAACAAGATGTTCTGCAAACTTCATGAGGAAACGCCAGTATTTTCAGCTGCCTTGAATTTAAAAGTTTGAAACAAAAAACAATAAACTATAATCACCTCTTGAGACAGGAGCCCCCGGTGGCACAGTGGGTTTAACCCCTGCGCTGGCAGGACTGAAGGTCACAGGTTCGAATCCAGGGAGAGCTCCCTATGTCATCTCCAGCTCCTTATACGGGGACATGAGAGAAGCCTCCCACAAGAATGGTAAAATATCAAAAACATCAGGGAGTCCCCTGGGCAACATCCTTGCAGACGGTCAATTCTCTCACACCAGAAGCGACTTGCAGTTTATCAAGTCGCTCCTGACACGACACACCCCCCCCCCCCCTCTTGAGATCTCTTCTCAAAGGCTGGATCAGTATATGACTTTCAATTCTTATTGTCCTTTCTTATGTGAAATCCTCAGGAGACCCTCAATACAAGTACTGTGTGAGCCAAATATTTGATTTAAAAAACAAGTTCTAAGGGGTTTTCAAAATCTTTTTATTAAGCAATGTGTGGCTGGAAGAATCAGACAGGCTTTCCTCCTAAGAACTAGAAAACTAATCTTATGTCTGTTTACTTGGAAGTAGACTGTATCAATCATTCTCAACCGGGCTCATTTCCAAGTGTAAACAGAACAGAGGAAGGCCCTTCATTTTAGATAATTAATTCAATCAATGCATTATTGTTGCGTGATCCAAGTTATTTCTGACTTATTTCACTCTTACATCTTTGTTTTATTATATAAAGTTAAGATGATTTACATTTCTAACTCAGTCCAGAGAATGAATGCTGTGGGCGTCTTCCCTGCCGTGCTGCAAATATTGTTAAGCAGGTAATAAATACCTGGTATCTAATTTTAGAACATCCACTGCCTAAACAGAGAGTATTCTACTGATTTCTGTTCTGTGGCTATTACTCACTAATTAGATTAAGCAGTTTACTCAACTCCAAAAACTGATAGTAGGTAGATACTATATGTTCTTTCAGAGAAGCAAGCAAACACTTTCTTCTGCAATATCTTTTATATTTATTATTATTTATATCTTTTACAGTGCAGATATATATATATATATACACACACACAGAGAGCTACGCATATATATGCATATATATATATATATATATATATATATATATATATCCACAGCTAAAAATCTAATGCAAAAAATAGGTACCCTATTAGCTACCATGAGTTGGTGTTGTTCTTGCTGCTGTTGCTGTGTCCTTTTAAGGCAGTGGTTCTCAACCTGTGGGTCCCCAGATGTTTTGGCCTTCAACTCCCAGAAATCCTAACAGCTGTAAACTGGCTGGGATTTCTGGGAGTTGTAGGACAAAACACTTGGAGAACACATGGGTTGAGAACCACTGCCTTAAGGGCTCTTCTAGACAGGTCTGATATCCCAGGAGTTGATCACAGGTTTTCTGTTTATCCCAGATTATCTGCCAGTGTGGACTCATATAATCCAGTTTAAAGCAGTAAACCTGGGATCATATCCTGAGATATAGGGCCTGTCTGGAAGGACTCTCAGTAATTTTTGACTGAGGGCCCTTGTTTTCCTCTGAGGTGGAGAGAGTGTGACTTGCCTAGCACACAGTGGCTCCCAAGGCCAACAGAGATGCCAATCCTGGCCCCAGAGGCACAGTCAAAAGCACGATCCCATGCTGGCTATCAGAATGTATTAGGGCAGTGGTTCTCAACCTGCGGGTCCCCAGATGTTTTGGCCTCCAACTCCCAGAAACCCTAATAGCTGGTAAACTGGCTCGGAATTCAACACAGAGGTGGCACTTGGATGTCCATTTCAGTAGCTACTGATTCCCTTGGTATCCATGAATCTGTCTAATCCTGCCTTGAAGTTGTCCAGGCTGACCGCTGTCACAACCTCCTCTGGAAGTGAGTTCCATAACCCGATGACCCTCTGGGTGAAGAAATATTTCCCTTTATTAGTCCTAACTTTCCTACCTTGGAGCTTCAGGGAGTGCGCCCTAGTCCTAGTGTTGTGTGACAGAGAAAATATTTTTTCTTTATTCACCTTTTCTATCCCATGCATGATTGTATCCACTTCGATCAAGTCACCTCTTAAACGCCGTCTTTCAAGGCTGAAAAGACCAAGGCGTTGCAACCTGATTTCATAAGGGAGCTGCTCCATCCCTTGGATCATTTTTGTTGCCCTTCTTTGTACCTTTTCCAGTTCCGTTATATCCTTCTTGAGGTGCGGTGACCAGAATTGTACACAGTACTCCAGATGTGGCCTCACCATAGATTTGTAGAGAGGCAATACAACATTTGCCGACCTAATGATTTTATTGGGCGATGGGGAAGGGGCCAAGATTCCCAGGTAGGGTTGCCATATGCCCCTTATGCTAAGGGGCGTCCCTTATTTCGGCCCTAAAATTTGTGTCCCTTATTTTCAGGCCCTGTCCCTTATTTTTTACTAGCAGGACAGGACTGGGCGAGGTTGACCAGAGGAAGGTGCGTGCTGTGGTTTCCACGGCAGTGCCTGCCCGGGGATTCCAACTTGCAGGGCAGCCTGCGTCCCCGTTGGAAGGAAGAGGCGATACAGGACTTTTTCAAAGTACAGTAGACTAATTAACCGTTATCCAAGGGGAATGTTGGATAAAGATAGTTTCTGGTTGCTTGAGAGTTACTCTTAAAATAGGCCTAGCTGTGCATCCCAATACTATACAATGCTGTGTATCCCATACTATACTATACCATTAACTATTGACATAATAATCATGAAGATGTACTGTCCCATAAAATTTATTTTATTTTAATGTTTAGACTGTGCACTTTTAAAGTCAGCAAAGTCAAGTACTAAATACAGAGGGAGAAAATAAGGTAGTTTTAATAATGTTTTTTCAGCATGACAAAGCATGTAGAAACATACCATGTACTGTTAAGAGGGTGTAAGTCAGTTTCTTTTGTGAGTTTCAATCATTATCTTATTGTTAATAAAACTATTTCTACTTAATATTTGAGTTTCAAGTTTTTAATGGTTTTTAGGATTTTGATTCCTGAGTTTGGTTGGGGGGCTTGGGTGGAAGAGGGTCTACCCTAGCAAAAAGTTATCCCAATAAATGAAGGTGGGATATAATGAGCATGGTTCAGATTATATGAACAAACATAACAGTTTAAATAATGTAAGTAAGGGCGGACCACCGGGGCTATTAGCCCCCTGGCTACATGCCTGGGTGTCCCTTATTTTTGTGAAAAATCCCGTAAATGTCCCTTATTTCTTATATCAAAAAATGGCAACCCTATTCCCAGGTAGGATCCTAACTCAAGCCAGTGACTAGAAGCCTCGCTCGCTCTACCAAACCCGACCAATCACCGCCTCCCTCCCAATTTCTGCAAGGAGCCGGGGCTTCCCCTCCACTCTTCTCGCCACTGAAAGCCCCAAATGGCCCAAGCAAAAGCCATGGGTGGAGCTCCGAGGCTGGATCTCCCTCGCCAAGGAATGCCGCTTGGGCTGCGCTCTTTGGTCAGCGTAGACCAGGCATGGGCAAACTCCGGCCCTCCAGGTGTTCTGCACTCCAACTCCCACCATCCCTAACAGCCCGTGTTTCTATGGCTCTGCACTACACTGGCTTCATGCAGAATGCAGTTCAGGCGGCATTCGTTGGCAGGGGAGATCCCAGACCGGGAGTCCAATGGGGGGGGGGGGCGCCCCTAAAGCCTCGAAGCCATTCCGAAGCGAAACGAGCCCCCTCCCCTTCCCCGTCGCAAGTCTCCACTAACTCGATACAATCACAGACCCCAAGATACGACTTTCCAGGAGTGGGGGGCCCTGGGGAGGGGAAACTAATCCGCCATCAAGGAGTAACCCACAGCAAGTCGCGGAAAGTGTGGTGGGAGTGGCTCCTTCCAGCCCCCGAGGAGGCAGCCAAGGGGAGCCTCGCAGGCAGCCAACGGGTCCATTCCGCTTGGCAGGCTGGCGCTGGGGGGAGAGGGAGGGGAAAGAGAGAGAAGGCAAGCCCGGGCGGGCGCCTCTCAGAGCGGCTTACCTCTCCGCTGCTCTCCAGCCGGATGTGGAGGAGTAGAAGTGCGGCCAAGGCGGGGAGATCCAGCCCGGGCGGTCAGGGGGTCAAGCAAGCAGCCAACTCCGGGCCTCTCTCATCCTTTCTCTCCGCCAGGGAGGCGAGGCGAGGCAAGGCGGGGCGTCCCTTGGGCGGCCGCGGCAGGGACCTCCTCGCTGATGTCACGGGGGGGAGGGGGAGGGAGCAGGGGGAGGGGCCGGGAGGGGGAAGCCCGGAGGAGGAGCCCCGCCCCCTCGCCACGCCAGGGCACGCGCCCAAGGGGAGGGGAGGGGGAGCGCGCGCCCCCGAGAGCCACAAGTGGGGAGCAAGGCAAACTTTCAACCAGAGGGTGGGAAGGCGGTACGGTGGGGAGGGGAGGGGTTGTTGTCTATGTGGGGAATGGCTGCCCTCTTAAGGGGGCAAGATAATTATAATAATAGTCTCGTTGTGGAGAGAAAAAAGGGAGATAAAAATAAAGAGACATTCTCACCATAAACATTATTTATTTACTACTAGCTTGGGGACCCGGTGGTGCCCGGGTCATTTGAGAAGTGCAGCAGGATGTAGAGTGGGTCATGGGGGGGGTGGGGGTCCTGTGTGCCAAGTTTGGTCTTGATCCATCAGTATTGAGAGTTACAGTGGTATCATGAAATTACTGAAGGTACTGGAAGCCCCATCATCTGTGGTCCAACCTCCCCCAAATTGCAGTAGGATGTATATTGGGTCATGGGGGCTCTGTGCGCCAAGTTTGATCATCAAGTCCCATCATCCGTGGTCCATCTCCCATAGAACTGCATCAGGATGTTGAGTGGGTCATGAGGGCTCTGTGTGCCAGGTTTGGTGTTGATCAGTGATTGGATTAGGTTTGCAGCAGTCTTGGAAAGTGAGGGAAGGTATGCAAGTCCCATCATCCATGGTCTGACCTCCTCCAAACTGCAGCAGGATGTAGAGTGGGTCATGGGGGCTCTGTGTGCCAAGTTTGATATTTATCGGTCTTTGTTGGGGGCCACAATGGTCTTTGGGAAGCAAAGCGCTTGGAAGTACTACAAATCCCATAATCCGTGGTCCATCTTTCCCAAACTGCACCAGGACGTAAAGGGCATCATGGGGGTTATGTGTGCCAAGTTTGGTTCAGGTCGGCTGAGGCCTAGTCAGGAGAATCAAGTTGGGAGCCTTACTGTCAATTCAGGCTGAGGGCTAGTTTTTAAAATCAGCTGAAGGAAGCCTTTTTGTAAAGAACTCTGTCTGGCACCTTTGAGATTTGGGATGTTGGAATGCTGGCCAATCCATGGTCCATCCTCCCTCAAACTGCACCAAGACGTAAAGTGGGTCTTGGGGGTTCTGTGTGCCAATTTTGGTTTTGTTGTCTCATTGTTGGGGGCTGCAAAGTGTTTTGGTCTTAAACTCCCACTATGCCTGACTGGCTCAGGCCTTTTCCTTACTTCCCTCTGGCACTTTTGAGTATCGGAATGTTCGCGTTGGCTGGCCAATGGGAGTTGTTTATGCAAATAACCCCACAATGGGAGCCAATCCGGAAGCTGCCACATTTCCTTCCGCCCTCCGGACACATACAAACATTCAGCTTTATTAAGGTATACAGATACAGATATTTTTCGATAATTCCATGCCACCAGGCTCGTAGCCAGGATTTTGATTTGTGGGGTGGGGTGGGGGGGGTCTGAGTGAGAGAGGATCTACCCTAGCAAACCTTTTGCATCATTATCCCAATACCCGCATGCATATGGGATAAATTGAGCATGCTGATCAGATCATGATATGAATACACATAACAGTTTAAATAATAAATGGTATTTATGTTCATTAACAAAATATTTAGAATACTTTTTGACTTATTTTTTTACTTTACAGCAACAGTCTTCTCTTCTTCTCCCCAGCCATTTTGTCAATTACTTTTTCTGGTTTGATAGTGATGTCCCGATGGATGGAAATCATTGCTAATCCACTAAGTTTCTGGCCTGTCATTAAACTTCTAGATACAGTTTGTTCACAAACTAGATCGGTTTGTTCACCCTCATCCAGACTGTCACAGCTACCAGCAGGCATGCAGCTACCAGCAGGCTTAGGGGGCTTCAGCCCCCCCCCAAATTCTCAGGGTGGTCCGCGAGAAGGCCTTACTGGTACATTATTTAAACTGTTATGTTTATTCATATCATGATCTGATCACCATGCTCATAATATCCCACATCCATGGGGTTATAGGGATAACAATACAAAAGGTTTGGTAGGGCAGTCCCTGTCTTACTCAGACTCAGCCCCTCCCGAATCAAACTCAGCCCTCCCCGAATCAAAATCCTGGCTAGGGCCCTGGCTACCAGGCACCAGTTCAGGACTTGGAGCTGTTGGTAAGCCAGTGGAGGGTTTTCCTCTTTTCTCCCTCCCTGTCCCTCCCCCTCGCTCTCTTTTCTTCCTTCCTTCTTCCCTTTCTTCCTTCTCTCTTCCCTTCCTTCCCTACTTCCCATCCTTCCTTTCTTTCTTTCCCTCCCTCCCTTCTGTTCTTCCTTTCCTTTCCTTCCTCTCTCTCTGCCTCCTTTCCCTTCCTTCTTCCCTTTCTTCCCTCTTTCCTTCCTTCCCTACTTCTCATCCTTTGTTCCTTCTCTTATTTCCTTCCTTCCCCCTTCCCATTTGTTCTTCCTTCCCTCCTCCCTTCCCCTCCTTTTTCCCTTCTCCTTTCCTTTCCTTCCTTCCTCATCTCCTTTCTTCCTTTCTTTCCTCCCCCCTGTTCTTCCTTCCTCCTTCTCCCCTCCTTCTTGTCTTGCCTTCTTTCCTTCCTGTTTCCTCCCTCCCTCATTCCTCCCTTCCTTTCCTTCCTCTCTGCCTTGAACATTTACTGTTGGTTGTGGGGGTTCTGTGTGGGAAGTTTGCCCCAATTCTGTTGTTGGTGGGGTTCGGAATGCTCTTTGATTGTAGATGAACTATAAATCCCAGCAACTACAACTCCCAAATGACAACATCAAATTTTTTAGTGATGGTCACTCCTTGTAGGTGTCTTGTGGCCAAATTTGGCAGCAATTTGTCCAGTCGTAAGAAATCGGTTTGTGTGTGTCAACTGTAAAATAGGATGTGTGGAAGGGCCCTGGGTTATCTGAGGTCCTTTCCACACATTTGAATAAAATCCCATGTTATCTGCTTTGAATCAGATTATATGGCAGTGTGGACTCAGAAAACCCAGTAGGCATGGTACAGCTGCATGGTATGTGATAGACTCCTGCAGTAGTTAATCCCTTATGATGATGATGGTTGTTTCTTACCCACTTCTCACTTCTCATTGATCCAGGTGGGTTACAATATAGATCAAAACACACAATCGTTATATATTAAAATGTATTTCTGCAAAATACCTCAAAGTACACAGAACCCAGATTAAAATATAGTGAATCCAAGACGTGAGTTTAAAATTCATGATTAAAACTGACCAACTCTGAAAAGGAGGGATTTCCACAGTGCTGGTGGATACTTCTGAGTTTCCATCTTCCAAGTGGCATGTCTAGGTGAAACGAGGAAGAGTACAGGTTTATTTAAATTGATAACTTTTATTTATTCAGAAAAAACACAAAAAGCCACTGAGAGACATTAAAAGCAAGCATACAACTCATAAGACAAAGACAAAAACAGTACAAATCACATAAAAGTTGGGATTTCATCAGGAGTTGCTTGTCATACCTGCAATTATGTAGCAACACCTACCAAATGGCACCATTAAAGATTCAGGAACCATACCATTTTCGGTGTCGCAACCCTTACATGGCTACATGTTACAGTCTTGTTCTAAATAAATAAATAAATATGAATACAGAAATATAAGCTCAGAAGCCCTCTAGCTTAGGAAATTTCACAAGCCTTGCCCACATACTTTCCTGACAACCTGTCTAGCCTTAAGGGTTGGAAAAAACTTATGAGGTGAGGAAAGGAAAAGACTGAATTACATTTCCAGTTTGCTAAACTTGCCAAATTGTTATTTATTGTTTCCCCCACTTGTGGAACTTCTGTGCATGTATATAGAATGATCTTGAATTTTGAAATGGTTGCTGTTTTGTGTTTTCAAGCCAATTTGGACTTTTGATGACTCTGTCCTGGGATTTCATTGACAACATTTATTCAGATAATGTCCACCCTGCCTTCCTCTTAGGCAGAGAGAGCGTAACTTGCCCAAGGTGACTCTGTGAGTTTCAGCGGCTGAACAGGTTTTCCATAGTCATAATCCAACTGTCAGAACATCACTTCAGGCTTTGTATGAATTTAACTAATGTGTTACACTTGCCTTGCCATTTGGGAAAGGGTTCCCTGGATGTACAGCAATAAGAGCTCAATTACTTCTGAGTACTGTCCATTAAAGAAAAGATGCCATTAACCCTAATAATTTTTATTCTGTACACTTTGTAGTCTAGCTTTCTTTCAGGAAGAAACTGAAATCCTTTGCCAACAACAGAAGAGGTTTATGACAATGTCAGAAAAAAAGAATTGGGGGTGAATATCCTTTATATTTTGAGCAAACAGATGACAGCAATAATGTTTGATCAAGTAGGTTTCTTGCTCTAATATGCCTCTGTGTACTTTATAGGCACACAGTGAGTACTCTGTTTTGATTTGTATTTCAGCAAGCAGTGTTTGCCTTACTTTTAGACAAATAAAAACCATGACAGATACCAGTGTCTTCACTATCAATGTTGACAACATTTTCAGGTGAATTTGTTGTTTTTTTTATCATTGAGTTGTGAACAGGAGCCAGGCAATGGCATAGGACAGAGTGACAAGCAGGAGTGGCAAGATACCTTTGCTTGCCATCATGTCACCACTATGTAACAAAATTTGAATTTTTTTTCTGTTCCTGGTTTGAAAGTCTGATTTCCTATTTAATTGTGCAGTACTTACTTTGAAAGTAGGTGATATACTGCAGAAAGTTTGTTTTGTGGCTGCCACAAACTGTGTTGAATTGGTTTATTTATTTATTTATTTATTTACTTCACTTGTATATTGCTTTTCTCACCCCAGCGGGGGACTCAAAACAGTTCCCAATACAATTACAGCAAAATTCAAAGCCTCACATACAGAAACCTAACATAAGGATAATATACAATTATCAATTAAATCATAAAACATGACATCATTTAACATTAAAACTTGGAATTAAAAACATATTAATGTAAACAATTAAAATCACACAATCCAATAATCATAGTCCAGGCCATTCCAAATATCCTATCTATTGCACATAATCCCTTGTGAGGACGCTCCAATTCTCCGTAAGGATCACACGCAGGCGGTTCACGATCCAACAAGATTTATTGCAGGTACAACACCCATAAAGTCAAAGCAGTGAACCGTCACCCAAACACACCTTATATACCCCCTCCCCCCCCTCCCTCCTTTCCCTTGCAATGTCCAGGAAAGGTTGCATCATGTCCTGCTGACTCAGCAATCCCACAGTCCAGAGGATATTACGTCATACCCTGGCTGAGTCAGCATATTCCCAGTCAGTGTCCAATGTCCGGAAGAGGTTGCGTCACATCCGTCCTGACTCAGCACTGCTCCCAAAGGATTACATCACCCCAGGGAATTCCCCAAGGTCCGGCGTCAAAGCAGGTCAAGGCAGACTGGGAGTCTGAGCCTCCTCAAGGCTAAGATCTCCCAGCTCTGACATAATGGCTTCCTCCACCCCCTTCCTGCCTCCGCCGGTCCCCAAATCTCTTACAGGAACTCTGCGCCTTCCTCAAAGCCTCAGTCACTTCTTTCCACTCCTCCTGGGCTCATACTCTCCATTCCTTCCCCCCTTCCTCCGTAGGTAAAAAAGGTTGAGGCAAAGGAACTACGTCCTGCCCATAGACCACAGAAAATGGGGTTCTCCCAGTCGAGGAATGAACTGATCCATTATATGCCATCTCCGCATATGGCAATAAATCTACCCAATTGTTCTGCTCCCTGTTACTAAAAAATACGTAAGTAGCTACCCAGAGACTTCTGCGTTCTTTCTACGCCACCATTACAGCAAGGGTCTCTCTGCCCCTAAACTCTCCAAAAACTTCTCCCAGAACCGTGCAGTGAATTGTACTCCCCGATCACTGATAACCTGCTCAGGACATCCGTGTAGTCTATATATATGGTGAATGTACAACTCCGCCAACCTCTCAGCCGAAGGCAAACCCTTCAGAGGAATAAAATGAGCCTGTTTGGAGAACAGATCCAACACTGTCCAGATATATCTATATCCTCTACTCGAAGGCACCTCTCCCACAAAATCCGTACTCACATGTGTCCACGGCCGAACTGGAGAAGCTACTACCTGTATTAGCCCTTGAGGCTTAGCCGTAGGAGCCTTTCCTTTAGCACAAGCCTCACAACTTTGGACATATTCCTTTATTTCCATCCTCATACCAGGCCACCAATAACGCGCTTTAACTGCCAAAAGAGTTTTAGTAAACCCCCAATGACCAGCAGTTTTATGATCATGCCATAGTTCTAACACTTTCCTCCTTAACCCCTGAGGAACATATACTTTGGACCCCACAAACCATAAGCCTTCCAGCCATCTGCACTCCTCTTTATGATGACATAACCACCCATCTCCCTCATAATGCTTTTGCAGCTCCAAACACCATCCTTCCACTTAACTTTTTCTTCACTCTTGATCACCTTAACCTGAGACCAGGTCTGCACGGCCAGACCCCACTGACTTTTAGTGAACACATCCTCCAACCCAGCAGGGGGGTTGAACCCTACCAAGGAATAGCGAGACAGGGCATCTGCCACAACATTCTCTTTCCCCTTAATATGCTGTAACGAAAAGTTAAATCGGGCGAAGTACTGTGCCCACCTTACTAACTTTGGGGACAGCTTCTGAGGAGCCTTCAAATATTGCAAATTCTGGTGATCCGTCAACACCACAAATGGGTGGACTGCCCCCTCCAAAAAATGACGCCATGTTTGCAATGCGCACCTCACCGCAAAAGCCTCCTTTTCCCCAAACCGGCCACTTTCTCTCCTGTTCCCCAAACTTCTTGGAGAAATATGCACAGGGCCGTAATCGATCCTGCTCGTCCCTCTGTAGTAATGCTCCCCCATACGCCCACGCAGAAGCATCACACTGCACCACGAAAGGTCTTTCTGTATCCGGGTGCACCAACAAAGGGCCACTGGTAAACGCCCTCTTTAACCTCTCAAACGCCCACTGGCACTCCTTCGTCCAACATAACTTAGCACCAGGAGACCTCGCTTTCTTGGTCTCCCCCTTCCCTGTAACGACTCTCCAACACTCGGTAAGGATCACGCGTAGATTGAAGCACGGTCCAACACGATTTTATTGTAGGTACGACACATGTGAAGCAAAAGCACCGGCCCGCCACCCAAACACACCTTATATACCCTGAGCCCCTCCCCATTGCCCATGCAATGTCCAAGCAGGGTTGCACCATATCCGGGTGATTCAGCATATCCCATAGTCCGAAGGGATGTGACCTCATGGGTCCATGAGTCAGCGTTATGAGTCCAATTGTCCAATGTCCAGGCTCGAAGGAGTTTGCCTCACTTCCCTCCGCAGCCCCACACACATCTGGAAGTTACGTCACTCCCACTTGACTCAGCACAGTCTCTATGCAACTGGAGCCAAGGTCACCAAAGAACTGGGGCAAAGGTCGGTGCAATCTCATGGCAGGTTGGGAGCCTGAACTTCCCCCAAGCTCAGGTCTCCCAGTCCTGACATTCCCCTTTGTCTTTAATAGATCTGTAAGGGGAAGTGTGACTGCAGCAAAATCGGGAATAAACGTGCGATAAAAATTAGCTAGTCCCAAAAAAGCCTGCAACTGCCTCCGGGTCTCATGGAGCTTCCCAAGCCAATACATCTTCAATTTTGGCTGGATCCATGGCCACCCCCTTTTCACTGATACGATATCCCAGAAAGTCGATTTGATGTTTACTAAACTCGCACTTGCTTAACTTCACATATAGCTTCGCTTGCCTCAATCTCTCCAACACTTCTCGAACCAACATGACATGCTCCTCCTCCGTATGCGTCACAACAACAATATCGTCCAGATACACAAAGACCCCTTTATACAAATGGGGGTGCAGCACCTCATTTATTAATTGCATAAATATACCAGGGGCCCCGGCCAAACCGAAAGGCATGACGGCCCATTCATACAGCCCGAGGGGGCAAGAAAAAGCCATCTTCCACTTATCACTTGCTTTCACCCTCACCATATGGAACGCATCTATTAAATCCAGCTTCGTGAAATATCTACCCCCTCCTAACTGGCCTAATAAATTCTTAATGAAAGGCAGTGGATAACAGTTTGTTGTACTTATAGCGTTCAACCCCCGGTAGTCTATACATAGCCGTAATTTCCCATCCTTCTTCTCTCTGAACAATACTGGGGCAGCAATGGGGGATTCAGACCTCTCGATAAACCCCTTACTTAAATAATCATCAATCTGCTCCCGTAAAGCCACCTTCTCCCGTACAGACATAGCATAGATTTTGGGCTTCGCAATAAAGCACCTTCCTTAATCTCAACCCTGCATTGCACATTCCGAAGAGGGGGAAGACACTTAGCTAACACAGGATCAAATACATCAGCATAATCCCCATATTCTTCGGGCACCCCTTGCGGCTTAATTCGATTCCCATCTTCCCCTTTAGGGTCACATTTCAATAATCCCAACTTCCAGTCAATCTTGGGATTAGCTTGTTCCAGCCATGGCATTCCCAATACCACCTTATGCCCTTTAATGGAGCTACCACAAAATCTATCTCTCCTTCCCAAGGCCCCACCCGGCCTTTTAACCCTCAGTGCTTAATGGAAATGGCCCCCTTCAATAAACGACCCATCCAACTGCTTATTATGTAGTAGGCATGACTTTAGTATCACATTTCAAATTTTCCACTAAACTGGGTGATATGATATTTTCAGTACACCCACAATCCACCAAGGCTTGAGGTTCCTCATATTTCCCTTTTTTACATAGTTCCAAAGGGCACTGAACACTCTGGGGACTAACACTCACCCCAGCACCCAATGATTCCACTTTTCCCCCCCAAAGCTGCTCTAGCAACAGCCACTCGCTTTGGGTCTGGCAGCTTCTTCTGCTGACACTGGGATGCAAAATGTCCGGGTTGGGAGCAAACAAAACAAAGGCCTCTCCCCATCACTGGTTTTCTCACAACACCGGATTTTCCCTCATTGGCACCACCACGCCTGGGCTCTCCTCGAGCCACTCGCCCTTCTCCCGGACCACGTCCTGGACCATGATATCTCGCCACTGCAGCCGTCTGGAACTTCCGGCGCTGTCACTCGGGTAGAGATGACCATAATCTTCCATATGATCACTCACAGCTGCTATGAAGAAAGCCACTTTACTAGCTTCTCCCTCGAACTCCACTCGTAGAGGCTCCTTCCTTGGCCTCCCACCAAGGTCCTGAAACTGAGGTTCTCTCCACTGAGCACCCTCCTCCGGCAGCCAGATCCCTCTTCCCAAGCCCACTGGTTGCGGCCGCTCTGAGGATCGTCTCTCCTCAAGGAAAGGTTGGGCTTCCCTCGCCTCCTGGACAGGATTCAGACCAACAGGTCTCCTCATCGGGCGGTCACCATCTGTCCACACCCCCGTAGGAGATCTAGGACGTACATCGGACCTCTCACCATCCATCCAGGAATAGTATATAAAATCTCCACCTCCAGGCGCACTCCACACTGAATCTACTTGCTCTCTCCTTGACATCGCTCTGGACATCCTCCGGAAAGTATGCTCCAATGCTTCCATTTTACACCGCAACTCCTCCAACTCCGTCGGAGACTCTGGTTCGGTGGTCTCACTCCCTCTTGCAGGCACCTTCGCCTTCTCACCTCTCACTGGGTCCACCTGAGCTGGCATGCCGCTCCACGCTGCTTCTCTGGTCCCTCCGGTTCCCCGGAAATCCACCTGAATGGGAGCACCCCGTACTCCCATTTCTCTGGATTCACCTCCAACTCCTCTGGAGCCCACCTGAGTGGAAAACATCCTCCGTCTTCCTGCTTCTCTGGGCTCGTCCACCTGAGCCGATGCGCGCCACGACGCCATCACTCCTCTGGACTCGTCTGGGAACCCCACATGATCGATAGTGGTCCATTCCCACTCCATCATTCTCCGGATCTCTTCCGGAGCAAGGTTCCAAGTGTCTAAATAATCCTCTTCCTCCAACGCCAACCTCGCCATTGCTGGGAAAGTTGAAACGGGCTTTGACTTCTGTGGGGACGCTCCAATTCTCCGTAAGGATCACACGCAGGCGGTTCACGATCCAACAAGATTTATTGCAGGTACAACACCCATAAAGTCAAAGCAGTGAACCGTCACCCAAACACACCTTATATACCCCATCCCCCCTCCCTCCTTTCCCTTGCAATGTCCAGGAAAGGTTGCATCATGTCCTGCTGACTCAGCAATCCCACAGTCCAGAGGATATTACGTCATACCCTGGCTGAGTCAGCATATTCCCAGTCAGTGTCCAATGTCCGGAAGAGGTTGCGTCACATCCGTCCTGACTCAGCACTGTTCCCAAAGGATGACATCACCCCAGGGAATTCCCCAAGGTCCGGCGTCAAAGCAGGTCAAGGCAGACTGGGAGTCTGAGCCTCCTCAAGGCTAAGATCTCCCAGCTCTGACAATCCCTGGTCATTCCTTGTACTGCTCACTGCCCAAAGGATTGGTCCCACATCGAAAATTTGAAGGCTAGAAGGGAGGCGCTGATCTAATTTTGTTGGCGAGGGAGTTCCAGAACCATGGGGCCACCACTGAGAAAGCCCTGGCTCTTGTCCCCACCAGTAGCACTTGCAGAGGAGGCAGGACTGAGAGCAGGGCCTCCCTAGATCAGGGGTGCTCACACTTTTTCAGCATGGGAGCTACTTATAAAACAACCAAGTCACAAAGATCACCTACACAGAAATGTAAAACGTATAACTATTTTCTAATTTGTTGTTTCAACTGTTCTAATGGTAATTCCATCTTAATGGTATTACTGTGAGTTATTATGAGTTATCTGACAATTGTATTTTACGAACTGTTGTAAGTCGCCCGAGCCGTTGGGGGGGGCGACAGACAAATGTGAAATAATAAATAAATAAATAAATAATTATTTATTTTTTTAATTTATTTTTATTGCGGTTTTAAACAAAAATAAAATACAGTTTGGGGAAGAGAAGTCCAGGGAAGGGCTTAGGGTGGGATGAGAGGGATGTGGGTAGGGGTGGGATTGGGAAGGGTGGGGGGATAAGGGTAGAGGAAAGAAAGAAAGGGGTACATAGTAAAGTTAGATAATTTATTTATTTATATTTGTTATTCATTTTTATGTACCGCTCCTTCCAACAGGCTCGGGGCGGTTTACATAAAATCAAGTTATAAAACAGCAACATTACAATTTAATAACAACAATATAAAACAGCATAAAAATAAAAAAACAGTCTACATAGGACTCAAGGACTATATTGCCAATATTGCACAACACACATAATAAAACTAATTATTTACCTTTTTTGCAATTAACTGAGTTTACTTTGATGACTTGCACAGAATTGAATAAGCCAGGGATGCATAGTCCGGACAGTAGCTGCTGAGAGTCAGCTTCAAGCATATTCCCACAGATATTATCAGGCAGAAAGTACCTTTCAGCTGCAAGGCCATTTGTTTCTCAGAAATATAAACAACTAGCTGTACCCTGCCACGCTTTGCTGTGGCCTATAGTAAGAATTTTCGCAGCCGAGGTAGCTATCTGGACTATTATGAAAGAGAGGTACCTATTCCCCCAGGAGGGAGGGAAGGAGGGGTTGGAGTGGATGAGCTTTAGGGCTCCCTTCCAATGGGTTGGCCATCTGTTGTGAGGGTTTTGATGGTGTCTTTTTACTGCCCAGTGAGGTTGGGCTGGATGGTCTTTGGGGCTCCCTGGATTGCATCCCCTCTTACCTCCTTCCCTTGTGCTCTGGGAATGTGTGTGTGTGTGGGAGAAAGAGACTTCGTGTGTGTGCACAGAGTATGGGGTGCCTCCCTCTTTTTGTCCTCCCCCCCTCTCTCTCTCTACTCCTCCTCCTCCTCCCCCTCCTTGTTCCTGCCCTTTGATCCCTTCTCTTACTGTGGGTTAGGGGCCGAGAGACATTGGCGGAGCTGCTGCTTCTGAGCTCCTTTCCCATGCGGAGGTTTGTAGCACATGCGCAGTGGCTTCCTGGCGTGGGGCACGCTGGGAGTTGTAGTTTTTTTTAGTTGGGAGTTTTTTTGGCCCTGAGGAAGGAAGAGGAGCCGCAGGAGGAGGAGAGGCAGGGACGTGCTATTTTCTTTCTCTTTCTTTCCTTCCTTCCTTGCCTCCCTCCTTCATCCACGGCCGGCCCCTCTTTTTCCCTTCTGCATTCTTCTTCCCTCCCTCCTTCTCCGGGCACTCACAGATGTCCCAGACCAAAGGAGGGGGCGGGGGTGGAAGATGAGGTGTTCAGCTGGCCTGCGCGCGTGCGCAGAAGAACCCATTTTCCCTCTCGGACGGCTCAGACGCACCGTGCAGGCAGGGGAGCAACCAGCGAGGAAATGCAATTGACTGGGTGAGGGCCTGAAGATCACCCGGATCAGGCCCAAAGATCACCCGGTCGATCGCGATCACCGTCCTGAGCACCCCTGCCCTAGATGATCTTAATATCTGAGATGGTTCATAGAGGGAGACAGGTAAACTGGTCTGGAACTGTTTAGGGCTTTATAGGCTAAAGCCAGCACTTTGAATTGTGTTCAGTAGCAGACTGGCAGCCAGTGGCGCTGGCACAACAGTGGGGTTATGTGCTCCCTGTAGCCCGATCCAATGAGTAATCTGGCTGCTGCCCATTGGACCAATTGAAACTTCCAAAAAGTCTTCAAAGGCAATCCCACATAGAGTGTGTTGCAGTAGCCTATAGAGGATATAACCAGAGCATGGACTACCATGGCCAAGTCTGCGTTATCGAGGTAAAGGGGGCAACTGGTGCAGAAGCTTTAATTTTGCAAAAGCTCCCCTGGTCACTGCTGAAACCTGGGGTTCTGGGATCAGCCTATGAGACATTCACTGAAAAGCTAGAGCAAAATGTGCTGCGGGGTGTCCCACAAAAAAGAGAGCATTTTCAGTTTAATAAACTTTTTCTATGTTTTTATAATAGAACAAATTAGGAAATTATATTTATAACCCAGGAAGAAAAAAATAATGTTACATAGTGTAACCACGTGGAAGTGCAAACCTACAGGTACCTGTATTGATCTCACCCCCCCCCCACTATCCAGGTTATTAGGAGTAACTGTTAGACATAGCAGAAAGAGCTATGTATGTATTATGACTGGAAACACTACATAAAATGGTGAAAGGGGAGAGTTAACATCATTTTAAACAACATAATATATCCAGCTCAAGACTTTCTAGAAGTTTATTTTTATATCACTGAGGAGAAAAAATGTATTTCAAATTCAACATACTGGTTCTAACAGTCTGCATCTCCTCCAGGACCAGTTAACCTAACGAAGAGACTCTGCATTGCAACACAAATAATGTCTTGCTGTTGGCAACATCCATCACTTTCTCCTGCTGTGAAGATAACATGTAAGCCCAGAGGAGGCAAGAAACCCTCCAGGGAATGGCACATTAGTCTCAACTGATCAAAAAATGCTGGTGCTCCGGGCGGAGACACTTGGCTCCACTACAGCCAATTTTATAGGAAAGCTCTGCTGATGTTGCTGTACAGCTGTCACCAGAACAGGGGAAAACCACCCAGGGTGCCCCTCTCCCTAGGTTGTTTCATGGCTGAAAAACGGGTTTGCCAAAACCTGTGAACTCAGGACCATCTACACTGTGGAACGAATGCAATTTGGCAGCACTTGAACTGCCATGACTCAAGGCTATGGTATTGTGGGAGTTTTGGTTTGACATATGGCAGCTAATGACAAACTGCATTGGTTCTACAATGTAGATGCACCCCAAGTTTATTTATTTATTACTTAGGCTTCTATGCCACCACTCCCGGGGAGGGGGGGGGGGGGCTCGGGGCGGCTCACAAAGACCGTACAAAACACAGTAAAACACAATAACAGTTAAAACAATGGCAGATTAAAACACAGTATCACACAGTGATTTAAAAAGAAACTGGTGTGCAAATACAACACTAGAGATGACGGATAAAAACATGATGGAATTGCACACGGGCAGTGGAGCAGAAGAACACATAGATCACATTTTCTATGCAGTTTTCACCCATTAATTATTTCAGAAAATTATTTTGGACAATAATACATTTGTGTATGTGTGAAAAACATATTTTTGTGAACCCCCCCCCCCTCATTTTTCATGCCAAAAAAGGCACAAGAATTGTTTGGGGCCAAATTGCTAGGATTTTGATTTGCACAAGAAACCATAAAAGCGGTTGAAATTTATGGAAATGCTGAGGTTTCTGTGTCAAACTGTTTTCATACAAAGAATTCTGTTTCCATAAACACATTTCTGTGAAAAGCCATGCTGGTTTCTGAAATTGGGGGTGGGGTGTTTGCATAATGCAGTTTTTGCACAAAATCCCCACAATCTTAAGCAAGAAACCATATGAATTTCTGTGCAGAATATTTTCTCAAAGACTCTGGGACACACATATACTGGGCGAAAACTATGTAATTTTTTTTCTCATGCACATAATTACATTTTTGACATTACCAGGATAATATGTGCTGCCATATTTATTCTGTTTCAGATTAAATGTAACCCATTGATTTTAGGACCATGCTTGTGTGATTTTTGTGGTTGTTGCACCTCTTTGCAATTTGACAGTAATGTGTTTACTCTGCTTCCTTTGTCGCTTTCAGCAGTTTGGCCATTGAGTAATATAGAAACATAACCAATACATTAATGCAGGCGGTGGCAACAGAAATATGTTGCTTCTTTTTAAGGGAAGGAGTGAAGAAGCAAGAGAAGCTATCAAAAGTCTGAAAGCAAGGGGGGGGGGAGGAAATGCCAAGGTGTGTCTGGAGGATGGCTCTGAGACTGCCAGTTAGCACTGTACGGTTTTGTTTTTCTCCTCTTGCTTTTGTCTAAAAGGTGGAATCCAAAATGGAAAAATGGGAGGTTTGCAAATGGAAGACCTCTGTAGATTTTGAAGGTTCCTTAAGCAAAGGTATTATCAATACGCTCCATCCCCTAATGAACATACCATGTAACCTGTACATTTTGTAGCTGGGATTCTTCCAGTTCCCCCTTTTCTTTGCTACCACATCCATCATTGTTCAGAAGTGAGCCAATAGGAAAGTGGGTGGCACCCAACCGTGATGTCCTTTTGTGTCATGCCTGGACATCAAGTTGAAGGAATGTGGGACATAATTTCAGGCAAAATAAAGTACTTGAAAATACCATTGGTTTCAATGGGAAAGACAGTTTTTTCACTCTTTCTCATTATGTCAGTGGAATATAACTGAATTTCAGTTCAGTAGGATCATAGAAATCTGGAATTGGTTGCTGAAAATCAGAAAGGAAACCTAGACCTGAGAGAGGAAGCCTTGAACTGGAAAGATTCAGAGGCACAGTGTTATCACAATAAAAAGCTATTTTCCTCTCTCTTATACCCTTCCCCCTCCAAGAACACAGTGTATCCCATTAGAGGAAACAAAACTGTGACAAGAAAGCTCTTTCATTGTAAAAGGCATTAAACGGGCTATTCTTCATTGGAGGCACGCTGCTAAAATAGTGCACAATTGTACACTTTGAGTATGAA
Organism: Anolis apletophallus; assembly: GCA_030556195.1. Classification (NCBI taxonomy): domain Eukaryota; kingdom Metazoa; phylum Chordata; class Lepidosauria; order Squamata; family Anolidae; genus Anolis; species Anolis apletophallus. The sequence goes on along the minus strand of JARBWK010000003.1, from coordinate 44,708,746 downwards.
GAAGATTGTTTTCAAAATGATCACAGAAAGTGTTGGTTTAGCAACAGCAGGCAAAGACCTTCAATTAACCTTGTGTACACGTGTTGAAGTTTATGTGGAAGAAAGTTAGCTCATGCAAAAGAAATAGGCTTATTATGTGCAGTCTTAAGAAAGGAATACGTGAGACTCAAAGCCCTCGAGATTATGCTTGTTAACGTTTGTGACTCAAAGAATTCAGCCATAGTGTTGCCTTACCTCAAACAGTATCTGGTGATTTTCAAGAAGAATGTAAAATGAGATCTACTAAACAGAGCAGTACAGCAAACAATGGCCTTCTTGGTCACTTACACTTTCAGGTGGAGAATCAGAATACAATTGAACCATGTTTTCAGAACAAAACTGCTGAAATCACTGAAGGAAGAATTGCATGGACTTCTGATTTTAGCAACAGAAACAACAGTATATTGTTTTTGATGCTTTTTGAGGCAGAATTGCCTGACTTTGTCTGAGGTTCTATCCTTATGCAGTTGAATTGGAGAATCCTAAGCCAAGAACAGTAGGCAGTTGAATATCTCTTCTGCCTGAGCTGAGCAAGTGTAGTCCCTGCCCATAGCACTTCTTTTCTTTTCTTTTTATTTCAAAAAGGGAAACTTCACATTTGTGGAAGTCTGAAATCTAAGTTTAAAAGAAAGATGAAAACACAGCCACAGCAAAGTGGTGATATATCAAAATTGTGCAATTCCTGAAGAATAATTTTTTTAAATTACCATAAAAGTCTCATGGAAGGGGATTACTTGCAAGAAAGAGAGCATCAAAGCTCATTTTGAGACTACCCACAGGAACACACACACACACACACACACACACTTTAAAGTCACTGAAACAATCTAGCATTTGGGGAATATGACAGTTCCCATCCCACGTGTAAATAAGTAGCTTTACCCATATCTGTGCAGATCAAGACCTCTGAAAACTATTGCTACCTGATGCCTAAAACCTCAATTTCTACACACCTTAAACACACTTTTAAGATGTAGTCTCATGGGGAATGGCTGGAAGTAGTTTAGCGTTGTATGATGGACTCTGTGGGACTCCATCTTTCAACAGAATTGACAGTCCTAAGCCAATTCTTATTATTTCCTCCTAAAGCAGAGGTCCAGGGCTTTTTAAAACTGAAAAAGCCCACTGTCCCACTAAGGTAGCAAGGTAATTTTAATACTGTTTCTATAACAAGGTAATTTTAGTACCTCCCTGTAAGGGACCTGTAGTCCCAGGAAATGAACCACTCTTCTATAAACACTCAGTGGGTTTATTCCACCCTACCACTATTGATTCACATTTATTTATTTATTATTTCGATTTGTTAGTCGCCCCTTCTGACAGGCTCGGGGCGACTTACATGTGCTTAAAACCATAAAAACACTATAAAACAATGGAACAATGCCCACGCATTATTATTATTAATTTATTTAGATTTGATAAACCGCCCTTCTCGAGGCTCAGGGCGGTTTACAGCATATAAAAACAGTACATACGATGGCATATAAAAACAGCATATAAAACAGAAAATAAAAAACAGCGTATAAAACAGTATATAAAACACATAGGATTAAAACACATGAGATTACATCTTAAAACAGTTACACAGGATCATAGCCAGACATGGCTGGTTCATACAGAAAATTAATGGTACAGCAGAGTGGCCATGTTGATCATGCACCCTCGGGTATCACACATCAAACCAGCAGAAAGCCAGCAGGTCCCGCAAGGCCCGTGTCTCCGGCGGCAGCGAGTTCCATAAAACCGGTGCGGCCACTGAAAACGCTCTCTGCTGCGTGGTAGAGAGCCTGCAGAACTTCAACCCCAGAGCATCAAGTAAGTTGAGCCCCTCTGAACGCAGTGATCTTCTGGGCGCATATGGGGTAAGCCGCTCCTTCAAGTACACTGGCCCCAAACTATATAAGGCCTTGAAAGTCAAAACTAACAACTTGAAGGAGATCCGGAATTCAATGGGCAACCAGTGCAGTTTGAGCAGGAGCGGTGTTATATGGGCCGTTCTTGGGGCTCCTAGCAGCAAGCGAGCTGCCGCGTTCTGCACCAGTTTGAGTTTTCGGATCGCTGACAAAGGTAGGCCAATGTACAGCGCGTTACAGTAATCGAGCCTCGAGATGACTGTGGCTTGGATCACTGTGGCCAGGTCATGACGGGAGAGATAGGGAGCCAGACGTTTAGCTTGCCGCAGGTGGTAAAAGGCTGTCTTGCAGGGGCAAGCAATTTGCGCCTCCATAGACAGCTGAGGGTCCAGCCAGACCCCTAGGCTCTTTACTAAGGACTGTGGGCATAGCGCCACGCCGTCAAACGTCGGCAGCTGGACCCCGGGCGGCCCAGCCACAAAATCTCCGTCTTCGCCGGGTTCACCTTCAACTTACTATCTCGCAGCTATCCAGTAACGGCTTCTAGGCAGAGTTGGAAATTATCGGGTACAGATTCCGCCCCGGGGTCCATCCTCAGAACGAGCTGGGTGTCATCAGCATACTGATGACATTCCAGCCCAAAACTCCATACCAATTGGGCGAGTGGTCGCACATAGATGTTAAATAACAGCAGGGAGAGGATGGCCCCCTGAGGGACCCCGCAGTGTAAGGCGGAGCCCTCGGAGACCACCCCTCCCCATGTCACTCGCTGCAGGCGGTTTTGGAGGAAGGAGGACAGCCAGTTGAGAGCTGTCCCCCTCACCCCTGCCACCGCCAGGCGGTGTGTCAAAAGTTGGTAATTGACAGTATCAAACGCTGCCATGAGGTCCAATAACACGAGCAGCACCGATCCGCCTCACTCCAAGTGGCAGCGGAGTAGGTCTGTGATGGAGACCAGGACGGTCTCTGTCCCATGGCCAGAATGGAAGCCGGACTGGAAGGGGTCTAGCCAGGTTGCATCATCCAATAAGGCCTGCAGCTGCTCCATTGCTGCCCTCTCAATTACCTTGCCCAGGTACGGCAAGTTGGACACTGGGCTGTAATTGGAGGGAGCTGCAGGGTCTAACCCTGGCTTCTTCAACAATGGAGTTACCACCACCTCTTTTAACTCCTCTGGTAAAGCTTCTTGCATTAAAATTGTACAGACAGATACACACTAAAATAACTCTTGTGGCCTACATTACAAAGTGAACGGCATAGAGTTGCCTACAGACCGAACACCTGCACGAACAAGAGGGTTTTACAAGCCTTACGGAAGGCTAACAGATCGGACTGTGGGCAGATTGTGGAGGGAAGAGTGTTCCATAAAACTGGTGCGATGGCACTAAAAGCCCTCCTCCACGTTGAAGACAGGTGGATGGATTGGCAACTGGGTACCACAAGGAGGTTCAGGGACTCAGATCGCAGTGGTCGTGAGGGACTGTATCGCGAGAGGCGGTCCCTTAGGTACACTGGCTCCAGACCATTCAAGGCCTTAAAGGTCAAAACCAACACCTTGAAGGTGATCCTGTGCTCTATTGGAAGCCAGTGCAGTTCGCACAGAACAGGCATGATGTGGCAGCGAGATGGAAGGCCTGCCACTAGCCGAGCTGAAGCGTTCTGCACCAGCTTAAGCTTCCGGATCACTGACAAAGGAAGGCCGATGTAGAGGGCATTACAGTAGTCCAATCTTGAGATGACCGTGGCTTGGACCACTGTGGCTAGGTCATGACGGGACAGGTAGGGAGCCAGGTGGTGAAAGGCCACTCCGCTGACGATGGAGATGTGCTTCTCCATAGACAGTTGGGAGTCCAGTGTGACTGGGCCATTTCCTCCAAAGACTTCCTCAGAGGCAACATATTAGCAAGAGTGGCGTCCTCATTGGTGAACAATCTAAGTAACATATACAATTATCAATAAAACATTCAAACCTCTACAAACGGTGAGAAAGGTACATATAATATATAATTATAGTAGAGTATTTACCATCACGAGCATCTCAAATCTCATAGAGAACACACCATCCCATCTGCAGGAAATTTCTTGTACCTTTCTCACCGTTTGTAGAGGTTTTAATGTTTTATTGATAATTGTATATGTTACTTAGATTGTTCATCAATGAGGACATCACTCTTGCTAATACGCTTCCTCTGAGGAAGTCTTTGGATGAAACTGCCCGCTGCCGGCTCCGGAGAGAGCTCCTGCCATAAGGCACTTCTCCCCCACCGCCTTCCCTTTGTGGAATTCCAGTTGCGGGGTTTCTGTTTTGGTTACGCGGTTTCTACCAGCCTTACTCAGGCTGCCTTGCCAGAGGGAGCACGCCAATGCATGAACTACAAAGACCAGCAACCTTAGCGGCACACCACTGAACGTGGTCCGTGCATGCGCATTGCGCCTACGTGCTTCCCACAGCAATTCTTTGGGAATACAAACACGTCCAGCCCGATTCGGGCACTTTAGCCCCTCACCCACGCCTGCAGTTCCGAGCCTCCCAATAAGGCACTGTGTTTACGTATCGGAACCGCAGCGGCTTTTTGGCCAATTGGACACTACAGCTTTACCATTGGCCACAGGCTACTATTTTTGTATTGAATATTATCGCTATTTGTGCAGAACTATTTATACTGTATGGAACTCAATGTATGGTACTCCCAGTGGTTAACTTTATGTGTATTGGTTCACTTATAAATGTGTTTGATATAATATGTAATGCTCATTGAACTCTTAGACTGTTGATATTGACATATGATATTTTGATAATAATTTGCTTATTGTGATATTTTGCAACCCCTTCCGCTTGTATTGTATGATACGGTGTTGTCCCCTGCCTTTGTGTTAGTCCAGTGTGACTCCCAGACTTTTAACAGATGGAGACGGACGAAGCGTCGCCCCGTCCAGGGTTGGGAGCTGGATCTCTCCCATACACGGACGACCCAGCCGTGTATGGGAGAGATCCGTCTTAGCCGGATTCACCTTCAACCTACTGGCTCGCAGCCATCCAGTGACGGCTTCAAGGCAACGATGGAAATGATCGGGTACGGAGTTGGGCCGGCCTTCCATGCCCAGAATGAGCTGGGTGTCACCCGCGTATTGGTGACACTCCAGCCCGAAGCTGCGTACCAACCGAGCAAGTGGTCGGACATAGATGTTAAATAATAAAGGGGAGAGAATTGCCCCTTGAGGCACCCCACAGAGGAGGGAGGCGCCCCCCGAGACAACCTTGCCCCTTCTCACTTGCTGTGACCAGTTCCGGAGGAAGGAGGACAGCCAGCTAAGGGCTGCCCCCCTCACCCCGGCCAAACGGTGGGTCAAAAGATCGTAATCGACAGTATCAAATGCTGCCATGCGGTCCAATAACACGAGCAGCGCCGATCCACCCTGGTCTAGTTGGCAACGCAGCTTGTCTGTGATGGTGACCAGCACCGTCTCCGTCCCATGCTCTGAACGGAAGCCGGACTGGAAGGGGTCTTGATGCATACACTTTGACCAGACCTTCACAGAATGTTTAAATTGAATGAAATGGTTTTCAGATCTAAAGGAAGCCCAACATAAAATTATTACTGTCTATCTATAGTCCAAACAATTGGATTTCTTTTCCATCACAACTTCTCACAGAAACATAGGGCAACAGGGACCCCTTGCTGAGAAAACTTAATCTAAGTTGTCATCACTAGATTAATCTCTGTAATTTCAACTAGGAACATCTGGCAATTTTGTTTGGATTCATGAAGAAATAATGAACGGTAACAAGTTCTTATTTTAGAAGATAGACTTGAGCAAACATGTCACCAAACTCTGACAGAATAAAATTATTTTTGGAAACCTACACTATTATGTGAGAGAAAGTATAACTGGCTGATTTCTCAACTTAGAGTGTGTAGGTTTTAAAAAGACTGAGTGACAAAGATACAAGGCAAACAGGTATACCATGATATCTACAATAGTATAGGCTCACTCTATGAAATTACCCAACAGAAATAGTTGGGAATTTGGTTTGATTGAATTTTGTTCAAAATATTCCAAAATTTCTTCAAAGCATTGCTGGAAAAAACTTGAAATTTTCTAAAACTGAACACAGGAGACAGCAAACTCATTCATGTCTACGTTTCAGCTGGGGTTACTATAGAGCTGGGAAAAGCCTACCAAAAGGATGGCCTAAATCCAAGTGCTAGTGTCAGAATAAACTTATTGCATCAAGTATTGATGTTCCAAGTTCCCATTGATTGAATTGGTATATTTTAATTGGGACCAACAAGGGGGAGGAGGCATCTGCACTCTAGAATTAATGTAGTTTGACACTACTTTAGCTGTCATGATTCAATTATATAGAACACTCTTTAGCAGATAAGGCTAAAGACCTAATAAAACTACAGATTCCATGGTCCCACTTAGTTGTGACAGTTAAAATGGCATCAGATTACATTAATGCTACAGTGTAGATGCACCCTGGATTTAGGTCAATGGTACTTATGGAACCCTAGAGTTGGAAGAGGCCACAAGTTTCATCCAGTCTAACCCCATTCAGCCAGGCAGAAAATCACAATTAAAGCACTCCTGACAAATGACCATGCACTCCAAGGCAGCAGTGGATTCCAATGTTGATCAGGTCTTATTGTCAGGAAATTCTTCCTTATGTTTAGGTGGGATCACTTTTCCTATGGTCCTATTGCTCTGTGTCCTAATTTCTGAAGCAGCAGAAAATAAGCTTACTCCATCTTCAAAATGATATTCTTGCAAACTTTTAGCATCCTAGAAGAAAATAACAAAATTGGAAGAAATCACAAGGACCATCTAGTTCAACTCCATCCTGCTATTCAGGAATATGCAGTCAAAGTACTATTTGATTTAAATCAAACCCTCCCCACTAATACAGCATGATAATCTCCAAGAATCTCTCGGCATTGAACGAAGATTCTTAGAAAGGACTCATCCCACGCTTCTTACAAGCGCGTTGATGACTAAAAAGGCCAATATGAGATAGGCAAGTTCGGTTGCAGAAAGCACAGCAGAAAGACTCCTTGGGTGATGTTGTTTCCAAGTTGCGGTTCTTTCTCCAAGAATAATGATAATAAAACTTTATTTATATACTGTCCTATCTCACTGAAGGGACTCATGATGGTGACAAGGAAGGTTTCTTGTATATCTTTGACTGAATGAGAAGAATCTGTACCAGTCCTCTGTGGGGTTCCTCTTCCACAGATTCCTTTGTTTTCAGAGAATTAGGCCTCATCATACCTGGCTCCTATGCTGCCTTTTAATGGCATCTAAAATCCTCTGCCTGAGGCATCTTCATAATAAGGTTACCTCTGCTTAATTCTGCCCTCAAGTCTCCAGCAAAAGCATGTCTAGACATTTCACAGATACATTCCTGGAGGAAGATTGCATGCAGCCTCTTATTATGCATACATATATTAGATACAGAGTTAAGGAAGTACTTGGCTAAAAGACTAACCTTACTGTACAGTTTCAGGTTTCTTAGACGGGGTTTCAGTATCACCTATTTCAGATGGGGCTGTGGGGTGTACACATATGGAGGTGGGGTGGGTGACAGGGACAGATGGGGAGGGCTGTTGAAAGAATGGCTTAAGGAAGAGGAGAAAGGAAAAAGTCTACCAAGGCCAATGGAAAGAATGGTTGGTGGAGACTGATAATTTGAAGAGTGCACAAAGAGGTAAAATAGGGGAGTGACACAATTCCACATAGCAGTACAGACTATAACTGTGCTAGTTTTCAAGGCTAGATCGGAAGTCTTTGACATGTCGCCCACCAAATTTCCCCGCCCATTTCAAATGTTCTACATTTTAAAATAATTGAAAAAGTTTTGTTGCTGTTTCTCAGCTTGTGAAGATGTGTGTGTAGCTGTGTGGTAAATGAATGGGATGTATGGTTGCATGCAATATGTAAAAGGGGAGGGGGGAAGACGTGTGTCATGGCTCCAAAGGGTATGTGCTGATGATCCAGACAGAGGTTCTTGTCATTTCCAACGTGAGAGTAGATTTTGTAATTTTTGTGTGCCATCGGAGGTGGTCTTCCTATTTGAAGATTAAAATTAATTAATTTTAGTGGTGATTTGATGGACAATTTTTACTTTTGCTTTTCAGTGAAGTGGGTAATCTGGTGATACAAAATGCTGTGGATTGAAAAGAGTACTTTTGGGCATTGGAGCTCAGCCCCCACCTCTGCCTTTTCAACTAGTTGGGTTTATTGCCTTTTAATCTAATTTGTTTCCAGATTGAATTTGCATGAGTGGCCATGTCTAATGTAGCAATCATTTTATGAATGTGAAACTATCCAGTTCTGCCCCATTACTGCAATGACGTTCATTTTGCTGTGGTGTCCACGGAAACATCTCTACATTCCAGATGAGTCCAAAAAGTTGGAGACCACCAGTTTAGAGACTGAAATGTCATGGCTCTTAACATATTTTCTGATCATTATCCCCTTTGAGAATCTTGTGAAGACCCTGAAGTCTTGTCCCTGAAAAGTATAGTTTTCATAATTCTGAAATAAATTGAAGGAAATCAAAGGGGGAGAAACTCTCCTTCTCTCCATCCCTCATTTTTGCCCTCTTCATGGACCCCCTGAATAATACAATTTCTGAGAGCACTTCAATCAAAAAAAACTTTATTACGGTCACAGACCAGCACAAAGCGGGCACAAGCGCCCTAAGAGGAGAAGGACAACTCCCCAGTAAACAGTTATTTAAAATCAGACTAGAAATCAGTATAAAAATATATTTTAAAAGACAGGATATTGTTGCCTTACTATGTCAATCATCACCCGTCTGATATTAAGGGCAGCAGCACTTCTCTCAAGGAATATGTTTCTCACTTCAATTCAGCAAGGGTTTGCAGCTGTTATTTTGTTGAACAGCTTGCCATTTCATCTGCTTAAGTAGGCAAGCACTTGTGTCGATGTTTAAAAACAGAATATCCAGCTACCATACTCCTGCCTGATTATGAACATTCATTTTTGTCAAACACACTTTTCTGTGAAGAAGATCTGTTGCCTTTTTTGAATGTTAATTTGTGCATTTGTGTCTTACGTTTTAGCTATTTCCCACCACTGTATCAAGAGTGTCTTTCCTTCACTATGTGTGTGCAGTAACCACAGTCTTACAGCAGGACACAACTAATTGCATGCAAATACTCTGCAGGGAAAGCTGCTCACTTGGCCCAGAAAACAAATGGTAAACAAACAAAAACAGAGAGTGAACTGCAGCTGAATCAGAGAATGTCATGTTAGGAAGAAAGGCAAGGCCACTGTGTATATTTGAAGTGTAATCAAAATAATATGATAAATGATCTATACCGGTGGCAATGTTCCTTTTGAACTGGGGAAGACAACCTCTTCTATTTAAGAACTGGGGCAGGAGGCCATACTGGCCCCTCCAGAATCCATTGGGTCTATACCAGGGCTGTCCAACTTCTACCGGACCTTGGGCCGGAATTCCGGTCACTGATCACCTGGGGGGCCAAGCCCCCGGCTCCGCCCCTCCCCCCCGCTCTGCCCCTCCCCTGGCTCTGCCCCTGGCTCCTCCCCCTCCCCCAGCTCCACCCCCTCCCCACCCCCACTCCGCCCCCTCCCCGCCCCCGGCATTGCATAAATATACAATTAAATATTATATTATTTAAATAAGGGGAGAGGGAGGGATGGATGGAACACATGAGGGGCATAAATATACAATTACATATTATATTATTTAAATAAGGGGAGAGGGAGGGATGGATGGAACACATGAGGGGCATAAATATACAATTACATATTATATTATTTAAATAAGGGGAGAGGGAGGGATGGATGGAACACATGAGGGGCATAAATATACAGAATATCAAGGCAGAAAATCCCACAATCTCTGCTTTGAACTGGAATATATGACTGTTCCACTGGCCACATTGATCAGCATTGAATGGCCTTGCAGTTGAAAGGTCTGTGTGCTTTCATTCTGCCAGTTTACCCCTGGCTGATTCCATTCAGTGCAAGTCATCAAAGTAAACTTAGGTAATTGCAAAGAATGTAAATAATTCTGTTGGGAGGAAAAGGAGGGGGAAAGGGGTGGGAGGCCTTTCCTTGAGCTCCCCTCATTCAATTCCCCCCTCCCTCCTTTTCTCCTCCTCCCCTCTCCTATGGCTGGCTGGTTCTCTCCTTCTCATTAAAGAGACAGTTCATGAAACGCAAATGAAGGGGTCAGAAAGGAAGGGGCTTGTGTGTGTGTGTGTGTGTCTGAGAGAGCCAGAGAGATCTTCCCTTTGCGCTGGGGAGAGGTGTGCCCAGGGCAGGTCCCCCTCCACTCTCTCACTCACTCACTCACTCACTCACTCACTCACGGTCTCAGACACACTCCCTCCCAAACCCCTTTTGCTTCCCTGGCAATCAAGCAGCAGCGAAGAAGTGAAAAGGATAAGGAAGTTATTGCACTCCCGCCGGCAGCTTCTTTCTTACTCCCTCCCTCCTTCCCTGCCTCCCTTTGTGCTCCTTTTCTTGGCGCATCCCACTCTGGGCTCCCAGGCACACCAACACACACTCACACAGCCCTTGAAACCCACCAGAGGGCAAGGCAGGCGATCGGCATGAATTAACCCGCCCTCTCCGAATCCATGGGGACAATTAAAGCCCTCGTGGAGGCGCCTCTTCTCCTCCTTGCCCCTCTTTCCTCCTCCTCCTGACGCCCCCCCTGCAAAGACCCTGAGAAGTTTTCCAGAGGCGAGAAGAAAAGTTCGAGGGGATGAACTCTCTCTTCCTCCTCCTCCGACCCCCATACCAGCAAATGCCGAGGAAGGCGATCGGGCGCTCTGGGAAGCAGAGCCTGAGGAAGAGTCCTCCCCTCCCTCCCCCCCCGCTGCTGCAAACCGGATCGCGGTGGCGGCGCGGAGAGAGGGACGGAGGGGGCGGTGCAGGGAGGAGGATCTAGCTCCCTTCCTTCTCCCTGCCCCGCCCCCTCCTCCCCCCGCCGCTCTTTAAAAAAAAATTCAAAAAATAAATGGCGGCGGCGCGGAGAGAGGGATGGAGGGGGCGGTGCAGGGAGGAGGTGCTTGCTCCCTTCCTCCTCCCTGCCCCGCCCCTCCTCCCTCCCTCCCCCGCTGCCATTTAAAAAAATATTTTTTAAAATATATATATATATATATTTAAAAAACAATTCTTGCAGGAGGGTAGGCGGGCCATGTCCAAGAGGCTGGGGGGCCGTGTATGGGCCACGGGCTGACTGTTGGACAGGCCCGGTCTATACCATACTCTCTGACTTGCAGGGTGCTATCGCTCTCCCAATATCCCAGTTGCAATTCTAATCAGCTCCAGCCAGTACAGTGAATCACCCTCACATCTTGCCCTCAGTGAGCTATAATGAGTGTAGCATTGTGAGGAAAGGGGGGAGGGGGAATATTTTGCCATAGTAATATGACTCAGATTGCCTTGCGATTACTTCCCTGTATTTTCTATGTATCTGTCCCTCTCCACTCACATCTGATTTGTGCAGAGCCTTCACAGTGCAGCTCTCTCACTGCTGTTGATACATCAGTCTAATATCGTGGAGTGCTTCCCTCCCTTCCCCCTGCGCTGATAATATCACTGGCCACTACAAATAATGTTTGGACTTTATCTACCAATTGCCTTGCATAGCGGATCGTATGATCAAGCCATAAAAGGCACCATGACTGTAAATTGGATTAGGAACTTTGTCACTTCCATAATCCTCCCACACTATCTGTAATTGGATGTGATGAAAGACATGGCTCTGTTGTCAAACAACTCCAGTGAGAAAATATGTGCATGTTCAAACATTTTTAATCTCACTAAGTATCTGAAAATGTACACATGATAATCCAGCTATTAAAGTGAACAAAGATACGTGATGTTTACAAAATTGACTGAGAACTTTTGAAATTATACATGATATACATTTGAGGTGAGGGTGTGGGGTGGAGAGATACGTATCCTAGAGTTATAAAGCAGTGGTGCATGCTTTCCCCTTCGCATCCTAATTCAGTCAAATTTATTTCTCAGTTGTCAAAATGTAAATTATATAAAGACAATAATTCATGATATATACAATATTATATCTGCCAAGGCTTCCATAATGCAAACTCGAGGGTCATCCAGTCTTACAGCTCAATTTCAAGAGCTCTTTTCCAGATCAGTTTACATTTTAACAAAGCATTGCTATATATGGAGGCGGAAAGAGACTCTGATAGCAGTTTGTGTGTGAGTTTGTGCCTACTAGATGTCCATTGGTGACTCCACAAATTTCTTAGGGTTTTCTTAGCCAAGGAGTACCCAGAGGTGGCTGTGCCAGTTCTGAAATACAATCTAAACACATCCTATTCATTAGTAGTCTTCCATTCAAGTGCTAACAAGGATTGACCCTGATGAGCTTCTAAGATTACACAGGATCTGGTCTCTTTAGGGCCTTTAGGTGCAATAGCAGCTTCCCTTATTCCAAACACTCAGGTCAAGTAACAGGGGTTTTTTTTTTTAAAAAAGAATCTTCATACTCACAATCATCTCTATGTTAACTGTTTCATTCCTTCTGCAAGAGAAAAATGCCAAACCCATTTTCCTTCCTCTGCAGAATTGGAGCCAGAACAGGTGCATGGTGTATTCCCTCCCTCCTTGGACCACTAAATGGCTATAGTAGTCCTCCATGAGGGATGATAGCTGCCTGGGAAGGTCCGGCTTAGAATGGTTTGTATAAGTTTAGTGCAGAGTTTCTCAAACTGTTCTCTTCCAAATGTTTTTGGACTTCAGCTCTCACCATTCCTAACAGGTGGTAAGCTGGCTGGGATTTATGGGAGCTGAATTCCAAAACACCAGGAGGAGCAGAGTTTGAGAAACACTGGCCTAGTGAATAAGCCTTTGTGCACCACCCCAAATGAGATATGTGTGAATAACCTGTATAGTATTTGCAACTCAGGACAATAAGAAAACTTAGGGTTCTGAGCATTTTTACAGGAAAAAAAAACACCAGTGTGGGAACAACATACTGTTGCCCCTCAACTTTCATAGGGGTTAGATGCAAAGGGCCCGTGAGAATGTGAAAAATCCACAAAGATTTCAAGGACCCTCTCAAGGGCAACAAGGAGCCAGAGAGAGAAGATGGGGTGATGCTTCTGTCTCCACCCCTATGGTCCCCAGAGGGGATCTTCTTCCTGTCTCTTTTTCTACCATCACATGTTGAGAGAGTAGCAGGGAGGGAGTTGGGGCGCACAAAGAAAGAGGGAAGAAGAGCAAGCAAGACCCCTAGGACCAAGGAGGAATTGGCCATCATGGCTTGCCCACTGACTGCACTCAATGCCCACAAAGCAGCCAGCTTCAAAGACGGTTGGCAGAAACAGTTGCAATTATGAAGCCCAGTCTTCTGAAGCCCAAGACTGTTGTGTGAATATGCACATGGCAGTCTTGGGCTACAGGAGGGGTGCAGAGACTTTGGAGGAGCAGTGACAAAAACATGGATACCAAGTGTATCGGTAGTTACTGAAAAGGACATTCAAGTGCCACCTCGGAGTTGATTGAGGTAGGCAGGATTTCCCCGGGTACTGGTTGTGGGGGGTCGGGAGCAGGTCAGGGTTTTGCCCTCCCTTCTGCTCGAGATCCCCGTGTACAACTGGTGGGCCACTGTGTGATACAGAATGCTGGACTAGATGGGCTGAGGTCCGATTCAGCATGGCTCTTCTTATGTTCTTATGTTCATGTATAACACTATGTAACTTGTTTTTTGTTCCTGGGTTATGAAGGTCATTTCCTAATTGGTTCTTAAGCTTATTAAACTACGAAAACTTTGTTTTTGCAGGACATTCTACTATAGCACATTTTGCTATAGTTTTTCAATGAATATCTCATAGAATCTCAACCATTGAATCATTGAGCTGGAAAAGCCCTTGGTCATCCAATCCAATCCCTTGCCAAGAACTAATTCAACATAGTTTGTGGAAGCCACAAAAATGAGGTTTGTGGAGTATAACAACTACTTTTAAAGTAAGTACTGCACAATTAACCAGGAACAGAACATTTTTCAAATTTTGTTACACAGTTTAATCAAATCCAGAAATATCAATCCCCAGAATGTGGGGGCCCAACAGTTAAAAAAGAAAAGGGTATGCTCTGAGAAGTGAATTATTTTGAAAAAATATCCCAAAATGTGAAAAAAATAGTTTAAAACATTCAAAAGTCCTGTAATCCTTCTCAGAGGAAGAAAAAATGCAGAATTATTTGTTCTCGCATCTGATAATGAAACCCGTGAAGATTTAAAGATAACACTTTATCTCTCTTCCCCCTCCCAACTAATTTAGGTGATTACTCTATCCCAATCTTATTAGATGTAATTAAAAGATAAACCCCAGTAAGGACAGCAGTCAAAGTGGCTCTGTAGGCAATAGGATGTGGAGTTACTGAGCAATGCCTGGACCATATGACCTTTGCCTGAACCTGACAATTAGTATCTAAAGGAATTGAAAGGGGTAAGCTTGGTGCTAATTTAGGATGAAAGATGAATGTCAGTTGTCCCTGTCTAGACGGATAAAGCAAGTGACAGGAAGTGAGACCCAATATGCTGCTCTGGGCTGGGGCCAGGCAAACTGAGATTGATTTTTCCATAAAACCTTGAGGTTCCCCAAGTGACCCTTGGCCAATCCCTTTCAGCCTTTTCAGAATACTACAGGTTTATTGTTGGAAATATAAAATAGAACAGTTCATGTTGTTTTGATCTTCCTGGAAGAAAAGTATGCTAAAAATGTAAACAATGAGAAAAATATAGAAAATACAGAACAAAAAAAATAAGTAAGTGAATGAAATTTCAAGATAATCAAACTGCTAACTAGAATATTCTCTTTTTTCTTGTTAGTTCTTTTTTCATTGTTATATTTCAGCTGAGGGTAATCTTACATTTTGAGTTCTCTGTTGACACCATTAGAAATATATTTTATTGACAACACTTATTTTTGTCAGCATCACTTTATTCTGATGAAAAAGAAAAGGGTACTTGGAGTGCATAAAAGATTTTGTCAGGACCCAACAACTTCCAACAGAGACATGTGCTACATCTAAAGCTCAAAAGCCCAGAAACAAGGAACATCTCCAAAAGGCTTGTGTGTGGATCCGTTTTAGCGATTTCCCTTTGCCTAATCCGGCTTCTTTGTCTTGGCTGGATAGCCATCATGGCTCCCCCTCTCCTATTTGGTATTACAGTTGTGTCCTGGCTTCAGTGTATTTTTTGGTTTGGCTTCTGGCTTGATTTTCCTTGATTTCCTTGATTCTTTTTATTTAGTGGGACTGACTGGGAGTTGGGAACATGTGAGACAGGTGGATGGGTGGAGTGCATGCATGTGTGTTTGGAGGCTTGGGAGAGTCACTCCTTTATCGTCTTTTTCTTCTCCCCTCCTCCAGAAAATACCTTTAAAAGATAATTATTATTAATAGTAATCCCAGCAAACAAAAAAACAAAGCCTCATTCTCAGAAAACTACTACCACCTAATTACCTCATCTTTAGAGTAGAAAGTAGAAACAGCTTTAAGGAAGCATTAAACCCAAAGCAGAAAGGCATGAGGGGAAAACAGACACCACTTCAGGCAGGGCCTGCAGTGCAAATCAAGAAAAAAGAGTGCCTTTAAAAGGAAGTTCAGGGTAGGATAGCTCTAGGCCAGGGCTGTCCAACAGGCGGGCCGCGGGCCGTACACGGCCCCCGAGCCCCTTGCCCGCGGCCCCCTCCTCTCCTTTGTAAAAAAATCAAAAAAAATTCCCGAAGAAATTCAAAAAACATTCTCGAAAAAAATTCAAAAAAAAGTGTGCATGCGCGCGGTTTCGCCTGCTTCTGACGCTGGCATGACGCTTTGGGAGGGAGGGCGGAGCCATGGGGAGCCCCCAGTGGCTCCTCCCTCTCTCCCAAAGCATCACGGCAGCTGCTGAAGCTGCTGAAATTGCCGGCTTCCGCGGCTGCCGTGACGCCTTGGAAGGGAGGGGGGTCCCCCGCGGCGCCTCCCTCTCTCCCAAAGAGTCACGGCAGCCGCTGAAGCCACTGAAATCGCTGGCTTCCGCGGCTGCTGTGACGCCTTGTAAGGGAGGGGGTCCCCCACGGTGCCTCCTTCTCTCCCAAAGTGTCACGGTAGCCGCTGAAGCCACTGAAATCACTGGCTTCCGCGGCTACCGTGACGCCTTGGAAGGGAGGGGGGTCCCCCGTGGCGCCTCCCTCTCTCTCAAAGTGTCAGAACAGCTGTTCTGACGCTTTGGGAGAGGGAGCGGAGCTACGTGGCTGGGGGCGTGGCCAGGGGTGTGGCCGGGGGCATGGCCCAGTGGCCCCCCAGGTGATCACTCACCAGAAGTCCGGTCCTTGAGCCGGCAGAAGTTGGACTGCCCTGCTCTAGGTCATTCACTCTTTCTTCCCTGGAAAGTGGGAAGCCTCCTTAAAATGCCTTGGAAAGCTGCGTGCATGGAGACAGCATGAGTGCCTGTAGCACCTGTAGCACCTATTTCCTCAAGAGTAGAAAGAAACGGCTTTAACAAAGCATTAAACCTAGTCTCCTCTACAGACAAGGGAAAGTATTGCAGAAAGAGTGGTATCTTAACTCTGATGCTTTTAATCCAGGTCTTAATGAAGTATATGACAAACAATGCCTAGAATGATGGGAAGGGGAGCCTGGGAAGTCACCCCATCATGGGCCGGATAGGGTGCTTTTCTTAACTAACTAACAAACTTTATTTCTTATGAGTCGCCCTCCACCAAAGCTGCTCTGGACGACTTACACAATTAAAATAAACAGGTTACATAGTCACCGCTTGTTACTAACAATCATAGGCTTGTCTGAAAAGCCATGTCTTAAGTGCCCCTAAAAATGTATGTAGATCAGGAGTGGCTCTTTGGTCTGGCGGTAGGGAGTTCCACAAGATTGGGGCTACAATGGAGAAGGATCTCTGTCTTGTGGACTCCAAACGGACCTCTCTAACCCCATTGCTGAAACTCATACTCCCTTGAAGGAAAAAAAGAGGAAAGGATCCCAGCAAGGGTGCTTTATTAACCCCATTGCTGAAATCCAGGCTCCCTTGAAGGAAAAACGGATCCCAGGAATGGAAAAGGGAACCCTGGGAAACTCACCCAATGCCATCAATGGGCCGGATCGGAACAAAAATGGCTATCCAGTTACCTGCCCATTTTCAGGAGTTGAGTGAAAACAGATATGGGGGTCTACCAAAATCTGGCCAGCAGAAAGGGAACAAGGTTTAGCTGAAATGCACAAGCCTAATCTCCAAGATAAGTAAACAGCTAAGTGCCAGTAGCACATAGACTTAACACACAAACATCACTATTTCTATTCTCAGCAACACATGGTTCAGAATAAACAACCACACTCCATTGGCTTATATTCAGACAGAAAGCTTCCTCCTGCCATGCTATCCCCTATCAGAACAAAACACAAAGCTAGGTAGTTACAGGCAATACCTGTAGAACAAGCTAGGAGCGCACTGGGTGTGTACAGCCTTGCATATTTCTTATGCTGTATTCCTGAAAAATTGGTTTTCCCGACACTCTTACTTGTTAATAGAACTGAATTAAATTGCTTGCCAATTTTTCTTTTGTAAATTTAACTTTCATGTGTTTGTGGAATAGTTAACATCCAGTGATATCTGATGTGGTATCTGATGGCAAGAAGTCATAATTAATGTTTTGTGGTACTGGTTAGTTATGTGGAATAATAGTTTATAGATGGTTATCACTAATATAATTTTATAGTATTTGAAAACATAGCAGTGTTGCTCTTTTTGAGCATTTAAAAAGACAAACAGGGATTTTGTAGTACTTTTGAGACTAATGGGGGAAAAAATCTTATATAAGTGAAGGTGTTATTGGATTCCTTGGTGTCATTTTTCACATAGACTGATCCTCCAGTAGTAAACCCTTTTCTGGAGACAAGGGGTGCATCTAAATTGCAGAATTAACTGCATTAGTATAATGCTATGGTATAATGGGAGTTATAATTTCACAAAACCGTTAGCCTTCTCTGCCAAAGAGTGATGGTGCTCACCAAGCTACACATCTCAGGAAAGCTTTGAGCCATGACACTCAGACTGATGTCAAACTGCATTTATTCTACAGTAGAGATGCATCCTGAGGCTTCATGGAAAGGATTGTGCTATATGGAACCCTTCCCCTCTTATGCCCCATGCACAGCATTCAAAATGTCACTTCTGGCATGATTGTCAACACCTAGTTAACCTTAACAGATGAGCTAAATTGCCTGTCATATGCTGATTCCTCTTCACTTTTGCCACGGAGCCTGCCAGCTCCCATCTCACAACATACTTCTACTTCCAGTGGGGCTCTATGGCAAAAGGGAATAGGAACCGAAGTACACATGTGTTGCATTAGAGGCTTCCTGTGTTGCATTAGAATCAATGGGGGAAAGCCGGGTGGCAGACACTTCCCCCTGTAGGACGGGGTAAGGGGGGGAGTTGGGCAATGCGGGGTGCCAGGCCCTGACAAATTTGCCATAATGCATAATGAATCCCTATGTTAATGTGATAATGTTCTATTGTCTACTGCTAACATCAACATAAAACCATGTGTTGATGTTAGCAGAAACATTTAAATCATGCAAGTCATTTGTCCTTGGAAGAGATGGAATTTCAAAGTAACAAGGCTAAAGATATTTGTGTTTGTGACACGATGTGGTGACTGGCAACATTAACAATGCATCATCCTAGGAATTAATGAGTTTAATACTACTGTTATTAAGCGCAGTCATATATAATTAGGACTACTTAATTCTGCACTCTTGTCATAAGGACATTATCATTTCCAATATAATGCAAACAATATGGCAAACCAATTTGATAAATTAGCTGTTGGGAGATGTTCACATAGACCTGTCATCTGAGCTCAGTAAGACAACTTTATATCAAACTGTGGCTGTCATCTGATTAAAGAAAACTCAATCATAAGAAGTTTAACTGATTCATCTACATCTGCATTGATCTTAATTGTATTTAAAGAATAACAGCTAGTGGTTTCTATAATAGCACTAAGGCAAATCAACATTGGGTTTTCCTCCAGACTTTTAAGGAGCTATCTAAAGTGCAGAATGCAAAACTTTGGATATATAGTTTAAAGTCTGGAAGAAAACCCAAAGTGGATTCCCCCCTCCCAACATTAAAATCAATAATGGCCCCAGGTAAAGCAATTATAAAGTACATGGTGGGAGAAAATTTAATTTGGATTTGTACACTCAATTCATAGTTTTGGGGTATGCAGAGACTACCTGTTTCCTTTGTGATGACCTCTTTTCCTAAGCACTGAAGAGTAAAGAGCCCCAGAGTAATATAATCTCTTGTTCTTGCAATAACAGACCATGATTTCAGAAGAACAGCTTAGCAATGGTAGCATGAGAACGGTCTTCTGGAAGAAACACTTGTTCCTTTTCAAGAATCATAGCCTTTATGGAAAAGTTTTAAATGTTACAGGAACAAGCAGAGTCACTCCAGCACAATGAATTGCAATGTCAGGGTGGATAGGAAAGGCTGCATTCCCTCAGAAGTAATCCAATGCAGACCCATATTCTTTGGGAACAGGGCTCAAATGAATATTGAGAGCGGCTATTCCTCCTTGCTTTCAGCTAAATTCCCTCCCCCCTTGCTCTCACAAGTAGGTAACACTCTCGTCTCCTCTTCTTTTGCTTCATCGCTGCCAGCTCCTCAGTAAACCAAGGAGCAGGTTTAGCTCGGTTACTCGAGAGGGGCGTTCCGGAGCGATTGTGTCAATTGCCCTGGTCATCTCACTGTCCCAGCAAGAGACCAAAGTGTCAATAGAGTCACTTGCCTTTTGTATAGTTATCTAAGTCTGGACCCCAACATTTCCTCCCCTCTGTGCCTCCTGTTCCCTCCAATATTCCAAGACTATAAAATGCAATTGCAAAGGTGATTGGATCACAGAGACAGATAAACATAAATAGTAGAGGCAGTTTGGAAATATAAAGTGCTGATAATTGTAGGTATTTCTAAGGGTGGGAATTTAAAGTGCTGGTGCAGGGTCACAGTACAATTGTCTAAAGTCCTGATGTAACAACAACTTAATCACAAATTGGGTGGGTTGGGATCAGTTAATTACACTTATTATATATACTAGCAGTTTTGGCGGATTAAGTGCAATGACAATAGCAACAATATTGACAAATAGCTATTAATAGCAGAAGCTCTGGTAAAGTGCTAAGGAAGATCTAATAAAGTGCTCAAGGCTAAAGTGACGTAGTGTAGGAGGAGATGGAACAAATTCAGGATTAATGCCTTCTTAGATTAAGGCCACATCCTTTCCTTCACTTTAAGTTTATAAAGCCTTAAAATAGTGTATAACTACTAAAATAATGTATAAACATTAAAATAAATATAGCGTCCCTACATCACGGTTTTTCACTTATTGCGGGAGATCCTGGAATGTAACCTCTGCAATAAGTGAGGGAACACTGTAGTTCCTCTATAGTTTTAAGTCAGAACCCCACCAGAAGTAGTTCTATGTATTGGGATGGGAGCTCACAGGCTCCATCATAAAACTATAGAGGAACCTGTACATGCCATCAAAAAGTACCCTGTCTGAAGAGGTAGAAAGATGGGTTGACAGAAATACATTGGCCCTTGGCCCTTCACATTCACTGGGGTAAGTGGCACATAATCCTTGTGGGAAAATTGAAAAACTGCAAATAACCTGCAAGAACACCTAGTTCATCCTATAATTTTATAATCCTAGCCTTTATTGTCAGCCTCTGCTCTATGAACAACTTTGGCAGAAGTTTATCATACAGTCATGTTGGAGAACCCAGTGATTCCTACAGAGGCCATATTAATTAAATCCACAGCTAATAGCATCTGCAAAGTTAATTAATTAATTAATTATATTTATATCCTGTTTTTCTCACCCTGAAGGGGTCTCAGAGTGGCTTATATAATTTGGCACAATTGGATGCCACAATTCAGCAATATACAACTATACAATATATAAACAAGAAAACATATAAAACATATAAATATCATAAAATTTTAAAGCATAGTACCTAGTCCTGCTGCCATCCTTTATTTGCTACATTATGCTGGATCCATATTGCACTACCCAAATGCTTAATTGCATAACCAAGTTTTCACGCTTTTTCTAAAAGCCAGGAGGGAGGGGGCCAGTCTGATCTCACTGAGGAAAGAGCTCCATAGACAAGGGGCCACCACTGAGAAGGCCCTGTCTCTCATCCCCACCAACTGCACCTGCAACAGAAGTGGGACCGAGAGCAGGCCTCCCCAGAGGATCTTAACACTCTAACAGGTACATAGGGAAATATATGTTTGGATAGGCTAAACTCACAAATGTGGAAGGGTGACAGTACAAAACTATATAATCCCATAGTTTTCTGCCTATTTGACTTTCAATGAATCAAGGATCTATCATGGTGAGATTGTGAATGCACAGATGAGAAAAGGAAAACCTTCCAACATGGCAGAGAGACACCAACTGTGCTGCTAAGAAAAAGATCTACACTAGTGCAAAAGCTGAGGTCTAAAGAAGGATCAGAGAACTCAAGAACATCTGGTGGAGAAAGAAGGCTGAAGAAATCCAACATTTTGCAGATACCCGTGGTGCTCAGAGATTTTTTAAAGCCACAAAAGTCATCCACAGACCAAAAAATCATGGCATACACCCTCCATGCTCATCAGATGGAACCAAATAGATGGAGAAAAAAATCAATTGTACTATTTTGGAAAGAGCACTCCCAAAGCCTCCTAAATCATAGCTCCAATGTGGCCAAAGAGGTTTTCTCACAAATCCCACAACAACAAACCATGGATGAGCTTGCAGCACTGTCTAATCTGGAGGAAGCCAGCTATGCCATCAGTTAACAAAACACAAACACAAAGACAGCAGACCTGATGGGATTCTTGCAGAAGTCTTTAAAGAGGGTGGACCCAAGCTGACACAACTCCACCAGGTCATTGAAAAAGTGTGGGTGACCGAGAAAACCCCAGTCGACTTCAAGGATGCCACCATCAGCAGCGAAAAAGGGGAAAGAACAAACTGTGGAAACTATCGAGGTGTTTCAATTCTAACCTCTGCTGGAAAAATCCCCGCAAGAATCCTTGGAAACTGCCTTCTACCTCTCTCAGAAGACACCCTCCCAGAATCACAGAATGGCTTCCGGCCCTCCAGAGGAACAGTGGACATGATCTTTACTGCACAACAGCTCCAAGGAAAATGCAGGGAACACAATCAACCTCTGTACATGGCATTCATTGGCCTTGCAAAGGCATTTGCAGTGCTCTCGTGAGCGTCCTCCAAAAACATCGAGTGCCCTGACAAATTTTAACATCCTGCGGCTCCTCCATGATGACATGATGGCAACCGTCTTGGATAGCAATGGCTCCCAAAGTGACCTATTTAAGGTAGAGGCACATGCCAAACATGGATGTGCTATTGCCCCAAACGTATTCTCCATCTTCCTTGCTATGATACTTCATCTTGACGGGAAGTTTCCCACCAGAGTGGAAATCATCTATCGGACAGATGGCAAACGATTTAACCTTAGCTAAAACCAATGTCACAACAACATCTGTTATAAAATTCCAATATGCTGATGATTATATAGTCTGCGCATATTCAGAAAAAGACCTACAAGCCACTCTAAACACCTTCGCAGAAGCATATGAGAAGCTCAGCCTCTCATTGAACATCGAGAAAACCAAAGTGCTCTTCCAGCAGTCAATCCCTGCAATCCCAGAATTACAGCTGAATGGTGTAACATTAGAAAACGTTGACAATTTCCACTACCTTGGCAGACACCTCTCCACATAGGTCAACATTGACACTGAAATACAACACCGCCTGAGCTCTGCGAGTGCAGCATTTTTTTGAATTAAGCAGAGAGAGTTTGAGGATCAGAACATCCAAGGAATACCAAGGTGCTTGTTTATAAAGCTATTGTCCTCCCAACCCTGCTATACACCTGTGAAATGTGGACTGTCTACAGATTTCACACTCAACTCCTAGAACAATTGCATTAGCATTGTCTCTGAAAAATTCAGCAAATCTCTTGGAAAGACAGGCAGACAAATGTCAGTGTGCTGGAAGAACCAAAGACCACCAGCATTGAAGCGATGCTCCTGGCCATGGTGTCGGAATGCCCGATCACCATCTCCCAAAGCAGTTACTATACTCCCAGTTCAAGAACAGAAAATGGAATGTGAGTGGACAGGAAAAGAGATTTAATGATGGATTTAAAACCAATCTTAAAAACTGTGGCACAGACACCGAGAACTGGGAAGCCCTGGCCCTTGTGGAGGTCAGCTGTGACCAGCAGTGCTGCAGAATTCGAAGAGGCATGACTAAAAGACGAAAGGGAGAAACACGCCAAGAGGAAGACACATCAAGCCAACCCTGACTGGGACCTCCTTCCACTTGGAAACCAATGTCCTCACTGTGGGAAAACATTCAGATCAAGAATAGATCTCCACAGCCATCTACGTATCCACCACCAAGACACTACACTCAGAGGGTGATCATCCTCAGGCTACAAGGGATCACCTAAGTAAGTACAGTTGAGATGGGAACAGTGACCTTAAACTGCTCCAAAAGGACCATGGTTGTGACAAGAGCACAATTAAATGTCAAGTAGAAATATGACAATTTTTTCAAGATTTTCATCCTAGTTAACTTCAAAATGTTTTGCATATTTTAAAAAACTTGTCCAAATCCAATTAATACTTGTTAACATGTTTAATATGCTTTTAGTTTATTTGAATTAAATTTATTTTACATTATTTTAACTTGCTTATTTTACTTGTATACCATCCTGAGGTCTTGGGATATAGGGCAGGGCAGAAATATTTTAATGAATAAAATGAAATTAATATCTCCCACTGTGTACAATAACACGTAATTCAAAAAGGTTGCGCATAGAATTTAGCTGTAAAGACTTTTAAGTGCTTACTAGTCCTTCTCTAGACAGTATTTGCATTTTCTTCTTCTTTCATGGCAACTTTTTAAATACTTCTAATGCAGTTAGATACTTTCTATTCTTCAAAAAATAAAAGATTTGAAACTAATCATTGGACAATTACATTACTCTCACTGGCAAGCAAACTGATACTCAAGAGATATCAAATAGGTCTTTTATCACATAGAGACTGAGAAGTTCCAGTTATCTCTTAGGTTCTCTTTGGGACTGTTAGAAATCATAGTGCAAACATATGTTGGCTACCGAAGCACAATAAAATTTTCAGAAGAAAATTATACTGTGCTTGATAGGTCATAGTAAAGCCTTTAATTGTACAGATCAGGGCTGTCCAACTGGCGGCCCGGGGGCCGGAGGGAAGGGGCTGGGGGGAGCCTTATACGGCCCCCCAGCCCCCTTCTCTCCGGCCCTCTAAGCTTTTTAATAAAAAAAAAAAAAAAAAAAAACATACAAACCCCCCCCCTACTTCCGGGTTCAGAGCAAGTATCGCGAGATTACGCAATCCACACGGGATTTCGCTGTCAACGTGAGATCACGCCGGCGTTGACAGCGAAATCCCGTGTGGATTACGTATTCTCGCGATACTCTTCGGCTACTCTACTACTGGATCGCTGAGGCCCACAGACGCAATTAGGACCTTCTTCGACTCAGTCGGTCGTCGCCTCTCTCGTCGTCCGGGTACTCCTGGATCCTGCGCGTTTGGAAAAGGTAGGCCGAAGCAGGGGGCTCCTCAGGGGGCTCCTCATTCCCTCCCCCCATCTCCCCTCATGTATTAAATATAAAATTAAATATATTTAAAGATGAAATAAGGGGAGATGGGATACATTAAGGGGGGAGGGGAGGATGGAATTAAATATATTTAATATTAAATTAAAATAAGGGGAGAGGGGAGGATGGAATTAAATATATTTAATATTAAATTAAAATAACGGGAGAGGGGAGGATGGAATTAAATATATTTAATATTAAATTAAAATAAGGGGAGGGGAGGATGGAATTAAATATATTTAATATTAAATTAAAATAATTTAATATCTTATCCCTGCATTTTATCTCAGTAAAAGATTATATTTGACTCTATGGATGCCCCTTTTGAATGCCCACCCTGCATTTAATGTTAGTAAAAGATTATATTTGACTGTATGGATGCCCCTTTTGAATGCCCACCCTGCATTTAATGTTAGTAAAAGATTATATTTGACTGTATGGATGCCCCTTTTGAATGCCCACCCTGCATTTAATGTTAGTAAAAGATTATATTTGACTGTATGGATGCCCCTTTTGAATGCCCACCCTGCATTTAATGTTAGTAAAAGATTATATTTGACTGTATGGATGCCCCTTTTGAATGCCCACCCTGCATTTAATGTTAGTAAAAGATTATATTTGACTGTATGGATGCCCCTTTTGAATGCCCACCCTGCATTTAATGTTAGTAAAAGATTATATTTGACTGTATGGATGCCCCTTTTGAATGCCCACCCTGCATTTAATGTTAGTAAAAGATTATATTTGACTCTATGGATGCCCCTTTTGAATGCCCACCCTGCATTTAATGTTAGTAAAAGATTATATTTGACTGTATGGATGCCCCTTTTGAATGCCCACCCTGCATTTAATGTTAGTAAAAGATTATATTTGACTGTATGGATGCCCCTTTTGAATGCCCACCCTGCATTTAATGTTAGTAAAAGATTATATTTGACTCTATGGATGCCCCTTTTGAATGCCCACCCTGCATTTAATGTTAGTAAAAGATTATATTTGACTGTATGGATGCCCCTTTTGAATGCCCACCCTGCATTTAATGTTAGTAAAAGATTATATTTGACTGTATGGATGCCCCTTTTGAATGCCCACCCTGCATTTAATGTTAGTATAAGAGGATATTTGACTGTATGGATGCCCTTTTGAATGCCCACCCTGCATTTACTGTTAGTAAAAGATTATATTTGACTTTATGGATACCCATTTTGAATGCCCACCCTGCATTTAATGTTAGTAAAGATTATGTTTGACTGTATGGATGCCCCTTTTGAATGCCCACCCTGCATTTAATGTTAGTAAAAGATTATATTTGACTGTATGGATGCCCCTTTTGAATGCCCACCCTGCATTTAATGTTAGTAAAAGATTATATTTGACTCTATGGATGCCCCTTTTGAATGCCCACCCTGCATTTAATGTTAGTAAAAGATTATATTTGACTGTATGGATGCCCCTTTTGAATGCCCACCCTGCATTTAATGTTAGTAAAAGATTATATTTGACTGTATGGATGCCCCTTTTGAATGCCCACCCTGCATTTAATGTTAGTAAAAGATTATATTTGACTGTATGGATGCCCCTTTTGAATGCCCACCCTGCATTTAATGTTAGTAAAAGATTATATTTGACTGTATGGATGCCCCTTTTGAATGCCCACCCTGCATTTAATGTTAGTAAAAGATTATATTTGACTCTATGGATGCCCCTTTTGAATTCCCACCCTGCATTTAATGTTAGTAAAAGATTATATTTGACTGTATGGATGCCCCTTTTGAATGCCCACCCTGCATTTAATGTTAGTAAAAGATTATATTTGACTGTATGGATGCCCCTTTTGAATGCCCACCCTGCATTTTATCTCAGTAAAAGATTATATTTGACTGTATGCATGCAGGGGCGGGTGCAGGGTGGGGGCGGAGCTGGGGGAGAAGGTGGGGTGGGGGCAGAGCCGGGGGTGGGGGCGGAGCCGGGGGCGGGGGCAGACCCTACGCCCCCCCCAGGTCATCAGTGACCGGAATTCAGGCCCCTGGGCCGGTAGAAGTTGGACAGCCCTGGTACAGATCATGAAAAATCATGGATTAATATAAGGAACAGGTGGGGTGCTATAATATTTGATGTTCTCAAGAGGCTACTATTAGGACTTTTTAAAACCACATGTTGAACTGTCCTTAAACAAGACTGCATTTTATTGCCCTGTTGGTTGATTTATATGCAGAACATGTCATACAGAAAGCAGTGCAGATTACATACAATATTTAAAATAATTTGCATGAAACAAAGTGTGCGTGCACTAAAGCATCAACAAGCAAAAATGTCACTGTCTCAGCCCTTCATGTCGACAATGATTTTGGGAATTCTGGATTTCAAAATTCCAGATAAGGGATGATTAAACTGTATCATATTAGACATAGATACACGTGACAACACATGAAGGGAGCTTTTCTTTTTCTTTTTAAAAAATTAATTAAAGTTATCAAAAATACTAGACACAAGGGAAATAAACCAGAAATTAATTAATTACAGAAATATGAAGCTGACCTGCAGCTTTTAATTCCCTTCGTAATGGAAGACTTGATATCTTTCTATAGGTGGATGAAGACTTCTTTGTCTTGCCAAGCCTTTAGAGATTGATGCCTCAGGGGAAATAATCTTTATATAATCTTAGCAGAAAATACTATAATATAGTATGCTATATAGACTTTTCTCCTGTTTTTATTTATTTATTTATTTATTTAGGCTTATTAGTTGCCACTCCCGTCAGGCTCGGAGTGACTTACATATGCTAAAAACACCATAAAAACACGATAAGAACAACAGATTAACATCCATACTTAAAACTATACAGTACACACACACGCCAAGATAACTCCTATGGCCTACGCTACATAGTAGAAGGCCTAGAGTTATTTACTGACCAAATGCCTGTACAAACAGAAAGGTCTTACAAGCCTTCCGGAAGGTTAGTAAGCTAGACAACACGCGGATTGAGGGAGGAAGAGCATTCTTTTTTCTTTTTAATGGTCACACTTTTAATTGCTCTGAAATGTATTGCAAATTTAATTGTATTTCTGTATGACATGAACATTTATTGGTATCTGTTTTAATTTTTGTAAGTTGCCTAGAGTCCTGGATTGGGTGGATAAATACATATGAATAGCATAAATGAGGGAAAAGAATTTATCACTTTATCTTTATATTTATTTATTTATTTATTATTGGGACTTCTCAACCGCCGACTCCCAGGGGCTCGCGGCGGCTCACAAGAACCAATGGCACAGCGCCATGAGTTAAAAGCATAAAACAATTAAAACAAATTAAAACAAGCAGTACAATTAAAACAAGCAGCAGCAGTACATTCAGCCGAGTGAGTATCTAACATGGCCTACTCTCCGAAGGCCTGCCTAAACAGATAAGTTTTGCAGGCCCGTCTAAACGGGAGTAGGTCACTCAAGGCTCTGACTTCGGCCGGGAGGGCGTTCCATAGCGTAGGAGCTATCACTGAAAACGCCCCGGCGGGTAGATGTTAAATGGGCTGACCTCGCGGATGGAACTACTAAGAGGTTGGCCTCTTCGACCGCAGTGATCTCGCTGGGCAATATGGGGTAAGACGGTCCCTCAGGTACGCTGGCCCCAGGCCGTGAATGGCCTTGAAGGTAAGAACCAGCACTTTGAAGGCGACCCGGTGCTCAATAGGCAGCCAGTGCAGATCCTGCAAGATTGGTGTTATTCGGCAACCTGCTGGAGCCCCAGACAGGAGCCGGGCGGCAGTGTTCTGCACCAGCTTGAGCTTCCGGATCGACGACATAGGCAGGCCAACGTAGAGCGCATTACAGTAATCTAGCCTCGAGATGACCGTGGCTTGGATCACCGTGGCTAGGTCGCTCCGGGGAGAGGTAGGGGCGAGCCTCCTTGCCTGGCGGAGGTGGAAAAAAGCAGCCTTGCTAGCCATGGAGACCTGGGCCTCCATGGTTAGCTGGGAGTCCAGGTGGACACCCAGGCTCTTCACTGACGGCGCTGGATGCAGCGCCGCACCGTCCAGGGTCGGAAGCCGGCCCCCACCCCACCCCGGCGGCCCAGCCACAAGATCTCCGTCTTCGCGGATTCACCCTCAACCTACTGGCTCGCAGCCATCCAGTAACGGCCGAGGCAATGTTGGAAATTATCGGGACGGACTCCGGCCTGCCCTCCATCCTCAGAATGAGCTGGGTGTCATCAGCGTACTGGTGGCAGACCAGCCCATAACTCCGCACCAGCTGTGCAAGTGGCTGCATGTAGATGTTAAATAATAGAGGGAAAGAATGGCCCCTGAGGGACTCCACACACTAATGGGGAGCCCTCGGAGACCACCCACCCCTCCTCACACGCTGGGACCGCTGGTGGAGGAAGGAGGTCAGCCATTTAAGGGCCGTCCCCCTCACTCCAGCCATGGCCAGGCGGTGGATCAAAAGATTGTGGTCGACCGTGTCAAACGCTGCCGTGAGGTCCAATAACACGAGCAGCGCAGACCCGCCTTGGTCGAGCTGGCAGCGGAGTTGATCTGTGATGGAGACCAGGACCGTCTCCGTCCCATGCCCTGAACGGAAGCCGGACTGGAAGGGGTCTAGCCATGCCGTGTCATCTAAGAAGGACTGCAGCTGCTCCATTACTGCCCTCTCAACCACCTTGCCCAGGTACGGAAGGTTCGATACCGGGCGGTAGTTGGAGGGAACCGCAGGGTCCAATGATGGTTTCTTCAGCAATGGAGCTACCACCGCCTCTTTTAGGCACTCTGGAAAGACTCCTTGCTCAAGGGAGCTGTTAATGACATTCAACAGAGGCCACGTAACCCTCCAGGCAAGATCTAACAAGCCAGGAGGGGGCACGGGTCGAGGGAGCAGGTGGTAGGGCGGGCTGCAGTCACAATCTTATCAACGGCATCTGCGTCCAGTGGCCGAAACCGGTCGAGGGTGGCCCGGCGGAGGGCCACGGAGTCTCTAGCTCTCTTACTGTATCAACTGTGGCCGGAAGGTCCCGGCGGAGGCTCAGTATCTTGTCTGTGAAAAAGCTCTGAAAAGCACCGGCAGTAAGGGCCTGATCACTATTTTTTTGGGACGGTAGGGACCGTCGTCAACGATCGAATTACCTTAAACAATTGGGCCGGGCGTGAGCTTGCAGACGCTATCAAGGCAGAGAAGTATTCATTTTTGGCTGCCTTGACCGCATGCTCATAAGCCTCTTTAATTAGCTTATAAGCTGATATTGAGGCTCCGTCACGGAGTTTCCGCCACTCGCGCTCTAGCCGTCTCTTTTCCGCTTCATGGTCCTGAGGTCCCCTGTATACCAGGGGACCGATGATTGCGGGTCGGAGAGGGCGCCTGGGAGCAATCTCGTCAAGAGCTGTTGCCAGAGAGGAGTTCCAAGTTTGGACCAGCTCATCGACTGAGACGCTGACAGACTCCAGATCCCTCAGAGCATTCAGGAACCTTTCGGGTTCCATAAGTCTCCTTGGGCGAACAAAAATCTGTTCGGCGCCCTTGCATGGGGGTGGTTGCTCCACCCGGATACTTAGAGCACAGTGGTCCGACCATGGAACCTCTATTACAGAGGCTAGGTCCACTTGAACCCCTGCGCTGAACACCAAGTCGAGAGTGCCCGGCCGAGTGTGTGGGTCCCGAATTACACAGGGAGAGGCCTAATGCCGCCATGGTCGAGATTAGGTCCGCGGCTGCAGGTGAAACAGAGGCTGTGCTGGGCGTGGACATTGAAGTCCCCAGAACGATAAGCCTGGGAAACCTCAATGCCCACTCCGACACAGTCTCAAGCAGCCGCGCCAGGCTCTCCGCCGGTGCGCTAGGCGCACGGTACACCAGCAGGATCGCCAGGCTCTCCGGGGACTCCCACACCAGACCCACACTCTCTTTAGAGAGGAAGAATACTAAAGGTACCTAGAAATTTGAATACTCTTTGGGGGAAGTGATTACAAAGTGGGGAAAATGGATCTGGGAGTCTCTTGGGACTGAAAAACAACTTTGCTAATAGCATGTTTACCCTTAGTTTGGGTTTCAGCACCAGATGAACTATAGCCTAGCATATTAAAGGAGCTGTCCATATTTCTCATCCAGATTTTGTGAAATTCCAGGAATTTTCTGAATAGTAGAATAAGAGGGAAAACTGTAGACCAGTATTTTTTCAGGACCAAAGAAGATACTATAAGAGTGAATACAAGAGCCAGTTTGTAACCTCTGAGAGATACTAGAAATGGTTTAATCAGCATATGACAGGAAGCAGCCAAATGTCCCTTTTTCAAAAAGAGAAAGAAGGAAGGTTGACTTCAAAATGCAGATTTGTCACTTATACAAATTGAAATAAACACTACATAAAAGACATAAGACTGAAGATACAAGAGACCAAAATACAGAACCATTCGCAAGGAAAGTGAGATAACTACAACAGAAGAAGGATTACAACCAAACAGCTGTGTCACCTTGAAAGACTTAATAATTGCTGGATATAGACATTATATATTTATTTAATATTGAAATAAGGGGGGGGAGAACTTCAGTTGAAATACCAGCTAAAATTTGAGATTTAAATTAGAAGATTCTGGCAGAGATTCAAGCAATGAGAGATATATTTATCTATTTTATTCATTTATTATTTTGATTTCTTAGTCGCTCCTTCCGACTGGCTTGGGGTGACTTACAAATCATTAAAACACAGATCATTAAAAACATGGTAAAAACACAATAAAAACACAATACACAGTAACATATTGAAACATAGTTGGATGTTGGAATTACATCCGTAGTAAAGTCAGACAGTGACGCCCGCCCGCTACATATAGTCATAGCCCTTGGCCATATCGTGAAGCCCTAGTATTGTTCCTGCCCAAATGCCTGTGTAAACAGGAAGGTCTTACAGGCCTTTTGAAAGGCCAGTAAATTAGGCAACGCACGAGTGGTGGTGGTGGTGGTGGTGGGGGGACAGCATTCCACAACACTGGGGCGATGACGCAAAATGCTCTCCTCCACATTGCGGTCAAGTATTCATCCAGACCTTCATAGGAATTAAGGATGAAGTGATAGCAGAACTGAAAGAAGTGGGACGATCATTTAACCAGATGAGAACTAACATGAAGATAATGGTGTAAAAAAACAGTAGTGCATGAAGAACATTTTGGAGAAAAAGAAAAAAAGAGAACAGCCAATGCACTTATTTACATCAGAGGAAGCAAGAGAAGTAAAATTAGAATTGGGATTTGGCAGCGTAAAGAAAGGAACAGATAAGGAAAATAATAAATGGGGGGGGGGGGGGGTTAGCATTTTTCCGTGTTTCATGGGACGAGTGGAGGTGGATCCAGAGATGGATTTGGATCAAATGTATGGAGATACTGTATATCTTTACACTTTAAAGGGAGACAATATGTACCAGACTCAGTAAGGAAGGCCAGGGAGTTTTGCAGAAGAAAGAGATTTGAACTAGAAAAATCACCAGATCTAAGAAGAAAGGAGGATGTAACATTAGAGAAGGTGGTGGAAGAAGGCAAAGGGACAAGGACTTGTGGTGACAGAGAAAAAAAGAAAAGTAAAAAAGAAAATGGATAGTGGAAGTTTTTGGAATGAGAGATGTGGATAAATTGGCTATGATGAATAGGGAGGAAATAGAGAAGAACTTTGTTAAAAATGAGAACTATATTTGAACTTTGTGGGAAGAAAGGAAAGCATTTTAAAATTGGCTCCATAATTTGGTCTGTGTTAGAATCTTTGCTTGCAATTTTTAGGTGAACGTTCTTGTGCTAGAGGGAATGATGGGTGAATGTTTTACTGGGAAGGAAGGGCAAGGCTGTATATGAATGTCTTCAACCCAAAGGACAGGAGGTTACTGCAACAGGAGGGATGAAGAGGAGAAATAGTGTAATGGGGAACAATTATTGTAGGGGCTGTTCTGAGGTATATGTGTTTTATGTAGACATTTAGGTGTAGATTTGGGGAGGGGGGAGGGGGGAAAAGCAATCATACTAATGATTTGTACTTGATCTTCATTAAAAATGTAATTTTTTATTTATTCCTTAGGCTTATATGCCGCTAACTCCATACGGCTCGCAGCGGCTTACAAAGTCAAGAAACACAATACAATTAAAAGACAAACTAGACAATACACAACATAGGAAATAGGGGAGGTGGGGCAGAGTCAGGGTTCAGGCGGCATAGGTGGTCTGGGGCCTATACTAGGCCCATCAGGCCATCAAAGGAAGGGAGGGAGAGGGGGCACGAGAAGAGGCACCCCCGCCGGCCGAGGGAAAAGAGTATCGGCCGGCCTCCTTCGTTCCGTGGCCTGGCCGGAGCGGACGGGCATGGAGGATCAGTGGCGTTCAGCGGCTTCGGGGTTAATATAGTGGTTAAAAATGTTTAAATTTTAAAATAAATAAATAAAAGTAGACTTGTTGATTGAACTTTGACAACAGGTACTTGGATGGATTATAACAGATATTAGAATGGATGAGAAAAAAGTCAATTTGTGACCACTCACATTAGTAGCTCTATCATAACCCTGTCCACACAAATATTTCAAGTTCAGCACAGGAAGGGCAAGGGTCTAGAGCACACGTGGTCATTCTCATAGATCCAAGAATCTCGTCCACGTCATCAGGCTGAACCCTCTGAAGCAAACCCATTAACATAGGTGTCTCAGGTACATCTAGTGGTACTGCCATAAGGCTGGCATCCAAATCAGAGAGTATATCCTTAAATCAGACCTGAGTTAAAGGCATCAGACTTAAGAAATCACCCTTTCTGGGAATGTTTGCCCTCAACATCTTTTCAAGGAAGCTGAGATAAGGGAGGCACCATTTTAAATACTTATTTCAGTGGGAACTACATTACCTGAAGAAGAATTAGCCATTCTTTAAAAAAAAGATAAAAATTACCTCATTTTATGGCAACTTTAGAAATTGTAAGATAATTCCTCTATCCCACATTTGAAGCTTGCCTCATGTGAAAGGCACCATCGGTGGCAGTTTCTTCAGTGTGTAGAAAATAAAATGCTTATTTATTGCTATTTGAATAAAAAAAGCAAGCCAAGCCAAACAAAGCTGAGAATTTAAATCACTGATCTGTCTCTCAAACCCCAGAGATCGCTGCGTTCTGAAGACCAAGACTTGTTAGAAATTCCTAGTCTTAAGTGTTTCCACCTGATGGCAACTAGGTGTAGGGCTTTTTATGACCATTGCCCCTAATCTATGGAATACTCTACCCTCAGGGCCTTGCAGGATTTGGTAACCTATTTGTTTCAACAAGCTTTCAAGCTGTGATATTTATCCAAGATGGTTTTAAAAGTTACTGTTGTACTGCTGTTTGTAAACCGCCCCGAACCTCCAGGGAGTGGCGGTATATACTGTAAGTTGAAATAATAATAAAAAAAGCCTGTTGAAAACCCAGCTGAGCTAAAAGACACATCATGACTTTCTTCTGTTGTGATTGGCTCAACAGACAGGGCTCATAGGGAAACCCTACGCAGGCGCATGGCTGCCTCTCCGTGCTCCACATGCAGCTGTAAGAAACAGAAAGCAATTGTTTTCAGCAGCCACATGGTCTGTTGTGGCCGGGGGGAAAGGGCAGAGGAGCCTGTGGCCAAAAGGGCCCTTTTGGCAACTGGCCAAAAGGGCCAAAACAGCTGCAACAACTGGATGCTTGCACAACCCTACTATATTCACCAGTTGGTGCAGGGATAATACCAGGATGGATTCACTGAACTCTTAACTCAGGAAAAACTGATCGACCAGAACCCTCGAATATGAAATATTCATATTTGCCAAGGTAAAGAAATGAGCGCTTGAATAGAGGAAGATAAAAATGAAGTGCAGCAAGTGGAACTCACTGAACAAGTTGCATTTTCAGATATAGAAGAAGCAATTCATGAGGAGACACTTCACAGGGTTAGAAGGAAAAGACTTAAAAACTGTGTATAAAAGAGCAAAATGTTTCCCTCTCTTCTGCTCTTCTATCCGAAACGACAATTTCAAAGGTTACGTATTCCAACCTATTTGTAATATATTATTATTATTATTATTTACTTCATTTATATTCCGCTCTTCTCACCCTGAAGGGAACTCAGAGTGGATTACAGTACATATACTTGCAGACAATCCCTGCAGTTCAACATATATAGACATATTTTTAGACATATATTGTCGAACATAGACGAACAAAGAGGCAAACTGCTGGCAAACTTCTGGCCATCAGGGGGAGCTGACGCACTCCACATTTCTCTCAGCGTTTTTTCCAGCGTCCCTTGTTGTTCTTCCGCAATGTTCAGCGACTCCTGGAATTCTTATGGCTTCATAAATCAGTCAAAATTTGCCTCCCCACTTAATGTGGTACCTTTATCTCCTACTTGACAAATGAACTGTCTTTTGGGCTGCAAAGGTCGACAGCAGGCTACACTTAAGGTTGGGCACCCACCCCGACCCGGGCAGGCCTCGAACTCATGACCTACAAGTCAGAGAGATCTTATGCAGCTGACACTTAGCCAGCTGCGCCACTTCCCGGTGGCGCAGTCTTGTCACTAGATTACTGTTCTTCACTCAGTTGCAAATCGTACGAACAATTATGAAGTCTTAATTAATAACAGTAGAATTTAAATTACTATGAAATTATAGTTGGATGTGTACCTTATTCTACCTTAGCAACAGACAATCTCATTTTTCATCTGCACTTCTCTCTTTCTAACTGACATGACATTATTAACAATGTGCATCTTGTTAAGGCTTCTCTCAAGGTGGAGATAAGCTTTTGGCAATTTTCTGTTGTGAGTGGATCATGCTGCCTTCATGTATTAATGCATCTATTTTTTAGTGCTTCAATTTCACAATACATGAAGCGGTTCAGCTGACTACACAGGAGGGGGAAAGGAGGCCTCTAAAATATTTCTTCTGAATTTGACATTTTCTATTTGCATTTCTATTTACTCCAAAATGTAGGGTTTTTAAGGCTGCAAAGTTTATCCGAAGATGCTATTTCTTCTGATCTAAGAGAAGGTAAATTACATATTCATTTTAATCCAATTACATTTCTTTTGCGTTGTTAATCTTATATTGCAACCTTTTGTAATTATGGTTATTGTACTTCTGAGTGAACCATGCTGAGCATAATGTGATGTGGAAAAGCACTATAAACTGTAACAGTTAAATTAACAGTGACTAAGACTGTTCAGGAGAGGCTTTTATTGTGCCATTATATGGCATAATAAAAATGTATCTTCGGATTTTATGGGAAATCCAAATTATGTCTTCTGTTTTGAATCCTTTTATGCTTCATTTCCTATATTTTTCATTACCAGGAAAATAAATCCATTAAGGAAAATTTTGGCATTAGTAGTTTTCTGTCTGGAAGCAGTCTGCCTCATGTTTTGTTTCATGTATTCCTCACTTTGAATTTTTTAAAAAAAACATAGTGAAACATAACAGGTCGAGGGTGAATCCAGCAAAGACGGAGATCCTATGGCTGGGTTGCCCGGGCGGTGGAGAGATCCAGTTGCCTACCCTGGATGGTGAAGCATTATGCCCATCATCTTTGGTAAAGAGTCTTGGGGTCTCTTTAGACCCTCTGCTAACAATGGAGGCCCAGGTCTCCACTGTGAGCAGAGTCGCATTTTTCCATCTGTGTCAGGCTAGACGACTGGCTCCCTACTTGTCTAGGAATGACCTGGCTACGGTGATCCAGGCTACGGTCATCTCAAGATTAGACTACTGTAATGCCCTCTACATTGGCCTGCCTCTGTTGGTGATCTGGAAGCTTAAACACGTGCAAAATGCTGCTGCCCGACTTCTTGCTGGGGAGCCGGTGAGATGTCTTCTCCAATTCTGCAGCAGTTGCACTGGCTGCCGATTGAGCACCGGATTACCTTCAAAGTGTTGGTTCAGGGCTGGCATACCTGAGGGACCGCCTCACCCCCTACCAACCCCAGAGATCACTTCATGAGACCAAAACTTGCTTGACATTCCCAACTTTAAGATTTTCCACCTGGTGGCCACCAGGCGCAGAGCCTTCACGATTGTGGCTCCATACCTATGGAATGTCTTGCCGGCAGAAACCCGAGCTCTGCGAAGCTTACCTTCCTTTCGGAGGGCAAGCAAAACATTCTTATTCCGGCAGGCATTCGAATCCTGCTGATTGGTGATTTCTCTTTGTTTTAATTTGGTTTTTATGTATATTGTCCTTGTTCGCACTGTAAACCACTCTGAGCCTTCGGGGAGTGGAATAATAAGTTGGAATAATAAATAAATAAATAATATTTAACAAACTCTTATTTTTGTGGTGTAGAAACTTACACCAATTCTTCCCATGTTACTTTTGCCTATTAAAAGCAATTTTTTAATTTAAAAATTATGCCTGTTAACTTAGGATGTATTTATGTTGATTAAAAAATATAGTCCTCAGCTCATAGTTGCCTTGATCCAAATGCACAATATACAACCTCCTTAGCAGTGAAAGCTCTTATTTCAGATTTTAATGTAATATTTTAGAACTCACTCTTTGCTCCACAGTTTCCAGAAAAATCTGATATTTTGATGTCGTAAGATTTTGCTATGTGTATGTGCATCAAGAGCCTGCAAGACTCACCTTTTCTGGCTAGCCTTTGATTGCGAGGCTGGAAATCTTTCTTTAAGCTAGTTTAATATGTTTGCTTTTACCTCTGTGTGTTTTTACTTGACTGTAAGCCGCTCCGAGCCCTCGGGGAGTGGCAGCATACAAGTCCAAATAAATAAATAAATAAATAAATAAATAAATAAGAGTGGGTTGGCTTCGCAGCACGGGGGCAAGACACTTTGCTGGGTGGCAAGCATCAACATTTACCGTATTTTACATATCTAGTGCTACTTGCTGGGGTGTATGATTGGTGACTATAATGGGTGTATGATTGGTGACTATAATGATTCCCTATAATGGGAAGCAAGGGAGCAGTGGTGAGAGAGGTCCTTGAATCTTTCTTTCTCCTTGCAGCCACCATCACTGCCTCCCCAAACAAGCAGTTTCCTCCAAAGGAATTTAGCATCACTTCCTTTCCCCTTAGTGCCACTGCCACCTTCCTGGCCAAACAACTTGCTCGGCTGAGGAAGTTTGCTTGCATTGGGCTACCTCCTGACCATGGATCACAATACTGGGCATCTCATTCTGACAACAAAACAAGCAAGCACAAAGGAAAACAATGCCAAATCACTTTGAAGGAAAAGGAGAATTTTTTTTTAAACCAATGCAAATCTGGGGTCTTGACAGCAATGCAATATCAGTGTAGTATTTTATAGGAAGTATGGCATCAATTCTCAGTTCAGATAAGGTTCAAACTTCATGATCCAAATAACACCCCCCCCTCTCTAATATAACAATTATATAACAATATATAACAATTAAGTCAGTGTAGCGTATGAGAGAATCTCAGAAGCAAACATAATTAATAATTGAATGACAATAAAGAAAAAAGAGTTCGTAGCTTTCATTGTACATTCTTAAAAGTCAACATTTGCTTTCAGATCTTAAATGTTACATGGCACCTGAATCTATTTATACAAACATTTGCATAAAATGTAATTGGCATGCTTCTTTTTGAAGAGGGAAAGTCATAATAATATGTTGTCCTCTTTTCTTCTGTTATCTTGTAGCATAGTTTTTCAGCATTCTCAAACGTTTCTTTATAAACTGACCTGTTTTAGCAAACACAAGCTCTGCTCCATATACTGTCTCAAAGCAGATAGTAGCATCAAACCATTAGAGTAGGGCCATGGGCCATTATTTGATAACTACTAGCCCTCTCCCTCTGTTCAGCCATTGTGTGGTGTGCTTATTTTGCTAGTGGATTGTTTGTGGATTGGGCAATTCCAGTGTTCTACTAGTAAATTGACAAAGACTGCATAATGGGGAAATAGCAAGTCATCTACACAGAAGAATGAACATCTTCCATCTGCTTTTCCCTTTGGCTCTTCTCCTATCCAAATTTTATCTGGCTGCTTTAATCAGCTTCCAACCATTTAGTCAGCTTTCAGTTCAAAATAAAACCTCCCTCATATAAGCTTTATTTGTGAATGATGTGGATGGCCTGTAGACATCACAATGGCCTGGAGGAGAGGGAAGAATTAGGCATAGGGACCCCCCAGCAGTACCTAACATATGTTTGGAGGCTAGATTGAATCCTGAGTGAACATGAACACTCTACACATTTGTCCTTCTTGCCTCACAAATAGTAATCTGGGCATTTTTGAATATTAAATTAGCATTAACTTCTATTAATCCCTGTATTAGCTTTCTGTTGTAGGTGCTAACAGCACCGTACACAGTGACTTATAAATGAACAGATGTCAAATGTGAAAAAGTGATACCATCAATGTGGTTATTGTCATTGTAGATATTACCACAATGCACACATTATTCTTTTAGTAAAGTTCTGGATTACTAGCCTTAAGTTTCCAGAACAGTTTGATACCTATAATTAAATTAAATTAGTTTTATCTCTTTATATAGGATCTCTTTGTCTAAAAATTATAGTGGCTTCTAAACTAAGTTACACAAAAAAAATAAATAGTGGTGTTTCTCAA
The DNA here is from genome assembly GCA_030556195.1 of Anolis apletophallus. NCBI lineage: Eukaryota > Metazoa > Chordata > Lepidosauria > Squamata > Anolidae > Anolis > Anolis apletophallus. The sequence continues at coordinate 44,669,518 of JARBWK010000003.1, read as the reverse complement.
GAGGTCAAAACTCCATAGTATGAAGGTAGTCTTTTGCAATGAAGTCTTCCTCATTTCAATGATACGTACCAAAAGATATTGCTATTGCTATTTGGTATTAACAACCGAATCACTTTGAAGTCCTAAAGTACAGGAGGCAGTGCAGGCACCCATGGGGCAGCATGGGCACCCGTGGGGCAGTGGAGCAAATCTAGTGTGCAACAGGGGAAACTGTCAGACAGCACCCCACATCTCTTGCATCACTCCCTTCCCCATCACACGGGAACCCATCGCTGCCCAGCTTCCTCTCATGCTGCCCCAGCTTAGGTAATGAGAAATGGGTAACCGTCAGTGTTTTTAGGGCTCATTTCTAGGATGCTTCCAAGATGGAGCCAGAATGGAGCACCACCGGAAGTAACCCTGTGCCATATGATGGGCTCCATTGGGCTTCATCCTGGTTCCATCCTGAAAGTATCTTAGGGTGGAGGCCAAGCCCTATGTCATTAAGTGGTAAGTCCTACTGGGTTAAGTGGATCTCATTGCCAAATGTAGAAGCAGTGGGACCAAATTCTAAATAAACATGTTCACAATTACTGTTAAATGTGTTTCTGGTTGTCAGAAATCTGATGGGGGTGAGAAATTGGCTGAAACTGGAGTAAAGGCGTATAAATCAGACATCATCATCATCGTTAATTATTTGATTAGTCGCCCTCCACCAAGGTGCTCTGGGTGATGTACATAGTATAAAATAAGCAATGCAACAATAAAATCAAAAACTTATACAGAAACAAAGACATCAGCTTAGTTACAGATTAAATGCTCTGCTGAAGAGCCATGTCTTGAGAGCTTGCGCAAAAGATCGTAGGTCACGCATAGTTCTCATATAGGGTAGCAACGCGTTCCACAACACTGGAGCTGAGATCGAAAAGGCCCTATGCCTTGAAGGTTCTAGACGCACCTCCTTAGGACCCAGTAGGTACAGAAGATTTTCTTGAGATGATCATGGCACCCACTGATGCTAACAGGGGGAGAGGCGGTCCCTGAGGTATGTCGGCCCTTGACCATATAAGACTTTAAAGGTCAGGATCGGTATTTTATAAGAGATCCAGTATTGGCAGCCAGTGTAGATGCTGTAAAATCGGTGTTATATGGCATCTCATAGATGTTCTCATCAGTAACCTGGCAGCTGCATTTTGAAAAGGACGAATTCTTCAGGTCGCTGATAACGAGAGGCCGACATAAAGTGCATTACAATAATCCAACTGTAACGACTCTCCAACACTCGGTAAGGATCACGCGTAGATTGAAGCACGGTCCAACACGATTTTATTGCAGGTAAACTTGGACTGTGGGAAGCTGACTCAAAAGATATGGTGCAACCCGCCACCCAAACACACCTTATATACCCTTGGGAGCCCTCCCATTGCCCATGCAATGTCCAAGCAGGGTTGCACCATATCCGGGTGAGTCAGCATATCCCACAGTCCAAAGGGATGTGACCTCATGGGTCCATGAATCAGCGTTATGAGTCCAATTGTCCAATGTCCAGGCTCGGAGGAGTTTACCTCACTTCCCTCCGCAGCCCCGCACACACCTGGAAGTTACATCACTCCCGTCTGACTCAGCACAGTCTCTATGTAACTGGAGCCAAGGTCACCAAAGAACTGGGGCAAAGGTCGGTGCAATCTCATGGCAGGCTGGGAACCTGAACTTCTCCCAAGCCGAATCTGAAGTTGACCAAAAACCTTGAGGTGACCGTGGCATGGATCACTGTTGCCAAGGCCTCTTCTGAAAGATAAGGCATTAGCTGCTTCGTCTGACGTTGATGGAAAAAGCCTTGTTTACTGACAGCAGCAACCTGGGCTTCCATTGTCAACAATGGGTTCAGTACCACACCGAGACTCTTGACTGTAGTGGAGGGAGCTAGAGGTTCACCATCAAAAGTGGGCAGCGGATGCATCACCTCCATCAGGCAACCTGGCCAAAGGATCTCAGTCTTCGCCGGGTTCACCTTCAGTCTACTCGCATGTAACCATCCCGTCATGGCCTCAAGGCACAGAGTGAAGTTGTCAGGTACTGAGGATACCCCGGGTTCAAAGTGAAGAAGGAGCTGGGTATCGTCGGCATATTGATAACATTCTAAGCCGAAACTCCGCACCAGTCTAGTTGAACGTAGATATTAAACAACAGGGGGAAAGAATAGCCCCCTGGGGCACCCCACAATGGAGTGGGGATCTCTCTGTGACATGGCCCATCCACTCCACATGTTGACCACGATTTTGAAGGAATGAGCTGAACCATTTGAGGGCAAGTCCTCGTCCTCAACATGAGGATGTTGTAGACTCCACAGTTTATCAGTGAGTGTTGGGAAGTTCTACAAAACATTTTGACCTCATGTTATGTGTTCAGCTCTGCTACAATTATGGGTTTGCCCAAAGTGTCTAGCTCCCGAAGGATCAAATGAGACACAGACAGGTTGAAGGTAAAATCAGAGGCATTTATTCTCCTTGTCCAAAGATGTCAACAGTCTGCATTCCAGGGACTGAAATACCACAATTATGAATAATTATACAGGTTTATTTACAGTACTTTGACAGCTCTTCAAAACAAAGGCATGTTGCCGTGCTAGCTCCTGGTTAGTTCAAAACGTTGCTGGCTAGGATCCACTCCCTGGCTGGTTTGGAACTCTTTCTGTCATCATCGCTGATTGGCTCCAGTTGTGGCGGGAAATATAACACACTGTCATTGGATTATTTTGAAAGTTTGTGTCAGTTTAAGAGGGGTGCAAGCAGAAAATGTGATGGGGCAAGAGATAATTGGCTGAAATGGTCTGCTCTGGTCAATACAATGAGTGCCAGTCAGGTAAACAAAAGGTGCCCGTGGTGTTGGAGACCCCAAGGAGAGAGTCTGATTTGGCAACATAGGAGAGAAAACATCCCCAGAAATAAAATCAGATCATATTAGGAAAAACAGGAAAAGACCCAGAAGCTCCCTCATAAGCCAATTTATATTCTGTGTGCCTTCCTGAGGTATTGTGAAAAGATTATGCTAACTAAAGTGTAGCCATATCCTTAGATCTGAGGTATGTATGGAGATTGTAAAGCATTCCAGGGGGTTCAATGAAAGGTAGTCTGAAACTAGGTATGAAGTCAATGCGGGCTTCCTAATTCATCCCTATGGAGACGCGGATGATGTGGTTGATCATTCTGGCAACACTCAAACTTATTGGACTGAGATGACCCACAAAAAGCATTTCTTGGACATGATAATATATCACCTGACATTTGTTATCAATATAACATGAGACCATCTCTGGCCTGTAATAAAGGAAAGGCCAGCTGGCAATACAGACATTTGGTAGGCAGATTCTTTCATGACCCTGGATCAAGGAATTTGATCAAATTTTACTGATTTTGGTACAAGTTATGAGGACCATAACCTGAAGCGCTGAGTTTGGTTTGGGGGGGGGGGGGCGAGTCTGGGTGGAAGAGGGTCTACCCTAGCAAACCTTTTGTATTGTTATCCCAATAACCCCATGAATGTGGGATATAATGAGCATGGTGATCAGATCATGATATGAATAAACATAACAGTTTAAATAATGTACCAGTAAGGCCTCCTCGCGGACCACCCTGAGAATTTCGGGGGGGGGGGAAGCCCCCTAAGCCCCGCCCCTGGCTACATGCCTGTATAGTGGGTAGAATGATCATGATCAGATGTAACAGAGTATTCAAGAGTTCCATTGCAATGAATTAATAACTTACATTAATTTAATCTTGTCTGCCTTCTTATCAAGGGATAGAAGATACAAATTTTGTTGTTGCTGCTGCTGTTGTGTGTCTTCAAATCATTTCCAACCTATGGCAACTTTAAAGCAAAGATTTGTCATTTCCTTTCCCTGAGGTTGAGAGAGTGTGATTCACTCAGGGTTTCCTAGTTGAAGTTTTAAATCCTAGTCCCCACAGTCATAAATCAGCAACCAAACTATCCCAGCTGAAATTCCTACATTGTAAAAGAAGGTTACAGGCAATAGACTACATAAATGTACCCATCATTTACATGTTGAATCCCAGTGTGTGAAGGTAAGGTACGGAGGTATCTTGCTGTCTTAACAGCACTTTATTTTCCTAGAGCTGTGATTATGGGTGAACAAGAGCTTTAAAAATTCCTGGCAACTGGAAAACAAATTATTTAATTATATCATGAACTTTCATAAGCATGAAGCAGACAGGACAAAACCTAAGCCACAATAAGCTAGTTAGCAATTTGATGTGCCATGAGAGATCCCTTGTTTTAATATCTTTTTTACAAAGCTGAACGCATAAGAGACACAAAGATTTTATTTTAAAACTTTTCTATGTAAAAGGTGCTTGCTTGTTCTAGGATACAGAAAAAAACAGCCATTTCAAGAGCATAAGATTCACAATAACAGCACTGTTTCAATCCCAAAGCGGATAACTGTTAAATCTCTAGTAAAAAAAGAATTAAACTCCAATTAATGTTGGTTCCATAGCATTATCCTTCCTTCTAGTACAAACATGACAGCCCAGACAGATTCTTAATGAGATTTTAACACCTTCCTTTAGCCTTTGGATACATTGAGATATTGCTTCCTGGTGAATCCTGCAAAAACATAGCATTGTTTTGCTAGACTGCCTTTGTTATTTATTTTTGTATTTTGAATCTGAAAAGTCCAGTGTTAAGTGGCATAGCCAATGTTGAGTTTCTCAACAGAAACTATTTAACCAGAAAAAAACTGCTGTAAGTACCTTTCCGTTTGTGTCACCATGGGAATAGAAAAAAGAAAAACACAATCATCATTGATACTCCCAAGATTACAAAAGCCAATTATTCACAGTTGCTGTAGAAGACATTTGCAGAAGAGAAGGGGGATCCAAAATAAATGGTTATAGCAAAAGTTTTTGCTGTCCACTCAGCAGTAGAAAGGAAGCATCTAGACCTGACACACACACATGCACATTTGTATATCCTGCACAGCAAAGTCCTTGTTTTCCTTGAAAAACCTAATGTGACGCTTTCTCTCTTCGTTCTCTCTCCCTCTACTTCTCCATCTCAGTAGAGAATCAGTATGGTTCATTTCCAATTAAATGTGCAGGGTAATTTGCAAGAGGCACAAGTGTTCCCCACTATTGCGAGGTTCACAAGAATGATCAGGAAAAAAGACACTGAAGCTTAATTTCAAGGTTTTCAATAGGAGGAAGAGGAACCAAAACAAGAAGCAACTTATTCATGAAACTATTGGGGGGGGGGGGATGAGGGCATTGCTTTCCAAGTATAAATTTGACTCCAATGAAAATTTTCTGTAGTCCACAATTTTCCAGAATGTCAAATTCTTACATTGTGTGTTGCCTTGGTCGACTTAGCCTTTACAATTTCTTTGAACTCTTAAATTCTATTTCTAAGTTTTCAACCTAAGTTTTATGTTACTGCAATCATGTACATTTGGGGAGTTGAGAGAAATATTAATTCAGGAGAGCAGATGCCTTTATCACTGAAATAATTTGTTTCAGACCGAGGTATAATTATTGCTTTGCAAAACTGCCTAGGTGTATAATATACAGAGTTGCTTCTGAGTTAGCAAATTCAATATTGTTATCTGGAGAGATTATTCCCCCTTGCCATAAAGCATAGTTTGGAAACAGCAACACCGACAAACATCTGTCTTACAAATGACTCATAGTTAAGAACGGATGCGAGACAACAGGAAATAAGAGAAATCTACCCCAAGGAAGGGAAATTTACTCCTGAAAGAGTTATCATGGGGAAAAGGTGTCTTATTTGAAGCTTTATCATCAATCCTTGTTCCCATGCCATTTTTTTCAAAATCCAATGATCACAAGGACAGAAAATGAGGAGAACTCTTCTGAACAGGGGCACAGACAGCAAAACAAACACTACAGTTTATTTTTCTATCCAAAAGCTGAGAGAGAGAGAGAGAGAGAGAGAGAGAGAGAGAGAGAGAGAGAGAACACTTTAATGTACATATTCTGACTTACAAACAAATTCAACTTAAGAACAAACCTAACCAACCTATCTTGATCATAACTTGAGAACTGCCTGTAAATACTTCAAGTTGTTCTATAAAATTCCATTAATTTCATGGGTTTTTCCTTGCTCTGTGCCTTGAAGTTGTTTCTGGCTTATGGCAATTCTAAAGTGGACCCACGACAGGGCAAGATTGGTTCAAAAAACATTCATCTCTCTCCCCCACCCCACCCCACCCCTGAGTCATAGAGAGAATGACTTCTTCATGGGTTTCTATGGCTAGAGATTTAAATCCTAGTCTCCAGAGTCATAATATACTATGCATTGAGGAGATGATTTACTATTGCCACACCTGAAATTCTGCCTTCAGCACCTGATATTCCTTGGTGTTCCCCATCCAAGTATGAATTAGGCTTGCCTCTGCTTAGTTTTATTTATGCACAAATGGGGTTTATTCTTTTGCACCAAAATGAAACACTGTGTGACTTTGTTTCTCTCTAAACAAGGTTGTTCCAGAGAATAAGAAGCATTTTCCCATTCCCTTCTAATGGCACAAGATCTTTCAAATACAGCTATGCTGTGAACTCTTACACACCCACTCCTTTTCACTAGAACTAGACCAACTACTGTTGCTGACAGGCAAATCAAACTGGCTTTCCTTTGAAGTGTATCCAGCAAAATCAAGGCTGCTCAATAGAGACCACCCCCTCCCCCCAAAAAACCCTGTGTGTGTGTACATTTGTGATAGAACTGCTGGAAACAACATTATTTCCACTGTATATTTCTGGAAAACAATACTAACTAGAGAAATCCAGTTACAGTTTGAGATTAATATCAGCAAACTCCATACTGAGTTTAGCTCCCCTTTGCCAAATACATCATGTATACATCAACCGCATGCATAGGTCTAAGACACATTTTGGAGTCAAAAGTATGGATTTTCTTTTAAAAAATAAAAAAAAATTTATTATTGTTTCAGTGTACATTGATTAAAACATTTGATACATTAAAAAGGAACAAAAAATAGTTTCAGTGAAAGAGAAAGAAAGAAAAAACTACCTTGGGAAATGGTATGAATGAAGCATTGTTGCCTGTGCATCTCCCATTAGTGGAATTTACAGAAGGTTGAGGTAGTAGTGCTTCACAAGCATTCATTTCTTATTTAAGCACAGCTGACAATGGGTCAAAATAAATGTATTTTAATCTTGTGTCTTGCTGTTTTAAATCCTTCAGTCTGTCTTCAGTAGTCAACAGAAGCTTACCTTTAATTTCTAATTTCACTTAATACATACAGTATTCATTGCACAACCTATTTTGACACCCTTCTCTGTCCCACCACCTTCACAAATACAGTGAACCCTGGTCTCTGATGGAGTTTGCTTCCAACCCACCTGCTCCTGCAGATACCAAAATTCATGGATGCTCAAATCCATTATTGCAATGGCATAAGAAAATGTTGTTCCTTATATAAAATGGGAACATTGATGGCTGAATCTGTGGATACGGAAGATCAAATGTATATATGAAGGAAAGCTGTTCTAGATATTGGAACTGGAATAGGTTGAACTATCCCTTCAAAATTTCCTTATGGCCCCAAGTTTTGTTTTGTTTTGACTCTTTGTGTTCTGAGAAGACTTTGGAAATTTCTCCCTGTTCATGTAAATAGGCCTTGATAATATGCTGCATTGTTCATTTCTTAGTTTTTAATGGGTATGTTTTTAATAAAATGACTTTCAATTCTATTGCAAATTGAATTATGTTTTGACATTTTATGCCTTTAATGAGATGAGCATGTCTCTACCTCTCCTTAAGTTCCTATAATTCCCACCACAAAGAGAACAAGTGGCCTTGAATAGTAAATAAAAGGTGCAGGAAAATCAGGCTAACCTCCCTCACCGATGTATTTGATTAATTCCCCTCATTTTTGCATCACACCTCTATCAGGCAACATTAAAACACACAGTTAAAATAAAAATATTTAAAGTCATAAGCCTAAATAGCCTAATGACACCAAATCTTGAATGATATTAGAAGCAGGGGCAGTACCTGTTAGTAATCGGATGGGAAACCACTAATGGATACCAGGTGTTGTAAGTTATATTTCAGAGGAAGGAACTAACAAAACTACCCCTGAGTATTTGTTGCCTAATCTCTGGCATTACTTCATGAATGAAGATTCTTAGGAAGGACTCATCCCACGCTTTTTACGACTAAAAAGGCCAATCTGAGACAGGCAAGTCCAGTTGCAGAAAGCACAGCAGAAAGTCTCCTTGGGTGATGTTGTTTCCAAGTTGCGGTTCTTTCTGTGTTGTCTTTTCTCTTCGAGACCCATTTGGCGTGTCTTCTCGAAAGAGGCCGCAGCATTATGGATAGTGTGTCTCCATGCCTCCTGATGTGAGGCCAGGGTGGACCATTGTTGGTGATCAATCTGGCCGAGCCTGAGATGTTGTTTCAGGGAGTCCTTATATCTCTTTTTGGGGCGCCTCTCTTGCGCTGACCTGTGGGGAGTTCACCGGAAATGTGGTGCAGCTGGCTGGGTGTCAGCTGCATAAGATCTCTACTGACCAGAAGGGCTCTCAACCTGTTGTGTAGCCTGTTGTCGACCTTTGCAACCTGAAAGACAGTTGCATCTGTCAAGTAGGAAATTTAAGGTACCACTTAAGTGGGGAGGCTAAATTTAACTGATTTACGAGACCATATAAGATCTCCAGGAAGCACGCTGAGGAATGAAGGATGCTGAGGAATGAAGGAGTGCGACATCTCCCCTGGTGGCCAGATGTTAAAAATTGCATCTATCTGTCTTGTATTGTGTGTCAATATTGGATGTTGCCTGTATGTGTTCATTGTGATGTGCCCTGGGTCTCCTGCAGGGTGAGAAGGGCAAAATATAAATAAAGTAAGTAAATAAATAAATAGAGTAGTATCTTTGGGAGGTGGTGGTCCTCCATACTAGAGACGTGCCCTGCCCAGTGCAGCTGTGCTTTCAATAGCATGGCCCCAATGCTGGTGATCCCTGCTTGCTGAAGGACAGCAACATGTTGCCTAATACAACTCTAGGAAATGCATGGGATCACCATAGGTCAATGGCAACTTGAATGCATGTGCGCTGCCACATGCGCCCACTCAAAGACACACATTACACATTGTCTGATAAAATACAGTAAAAACAGTGCAAACCAAAATGTGTCATCTATTAACTGGGTTTTTAATTTATTTTATTTCAAAGCTGCCAGTAAACATGACACTTTTATAAATTTGCAAGAAGTAGATTTCAAAGTGTTAATTATACCATATACTGTATGCTGGAAATGGTTACACATCCCATTGTTTTCAATGTTGTTCTGAGTTCACATATTTGTATATATGAGTGGCTTGGAGAAAACTCTATGGAGAATAATTACAGCATTAAAAAAGACTAAACCCAAAAGGAAGACTAGAGCAAGAAAAGCCAATATAAGTGCTTTTAAAAACAAAAAGGAATAAATAAGCGTGTTTTCAACAGATGAACCCAAGACAATCAGTCACTGCAGCAATGACCTCAGAGTAGATAGAGGCAGAGAGACAGCTCTCCCGGTTTCCTGCCTCCTCCTCCAATCATAATCCCCAACAGCATGTAAGATGTTTTGAAAGAATCTTTCCATTCTCCCTTGCTCTAAAAGCCTCAGCTCAGCACTTTCTAGCACAAAAGGATTAATTCGAATAAATAGATAGCAGCCAGAGATGTATAACTGACACTTGAAATCTCCTGAATTTGCCTTTCAGAGGGCAATAGATTTCCTACTCTATCATCTGTTTCTTAATGAGATGTAGCATTATCTCATCTCACATACTGGGCTTTCACATGCGCCGATGGGTAATGCAATATTAATCTCTCCTTCAGATAGCTGAACCCAAGACTTGCTGGAATAGCAATTCAGTACAATACTGTACATCAGCAGGTATAACGAAAAGGAGAGAGGCATTGTCCATCACTGCCTCCTGTCTCAAATTTTGCTTTTACACACTAAAGGTATTTTTTATTTGATTATTGGTTAAAATAAAATATATGCTTATAAAATAAGTTTAAATATACTAAATAAAATAAAATAAACATAATTTAAAACATAGCAAAACATATTGTTGGAGATATTTCCACCACAGAAAAGAAGCAAGGATGAAACTCATCCCATTGTCTAGGCCAGTGGTTCTCAATCTCTGGGCCCCCCAGATGTTTTCAACTCCTAGAAATCCTAATAGCTGGTAAACTGGCTGGGATTTCTGGAAGTTTTAGGCCAAAACACCTGGAGACCCACAGGTTTAGAACCACTGCTCTAGGGGGAGATGATTGATTTCACACTAGAGTTTGAAAACTTAGGACAAGGCAGGAAAACTGACATTGCACCTGAACTGTCACTAACCCTATCACATGATGCCGTGTGCATCTTACTGCCTGTTTGCCTCCACCTTCAGCCCTCCCTTTTCCTTTTCCCATCACTAGCTATTAATGGGTAAAAACCATCATTAACTACCCAACCTACAATGTTCCCATCACCCTACCTTGATGCTTTGGCTTTCTTCCACTTCTATGAAGTGATGTCAGGGGGTGAGATCATACTCCTTATCTCCTCTTATTTTATATTTATATTTGCCTTTTTAAAGAAATGTTTAAATTTTGTAATTGTGCAACAGCACTGACAATAACAGGAACTACATAATATCAGTTGTGCAGAAAGTCACGTTTATGAGAGTATGCAGAAGTACGATCACTGAACTACAAATTGTGCTAATAGAGAAAGGTGCGCTCAGCCCAGTATGCATCAGTCATCAATATTAGCATGACTGTAGTTAAACAGAGGATTCATGCAATAAAGTCCTAGGAGTGAAGCATTTGTTGCTTTTTTGTTATCTGAAGACAGAGACACAGGGTTATTCAGTCACAGCTATTAAATCCTGGATTGCTCTGTTGTCTTCCTTCGAGAGCTTTCACATTCATCCTGGACATAAAAAGAAAGAGTTGGGGATGAAAGTCTAGGAAATGAGGAGTTTGGCAGATTGCATGAGTATCAATGACTCTCTTAAATAGCAAGCTTGGGTGATGAGCCAATAAGCACAGAGTCAACAGGGCGGTTATTGAGAAAGAAAAATAAGTTATTGACATCTTTGGAGGAAACCTAAGCTGTGCAGAAAGCTCTTTTTAAAAAAAAAGGAATAAAGAACATCCAAAACAGCTCATAGAAGACTCAGCATCTCTGTACCAATATAATAGCTTCCCAAAGAAGGAGTATGGTTTGCTGGCACCTTGAACATCTGGAGCTCTGCTGTAGTGAGAATACAGTGCAAAGGTTTTTTTTGATGGGAGACCTATTTTATTTATTTATTTATTTATTTATTATTGAGGCTTCTATGCCGCCGACTCCCGGAGGCTCGCGGCGGCTCACAAGAGCCATAGGCATAAAACAAAGATTAAAAACATAAAACAAGTGAACAATTAAAACAGTAGCAGAACAATAGCAATATTTGTTAGGCGTAGCTATGAGGAAACCACACACCCCTGCACTCCACTGGGAAAAAACATTATTTTGTCCTCAAATACTCTCTAGGGATGTGGGGGTAGGGTATTTTTTTACCCTGGTTTACGACCAGGAGATATCGTTTTTTAACAACAGGAAGTGAGTGGAAGTCCACCTGTATTCTGAATACAATGCAGAGAAAAAGAAGGACTAGCATAAGAATGTATTTCATCATTGTAGCTGTTTAATTTACATGCATAATACAACAGAACACAGGATTAGACTTATAGGACAAATGCATGAATGCTGTGGAAGGAACATCAATGATTTGAACTTTGAGGTAGTATTAAATGCTTATACCTTAGTTTAATCATTAAACAAAATGGAGGACAGCTATGAACACCGGAGAAATTAGCAAGAATTTACAAAAATTTAAGTCCAAAATGTTGAAAATGTTCAAATATAAATGGTACCTTCTTCCACGTGTGGTGGTCATGTGAAAAAGTTTGGAAATAATGGGAAATGATACAAAAAGAAATAAGTAAAATAGTGGGAAGGAAAGTGGAAAGAAGACCAGACCTATTCCTGTTAGGAATACCAGACAAAAAATTCACAAAAGAAGATTGGGATCTATTTTTACTATGTACTACTACAGCAAGGATTGTACTTGTCAGGTATTGGAAGTCTAATGAAATCCCCACAAAGGAGGACTGGTTTCTCAAGCTATTAGACACAATCCAAATGATGATACTAGGAGAGAGGCTACAGATGTCAGAAAAAGATACTCAAGAAATAATGGACTGGACAAAAAATGGAGTATAATGTAGAACTAAAAGTATTTTAATATATAGAATGAAGAACTCGCTATATACAGTACATCCTTCTCTACTACACCTCCACAGGAGACAAGAACAATACAAGAAAAAGAGATGGAAAATACTGAGTGAAAGGAGATCAAGCCTGGAAAGCAAATTCTTCAGTCTCCAACTCTATGCACTCTATTCTTATTACCTTTACGTCATTTCTATTCTGTATATAGACTTTACCCTCAGGGTAAAAGGGTAACTAGTCTTATTTTTCTATTCCCCAGCATTCTATCCTATCTTATCTCTCTCTATCTCCCACATCTTTTAATTTCTACTATGTTAAACTGGGTTTAACCCATAATCTCTATATGGCTATCCCCCTTTTTCTTTTTTATTCTACTGATGTAATGTTTTAATTTGTATATTCTAATAAAAACTATTTTAAAAAAAGAAAAATCAACTTATTTGATTGTAATATCATAAGAATATTACAAAATAAATGGCAAAAGAGGAAGCACTTACAAGGCAAACAATAGAGGACTTAGAAAGAGATGCTAGGAAAATCAAAATAGAAAAGTATAAAGAAATGGAAAGGAAATTCATTTGGAAATGGTGCCGAACCCCAGCACAACTATCAAATATGATTACAGGTAAAAGTTCAACATGTTGACACTGTGGATTAAGCAAAGGATGGTATGCTCAGTCACATGTGTTGGGAATGTCCAAAAAGCTTTTTGGGAACACATAATGAAAAAAATGATACTTCAAGTAAAGTGAAAAAAGTAATACTTCAAGTAAATATGGAGCTAATGTTGATGGTGTTGCAGCCAACCTTTTAACTCAAACTGGAGAGCTAATTAGTCCAACTATAGCTCAGCCAACAGGAATCAATTAACTGATTTCAAGTTTATTAAGAAAAGAGCGTTCTATAGAAAAAGCCCATTCAGTAGTACAGACAAGAGTACAAAATAGCAAAGCATACATAAAAGGCAAAAACAAAGTGCATCTCACATACTGGTTTCAAAAATCATTCCAAAATATCGGTTACAATCACAATATTCTTGATGCAGCAAACAGCAGAGTCCAATATTGAAAATAAAGCCAAAAATCCACAGAACTTAGAGAAAGAACTATATCCAAAATGTGATTTTCCAAAACCAAACAAGAAAACATGACATGCAAACAAACCCAGAAGCTCCTACCCCAGAGCACATGCAAATGTGATTTTCCCTTGAATCTTCAAAGTTGCTCTCACACAGAACAACTCAAGGGGCTAACCTAAGAAACCAAATTCATTTCCATGGGGACACTATCAGTCTAGTACTTGGCATCCTTTTGTTTATCTTTGAAATGCTGTGAAAACCTTAATTGCCTTTCCTTGGCACTATCGTTCTGGAGTTGCTGAATTATAGGCAACAATCTAGCATCTTCCATCTCCCTCACCTCCTTCTCAGGGTCAGGAAGAGCCTTTGGCAGCATTTCCTGGGACACATTCTCACTAAATGCAGATCTGTCTGTAAAGCAATTCCCATCCAGGGGAGAGCTGCTTTCTCCCTGAGTATTGCAGGAGTGGGGGCTCCAATTCAGGAGAACAAGGCCCCACCACCAAAGGTTCTCCCTCCTCCTCAGACCAGGTCTCAACAGATGGGAACATTAGGAAACAATAAGATCAATGTTAAAAATCAAGATTTATTCAAAGCGATGATTCTTGCAGGAAAGGAGGTAACAGTATGGGGTTGGAAAGATGAACAAAATGGAACAATTACTTGTTTGATCAGGTCCAATCAGATATTATAGCAAGTATAACCTTGGAGGATAAGAAGAGAAGATAAAATGAGAAAAAGTAAAGAGAAATGGTCGATGTCAGAGCCTGAGATTTGGTGCCCGGATACTAGCGGCTAAACTCAAGGCCACTGACATCACCAGAAGATAAGACACCTGCTGGTCCTGGCATGGGAAGGGAAAACCAGTACACCAGGCGGGATTGTTTCACGGGGTTTTGCATTTGGCGGGAAGATGTGCCTTTGAATGTGGGGGAAAGTATATAAGAGAGTGTCCTGATTTGTACCGACACTCCTGGCTTTTTGCATGTTTGATTCTTATAGTAAAATTCCTAGTGATTTGAGATGGCATTCTGTGTCTTCATTTAGGAGTTGCTATAGTGAGCTGACAGGTCGATATATATAGAATGGATAAAAAGTGGTGAAACCAATGCAAATACTGTACAGAGATGGGAAAAGCTAAGCTCATGGATGAAGTTATACTTCATGGTATGAGTATGGGGTGGGGGAGGTGAGGAGGAGAAAAAGAGTGAACAGAACTAAGATAGATAAATGAGTTGATAATATAGAATGGAGGAAGAGTGAGAAATAGGAAGAGGATGGAGAAATAGGCTTATAGATAAATGATGTGTATGGATTAAATGTATAAAATCTACTCATATAATGAAATATAAAATTAATTTTAATTTTTAAAAAAATATTAAAGAAGGTCAAGATTTTAAAAATGTGAAAGCTGATTTTGATTTCCCAAAAGCAGCTGTAACTAAGATTCATACAGGAAAATAAGAACAACACCCCCGGGGAAAAAAGCCATCCAACAAGAGTTTTGGAGCAAGACACATTTACTTTCTGTGCAAAGAGTTCATGAGCCCTATGTTGGACAAAATGACTCTTTACTATTCATTTCTTAACAGTTTGCTCTGAATTTTCATGTGGTTTTCAAAAGGCAGCAAAAGGACTGGGAAGGCAGGTCATCTTTGGACAGATAATGAGACTGGTATGTGAAGAATTCAGCCAGCAAGAAGCAGAGCTTTGTGAAATACTGGGGAGGGGGAAGAGGCCTCAAAAAGAGCTGCTCCTTTTAGGAATTTCAACTATCTGCTCAAAGTCAAAGCTGGGAGATGAGATCACAGGAATTAGTTCTCTTGAACTGCTTTGGTGATTTTCATATAAATGAAGCCTGGGAAACTTGGAATAGTGTACAGGTATGACAGTGAGTGAGTGAGTGACAGAGTGACAGAGAGAGAGAGAGAGAGAGAGAGAGAGAGAGAGAGAGAGAGAATGAGGGGAGAGGTCTATTTGGTCAGGTGGATTTTGCAAGGCATTTGATCAGGTGGACTTTGAGGCATCAAATAGTGTTCCAGTAGTGCATCTTGTTTCTGGGATGGAAATGTTCCTGCTGCTCAAGGAAGAGAAAATATGGGGGGTTTAGCTATTGCTGTGTTCACTTTTGCACCATCTCAGTTACCCCTATTCTTTTGTGGGCGAGGAAGAGAGAATTTAACTCAGCCTTCTCTGTACACTGAAGGCATGGGTGGAGGGGGTGTATAAGTGGGCATATAGGGTTCAAAATTGTACTACAGTAAAAATTATGAATGGTCAATTTAATGTCTGTCTACATGTCCACCTAGAATTAATGCAATTGAACCACTTTAATTGTCAATGTTATAGAATCATGGCATATGTAGTTTGGTGCAGAATCATCCCTCTTGGCAGAGATTGTTGTCAAAAACCAGACCTCAGAATGATGAAACCCATAGTCTGCGGCCTCACAAGAATGATTTAGAGTGCTCACATGGACCCCATTCCTAGTTTTTAGAGTAATATTAATTAAACTGCCTGGAATGCTGCACAGACACCGTATGCACCTCAAGGGATGGAGAAACCTTAGTTCAGAGGTGCTCACACTTTTTCAGCATGCGAGCTACTTATAAAACAACCAAGTCAAAATGATCTACCTACCCACTACTCAGAGAGCCATAAAAGCAAAATATTTGGAAATTTATTTCAGTGAGAGCCATATAATATATTTTAAGACTGAATTCAACTAAATGTGAGTATAATAAGCCCCTGAATGTATTCATAATAATAATGATGATGATAATAATACTCATTCAGCCTCTGCTACTACTACTACTACTACTACTACTACTAATAGTAACAACAAAATATTCATTCAGCCTCTGCTACTACTACTACTAATAGTAACAACAACAATAGGTTCCTAGAGTAGAAGGAGACCTCCAAGGGCCATCCAGTCCAACTTCCTGCCATAAGGGAAAAACACAATCAAAGCATTCCTCAAAGATAGCCATTCAGCCTCTGATAATAACAACAACAACAACAATGGATTCCTAGAATAGGAGACCTCCAAGGGCCACCCAGTCCAACCTCCTTCTGCACCTGGGCGGCATCGGGAGCCTGCGGGGTGGGACTGAGCCTTCCTCCCACCCTGCCTGCGATCTACCAGGACACCCTACATGATCTACCAGTAGATCGTTATCTACCTAATGAGCACCCCTGCCTTAGTTAATATAATCCCCTTACAATATCCTCAGAAAACATATGGAGCATACAACGGGCTTATGCAAGAGTCTCTAGGTCCTTTCTTCTTGATCCTGATATAACCTGGTTTATTCCTGGGAACAATTTCTCACCTCTGTCACCAAATTGGACCTGTCTCCTGTGGACCCCATTGAAATTGCCAATACCCTGAGTACTTTTGTTTACCTGACTGGCACCCATTGTATTAACCGAAGTTGGGAAATCAAACACCCATTTCAGCCTATAATCTTTGCCCTGCTGTATTCGTTCTCACTCATATCTCTCTCTTGGGTGGATCAATAAATGGACATAAATCTTCAAAATAATCCAATGACAGTTTATTAAATTTCCTGCCATGCTTGGAACCAGCCAGTGCTGACTTTGGATCAAACCTTGGACCTCTTAGGAAGCAGATCCTAGCCAGCACCATTTCAGGCCAATCGGGAGCCAGCACAGTAGTCTTGAATAGCTGTTAAAGTACTATAACTAAATTGGTGTGTTCACAATTGCAGTATGTCAGTTCTTTGAAGAACTGACATACTGTGATTAATGGAGGGTAATTAATAAGTGAGAATAAGTGAGAACTGTCTCTGCTGACACTCTTGGTCATTGAGGCCTCTTCTACACTATCTTTATATCCCAAAACATGATCCTGGGTTATCTGCTTTGAACTGGATTATATCCGGCTACACTGCCATATATTCTGCCATAAACAGATGTCCTGAGATCAGACCCTGGGATATAAGGACAGTGTAGAAAGGGCTGAAGAATAAAGCCTTTCATTTTGTCTTCATCCTCTGTGGATTATTTTCTTTGATGATCTGGATTATATGGTAGTGGAGATCCATCCTAAATTTCAAAAAGGAATGAAAAGGAAAAAGGAAACAAAGGAAACCAAGAAATGAAAAAAAAGGAGCAAATGGTTTTGCTGAGAGGATATTGCTGTGATGCATATGCTGAGATGTCATATGCATCACAGAGACCTGGACCCAGGACAGCGACTGTGTCCTTCTTCAGGAGCTAGCCCCCAGGCTTTCGAGCTTTCCACCAGCCAAGATCCACCGGCCGGGCGGGGAGTGGGCCTGGTCGTAAAGACACTGTCGCTACCTCGGTCCTCAGACATCAGCGATGACCGGCATAGAGTGCCTGGGAGCAATTCTAGGAACCGGGAAAAGACGGGGATTCTGGTGGTCTACCGAGCCCCTGGGGCCCAAAAGGAGGCCATGTCTGCACTGCTCGACCTGATTGCGGATTGGGCGCTGAGATTCCCCCGGCTCTTCGTGCTGGGTGACTTTAACATCCACCCGGACTCAGACCCTCTTACATCCAGTGCAAGGGAGCTCCTCCAACATATGGAGGCTTTGGATCTCCCCAGGACCAAAACTGGCCCTACACATCAGGCTGGCCACGCGTTGACCTGATCTTCAGCCACGGCCTAACCTTAAAACATCGTGAATCCAGAGCAGTGCCTTGGTCGGACCACCTGACCGTGAGGGCAGACATCGACACCCCTCTTACAGAAAGGTTGGAACAAAGACCATCCTAGTCCGCCAAAGGAGTTCGATGACCCCGAGGGCATTCATAGCTGCTTTGGATCCCCTGGAGGTCCCCGGAGGATCACTAGCGGACTTAGTTGCCAGGTGGAACAGCGTCCTCTCGAAGGCCATCGACCAGGTGGCACCGAGGCGCCCCTTCGTCCCGGAAAACCTGCTCACGGTGGTTCACAACGAACCTAAAGCAGCTGAAACGCCGGAGGAGACAATTGGAGAGTGTTTGGAGACGGAAACCCAGCACGGCAAATAGAGCAACCTACAGAGAAATGCATAGGCTGTACGAACGTGAGATCAAGGAGGCTAAGAAATCCTATAATGCCGCCCAGATTACAGCCGCCGGCTCCCACAGCCCAGATCTTTAAAGTGGTCCGGAGCCTTCTGGGGTCTCCACAGAGTGATTCCAACAGCTCTACGGTGACGGCAGAGGATCTCCAAGAGCACTTAATCGGGAAAAATCACGGCACTTCGGCGCGACCTGCCGCCCATTCCAGAGGAAGGAAATGAGTGGACTCGACATCAACCCAGACAAACGGGCTCTACTTCACCGAATTCAAACCCCTAACATCGGAAGAGGTGAAAAAGCTGGTGGCGGGGCAAGGGCTACGACCTGCCCCATGGACCCGTGTCCTTCGCACTTAGTCAAGTCTTGCATAGACACCATACTGGACGCCCTGGTGGACCTGGTGAACCTCTCATTGGACACAGGCTCCTTCCCCGAGTCCCTGAAGGAGGCTAGAGTTAGCCCTCTTCTGAAAAGGCGAACCTCGACCCCAATGATCCGGTGAACTACCGCCCTGTCGCTAATCTGCCCTTTCTGGGAAGCTATTGGAGCGAGCAGTGGAAAACCAGCTGCGGGACTTCTTGGACCGATCTGGGGGCCTAGACCCGTTTCAGTCAGGCTTCCGAGCGGGCCACGGCGTCGAATCCGTCCTAGTAGCAATCACAGATGACATCCGCCGCCAGTTGGACGGAGGGGGCTCGGCAGTCCTAGTCCTCCTTGACCTAACCGCGACCTTCGACACCGTTGATCATGATTTGCTGCTTCGCTTGGCGGCCTCTGGGATCAAGACAAGGCCCTGACCTGGCTAGGATCGTTTCTGCGGGGTCGCTCGCAGCGGGTCGAGTGGCAGGGCCAGGTCTCCAGGAAATGTGGGCTGGAGTGTGGGGTTCCGCAGGGTGCCATCCTGTCCCCCACCCTTTTTAACATCTACGTCCAGCCCCTGGCCGGTATCGCTAGAAGCTACGGTTTCAACTGTTATCAATATGCCGATGACACGCAGCTGCTGCTGAAGCTCGACCCAGGGGTGCTGTCGGTACCGAAAGCTTTAGCCGGGGCTGAGGCGGTCACAAGCTGGCTCAGAGCACACAGGCTAAAGATCAACCCAGCAAAAAACGGAGATCCTCTGGCCCGGCCGACCCGACCCCCACTCTCCACTACCACCCTTTGAGGCGAGCCCTTGTCCGTAGCCCCGGCGGTAAAGAGCTTAGGAGTACTCTTGGACGAGAAACTGACGATGGAGGCTCAGATCCAGGCCGCTGCTAAGGGTGCCTTCTTCCACCTCCGTAGGGCCCGACGGTTGGCCCCCTATCTACCACCAGAGGCGCTGAGGACGGTGATTCACGCCACTGTGGTCTCCCGTCTTGACTACTGCAACGCCTTGTATGTGGGCCTACCGTTGGCCACGACTCGGAGGTTGAGACTCACCAGAATGCAGCGGCCAGACTCATCTCCGGGGTATCGGCCAGGAGCCATATTTCACCAATTTTAAAAGATCTTCACTGGTTACCCATTGAGCTTAGAGCGATCTACAAACTCATGGTGATAACCTTCAAAGCTCGGCAAAAAATGGGACCAGCCTACCTGGGCGATCAGCTGACGGACCAACGCTGCGAAAGACCCGCACGCGTAATAAACGGCGTCCGGTTAGCTGTCCCTGGGGTGAGAGAGGCCCGGCTGACAGAGACCCGTAGAAGAGCCTTCTCGGTGGCGGCCCCTACGATCTGGAACTCGCTCCCGCCTGCGCTCAGGGCCACACTGGCCCCGGCCAGATTTCTGGCTGGCCTGAAAACCTGGCTCTTCCGCCAGGCTTTCGGGGACTGAACCGGATGGATGGCAGAGCCTTTTACGGCTCATATCTGCTGTTTTAATTGATGTATCTGTGTTTTTAAAGGATGTAAGTCGCCCGGAGCACCATTGGTGGAGGGCGACTCACAAGTAATAAAGTATTATTATTATTATTATTGTTTGAGAAAACTCTCTCTGCAACACTGCATCCATGATGCTGCACTTGAACGTTGATACTGCTTGTTTTTGAAAAAAAGGAAATTGTTGTCTTTTGATTTACAAGCTCCAATGATACGTACTATCAGCAACACAATTGAAGAATGCAAGTGGAGAAGGAGGCTTTAATTATGCAATAGTTGCCATGGCAACTTCACATATCGAATAAGATGGTATCATGGCTTCTACGCTCCATCCCCCCCAGCCTAGCCTTTCCTGGTTGCTTTGTCTTTCTAGTTTGCCCTGAAATTCCTAATCAGCGTTCAATGGCATAGGTTAGGCAGTGCCCGTTTTTTTAACCTGGAGAGTAAATCTTGCCTCAGAAAGACGCAATTACCCTTTCTAATGTCTGTTGTATCAAAAATGCACAGAGCACCCAAGATCTGGGTGTTAAAAGAGTCTTTACAAGAGCTACATGGAAAATGATTGATTCAGGAAGAGTGAATGCTGTAAGAATGACGGATTTCATGGAAAGTTGAGACACAAAGGGAAGAAATGCAACTGAACACAGCATGAAAAACACTGCATATTCTGAGCCACGCTGTCTTGCCCCCTCTCATAGACAACTTCCTAATTTACAAAAAAGCACAGACTGAAATTTACTTAAGTGCAGATTTCTCCAGTGTTATGATGGCTAAATCCCTCTGACATTTTACATTCAATTGAAGTTTTGATGGATGCAAGAAAGCACTCTAGTAAGTGGTTAATGAGTCCTCATGAAGAATGTGAAGATGTTGTCGAGCCACGGCACTCCCTCCCAAAGATGTATAAAGCCATGCCATAAAAATGTGATTTTTTTTCTTTATGTTGTAAACATTTTCTGTGGCTCCAAAGTTGCAAAATGCCAAAGCTGCTAGAGGCTAAGGGATAGACCTAGCAGCAGCTGTACTCTAAAAACTCTATCAAACCTAATCTTTTAATACAATGTATCAACTTGATAAGTTATGTATCACTTGCATCATATATTTATTGTGTCAATTCTTAAATGTATCAAATGTATCAAATGTATGTATCAGAATGTGTCTTGAAGGGCGCTCTCTGTTTGCATAATCTTTTGGGAAATGAGATCACGGCTAGGGCCCTTCCAGCTATTTATCAGGTTAGATAAATATTAAAATCTTCGCACGCACGCACATACAGGCAAACAGATGATCCTCTTTGTCATCGGAATGAGCTCAGGATGTTTGTTCATTTAACCTGAAGCTGAGAGTATGCCGCTCACATGGAAGAGGGGGCTCAGCAAACATGAAATCATTAAACTTTCTGAATGGGCAGCCAAACCCTTGATTATCTGGAATTACCACCTTTGTCTTTTGAGCCTTTCTCCCTTCATCTCACATGGAATTGGACATCAAAAACTCAGTAGCATATCCACATCACCATTTCCTCCAGGGTCATACCCTCTCAGGTGGGTGTCTCTGCAATGGATTGGTCCTTCAAGCTGACTAACCACCAGCTGTCTTTCTTTCCACCATGGGAATCTCTGTCTACAGGCAGTGATGACAAGGGACCCACCAGCCAATCCTGGCACAGATCCTAGCCTGCCTGTCTTTTCAGTCAATCAGGGGAAGGAGTGGGAAGTTTGAATAGCTTTCAGAACTGTCTAAAATGTCATGTATGTTTCTATGCATTGTACTTTTACCTTTTGAAGCGTATTGCTTGTACTTGCATCCTATTTGGCCAAATCCTAATAAACCTCTGTAGTTTTGCCTTCAACCCAGATCACTTGCATTCTGACCTGGCTGATCTGGTTTAGTGAAGGCTCACTGGGCACAGACCCCTCTATCTGTAGTCCTAGCTGGAATAACTACAAAGATACATTGAAGCATTTAAGTCTGTGTGAAAAAAGATCCCAAAGCACTATTGTTAAACTCAAATGAGATTCTTTCCAAGGAAGCCAAAGTTCATCCTTTTCTTCTTCAATGTCTCCATTCAAAGCAGCAACTAATGGCAGGTAATTACGCCTGAAGGTCAGCAGCGTTTAGCAGTGATTTAATATATGTAATACAGTCCTATGACTATAAACCTTAATTAAAAAGCAATAAAGCAAGGTCTTAATTATAAGCTGAAAATCAAACAGTCCCAAAGAAATTCATGAAACATTATTGGATGCCCTTTAATTTTCTCGACCTTGATCATTTTTCTGTGTGCATCTTATTAGACTGAGGGCCTAGGCATGGTGTACCCCACAATCAATACTACAATGCCTGTGGAGAGCTTAGATTGAGTTCCAAAGACTTGCCTACTCTGTAGCACAGAACTCTCCCCTTCCCCACTTCAGAGTTCACTTATGGTCCTTGTGAAAACACCATACCTGTTGATGAATGAAAGCAAGTGGAAGAGTGTTTGACATCCTGGGAGCAGTCATGGAGAAAGCTCTCTCCCAAGACCTTACCAAATGCGCCTACAAAGGGCATTGTGTTGTTTTTGGTATTATTCACCACTTTGAGTCTCTTTTTAGAGAGAAAAGGCAGGATATTCATCATTATCCTCTCAAGGTTATTGCTTATTGAAAGTAGCAACTACCACAATGCCTGTATGTATAAATAATATTTATTAAATATGTGAAGGGAAGTCATAGGGAGGACAAAGCAAGCTTGTTTTCTGCTGCCTTGGAGACTAGGATGTGGCACAATGGCTTCAAACTACAGGAAAGGAGATTCCAAATGAACATTAGGAAGAACTTCCTGACTGTGAGAGCTATTCAACAGTGGAACTCTCTGCCCTGGAGTGTGGTGGAAGCTCCTTCTTTGAAGGCTTTTAAACAGAGACTGGGTTGTCATCTGTCAGGGGTGGTTTGAAGGCTATTTCCCTGCTTCTTGGAAAAATGGGGTTGGACTAGATGGCCCATGAGTTCTCTTCTAACTCGATGATTCTATGCTGCTATGTTGCTTTCACAGGAATGTAGGAGACTGGATCTGAGGAATGATCTACCTACCCCAGCTTTGCTTCTGGCTGCACCCAGTCTGGCTGACAGATATCTTTGTAATCAGAGACTTAAGACCCAAAACTGGAAGTTTCTGTATGCTGATCATGTGCCGTACCACAAAACCACGATCCTCCCATATTTTCCATATTTAGCGTGATCACATAGGAAAATAGGGCAGAGCCCCTCTACTTTTAATATATACCACTGACATTCTCTTTTTTCCACATGACTGTGGCAGATAAAGGGGCTCTGTTCTCTTTTTCGTGTGATCACCAGGTTCCAGGTTGGCAGGATGCTGGTTCTGAAATTATCTGTGGCTTGAAGAATGAAGAGTATACAGTAAGCTGGTTCTTCTTCTTTTCCTTGACCTCGGCTGCCCAGTAATTTCAAACGGAATTCCTTTGTTCCAGACAGAAATTGACTTCCATCGTTCCCTTTGCATAAACTAGGAGCAATAATGTTTTAAATGCTATAAAGTACCATGGATAGAGGGGTTCAGTGGAGCAAGTACATTCAAACTGCATTAATTCTATAGTCTAAATCAGGGGTGCCCATTAGGTAGATCACGATCTACTGTTAGATCGCGTAGGGCGTCCTGGTAGATCACAGGCAGGGCGGGAGGAAGGCTCAGTCCCACCCCACAGGCTCCTGATGCCGCCCAAGTGCTGCCGGCCCCGGGTTATCTGAGGTCCTTTCCACACAGTTGAATAAAATCCCATGTTATCTGCTTTGAATCAGATTATATGGCAGTGTGGACTCAGAAAACCCAGTTCAAAGCAGATATCATGTTATATGTTTCACATTTTTGTAGTGGGTAGGTAGATCATTTTGACTTGGTTGTTTTATAAGTAGCTCGCATGCTGAAAAAGTGTGAGCACCCCTGGTCTAAATGCACCTCTACTCACAATGTTGCTATGAGGCCAAACTAAAATCATAGTATGGCCTGTGTTCCTTTACCACAGAAATCCTGGTGTATCTTCTCCAATTCGCTCCAATGAAGACATGCAAAGATGAAGGCAGGAACAGAGATCTTTATTCACCAATGGTCAAAATAAATCTCAGGGGACAAGATGACCCCAGATTGGAACATCTTCAGGATCCACAGTTCCATTGGTTTAAAGAGAAAGTTTGTTCATCCTGGCTGCTGTTTGAAGGAGACATCTTGTGGGAATTTCAATAAACTATCATTGGTTAAACTTGAAGGTGTCTGCCATCTGATGTGTCTGGGGAAAAGAATGCAGGTTGGGTCATGGGGACAATGGGTCTTTGACAGTTTTACCCCTGCGGACATGTGTCCCATGGTGGTATCTGATCGGGGAAATGGCTGTCAAAATGTCTTAATGGGTCCCATGAAGTGACTTGCAGTTTTTCAAGTCACTCCTGACATGACAAAAAAAATGATTGAGATGAAAGGGTGCAAGGGTGGCTTTTCAAGTTTAGTGGAGCTGCCGGGCATGGGAGGATCTGCCGATAATCAATCCCCATTTATTGTGGGAGTGAAAGTAAGAGAAGATGGGTTGTGTTCATGTATACTGTGTGGAAGGGCAAAGTGGGACCTGATAGGAATGGCTCTGTTTTTTCCCCTTAAATGTTTAGAGTAGCGGGTGGGAGCCCCCCCCAGATCATCCATCTGTACCCCGATTGGGTGTCATTGTCTGGGTTTTTGATAATATTCCCATGACTTTTCCCATGATACAATAGAAATATTTAAACTTTGATTTGACTGCTTAGGGAAAAGATGTTGCACTCTAGCCTTAGGACACCTTTTCACCTAGCGCCACAGCAGAATCCAGTAGTAACTAACTACAGCAGTTTATTATGATAAGCATGTACAAAAGGGGAAAAGGGCATTTCCCAAAAAGCAGTAGAAATAGCAGGAGTCCATATATGCCATGATCAGTAGCCCCGGTGGCGCAAAAGGTTAAACCCTTGTGCCACCAGGTCTGAAGACTGACAGGTGGTAGGTTCAAATCTGGGGAGAGCGCGGATGAGCTGCACAAGGATAGTAAAACATCAAAACATCCGGCCGCCCCTTAGGCAATGACACACACAAGAAAAGTTCAAAATAGCAAAAAGTTCACAATCACCCGGGTGATCTTTGGGCCTCATCCGGGTGATCTTCAGGCTCTGACCAGGTCAATTTACCTGTTGCTGCTGCCGTGCGCGCATCTCCTGATTCTCAAGAGAAACGCTCCCAGCACCACCTTCCTCTGTCTCAACGTTGGCTTTGGAGACAGTTACTATGGATGATTGTTGCGTTGGCACATGCGCGCTGGGCGGAAGTTGTTGGGTGATGAGCGTGGAGCTCTCGTGTTGCGGGCTGGGAAGGGCAGGGCGGCAACAGAGGAGGAGGCCGAATTTACCTGTTGCTGCAGCCCGAGGGGGGAAGAACCAGCGCGGCGAAGCAGCCCGAGGGGAAAAGAGCCAGGCCCGGAGGGCTCAGCCTCCTGAGGGGTGATGCGATTGACAGCTGGCGAAGAAGGAAGAAGCCGCACTGGCAGAAGAAGTCTGCGGCGGGAGAGCGCGCAGGGCTTCCTGCCTCTCTCACAGCAGCTTCCGGACGAGAGGCAGGGTGGAGGCCCCGCGCGCTCTCCTGCCGCAGCCTTCTTCCACCAGCATGGCTTCTTCCTTCTGGAAAGGAAAGTCGCCGAGTGGTCGGAGGCGACTCTGTTGGAGCTGTTTAAGGAAGGGCTACGCCGTGACATCCTGGAGTGGAGCCTCCAGCGTGATGACCCCGGGACCCTAGACGGCTGGATCCAGTTAGCAGGCAATGTGGAGGCCATCTTGGCACAGGTGCAGCGGCGGCATGGACCTCAACCCCAACAGGGGAGACCCAGGGTGGAACAACAGCCCTGGTGACAGAGAATCAAGGACCGCCTGAAAGAGAGGAAAGGAGGATGCTTCATCTGCAGCAAGTTGGGGCGTAGAGCGGCTAACTTCTGGCAACACAAGGGGGGAGAACCACGGAAAGCTCTCCCTGTGGCAGGATGGAAGGCAGAGGAGCTCCAAGAAACTCTTGAATTGGAACCCGATGTGGTGAGTTATGAGAAGGGAATGATGATTTGCCCCATGAGACTCCATTTGAAGGAGGGATCAGTGAGTTGCAAAACCTTCATAGACTGCGGTTGTTCTAGAAATATTATGTCGCCACAGTTAGCAGACAGTCTGAGGTGTAGGAAAGTGCCGATGGAAACCCTCATAGAATTCTCCCAGTTAGATGGCTCAACGGCAGCTGGAGGGCCCGTCACCTTGAAGACAGAGTCATTAGAGGCGAGAATGGGTTCGTGGAGGTCAACAATCATTAGGACATTTTCTTAGGACTTATACCAGTAACAGACAACATGACTGGGCTGAACTGCTGCCGTTTGCTGAGATGGCTTATAACGGGACAGTGCACTCCTTCACCGGAAAATCCCCCTTTTTGATTGTTTATGGCCAGGAGGTGGCCCCATTGCCAAAACTGCCTGAATGGGTAGGAGAGGGGGGAGAGGAATGGGGGCAACAATTCCATAGAATGGGGGAGGAGGTGGCTAAAACGCTCAAAGAGACACAATAAAAGCACAAACATTATGCAGATACTAAACGCAGAAAGGGGGAGGACATACAGAAAGGGGACTTGGTGTGGTTGGCTTCCAAACACATAAAGCTGGGATTACCATCCAAGAAACTTGGGCCTAAATATTTGGGGCCATTCCGGGTGGCTAGACAACTTAATGAAGTGTCTTATGAACTCATATTACCCAAGGACATGGGGAAGGTGCATCTAACCTTCCATTGCAGCTTACTGAAGAAGTATGAGGGGACAATGGACGTTGTAAACTAATGCCCAGTCTTCACCTTCTCTCCCCCCCCCCACAGGAAGAGGAGGAAGCCATCATGTCAGAGAGCGATGCCCACGGCCCAGGGCCGGCCCGACCTAATTTGGGGGGGGTACGCGAAGAAATTGTGTCGCCCCCCCCCGCCGCCGCCGCCGCCGCTACTCACCGCCGCCGCCACGGCCACACCGCTGCGGCGCTGCGCTCGCTCCGCCCGCTCGGCGCGCCTCCGCCGCGCTCCGCCTCGCCCGCGCCTCCGCCTCCGCCTTGCAAGCGCCGGGCGGCCCGGCCCCATCGCCGCGGCACACCTCCGCATGGCGCACCTTTCTGGCGGCGGCGCATGCGCAGATGCACGCGCTTTTCGCTCCCAAAGCGCTGGCCGCTTTGGAGCCAGCAGCGCATGCGTTGCCCTGCGCCCGCCGTCCGCGCAGCGCGCAGAAGCACCTACAGGCGCTATAGCGCCTGTAGACGCTTTCTGCGCACGCGCCTCCTCCCATGCGCGCCTGCCGCTTTGGAGCCAGCGCATGCGTGCAGTGCAGGTCTTGCGCATGCGCGCTGGCTCCAAAGCGGCAGGCGTGCTTGGGAGGCGTGCGCGTGCGCAGAAGCGTCTACAGGCGCTATAGCGCCTGTAGGTGCTTCTGCGCACGCCGGACGGTGGCGCAGGGCAGTGTGGCGGCGGTGGGGGCGCGGAGTCGGCGCGACGGCGCCTCCCAGCCGGTGGTGCCCTCCCAGGCGATGGCGCTCTACGCCGCCGCGTAGTTCGCGGAATCCCTGGGGCCGCCCCTGCCACGGCCCCAGCTCTGGCCAGCGGGATCCGGATATCTGACACTTTGTTTACATTCCAATCGGTGTGAGAACCTATGCCGAACCTGGCTGATCCTGCTCATCTCTTGCTTGGAGCGCTTTGGAAAAGGCGCAATTCTGGGATTTGAACTGCAAGGGGAAGCGTATATAATCCGGGTTCAGCTGGGAGGGAACACTTCTGGCTTAGCCTTTGTTTGCATCCCATAGTAAAGCTTGCTGTGATTTACCAGAGGCGTCTGTATGATTATTTGTGCTTAGCTGTGGTGAGCTGACACATAGTATCCAGTTTTTGGAGCCAAGTAAACAGCCTAATCTACTTCATTATTAATAGTCACAGAACGGTAATCAGTACAACAACTCTGCGTTTATGCATTGGATTTTCTAAAATGGATTCCCTGATATCTATTACCTATTTGCAATATTTGCAGCATGACAACAGGAGACACCCACAGCATTCATTCTCAGAGTTGAACAAACAGAGATATAGATTATCTTAACTTTATATAAAACAAAGAGATAAAAGTGGAATCTGTATTTGGTGCTTCTGACCTAGGGTATATTACATTTCCTAAAAGGAATTCACAGCATCAAAACCAGGTTCCAAAAAGATTTTGCTTATTAAATTCTTCACATGTTTTGCTCTAGTATTCCCCAAAGAGCTTAGATCTTTTGAGATGAGCAAAGGAAAAATGAAAGGCATGTCAGGATGAAACAAGACAGAGATATATTTTTAAAGTCCTGCTTCTCTTGATTTATACATATGGCATTTAAATGAAAACAAATTGATCGTTATAAGAAGGGCAAGAATTAGGGTATTGTTAGGAAAGTTGGTTGATATATCCAATCAATCAGTGTTTATGGGTAAATCAGTTTTATTCCATCATTATGTGGCACTCCTGTTTCGGCAGGCTTTGGGGGATTAAGGCCGCTGGCTTCTTGGATACTTGCTCCTCCACTGTTGTATACAACTCTTGTTGAGTTGTTTTTTATCTAGTTAACATTTGTTTTACTGTGTTTTTATTCTGTGATTTCACTTCTGTAAATCGCCCCGAGCCATATTGGGAGTGGCGACTGACAAGTGTAAATAATAAAATAAAATAAAATAAATAAATAAGCTGGATAAGGATTGCCATTATGTATCTTCAAGTGTTTGGGATGACCCCACAGAGGACCTCTTACAGGGTTTTCTAGGGTGGGAAGAGTGTGACTTGCTCAAGGTCACCCAGTGGGTTTCCATAGCCGAGGAGAGAATCAAAACTTGGCCGCCAAAGCCTTTGACCAACACTCAAAACCTTCTTGGCTGAAACAAGTTTGGGGGTGTCTACGGCAAAATATCATTTGGTCTCAGGAAGGCAATTTTAAACTTGTATTTTGTAAAAACGAAAAAAAAGGAAAAACAAAAATAAACAAGCAACATCATAGAACAGGGTGTTACACTGGAAGCTATGTTTCCATGAGTTGCTTTTTGTCCATCCCCGCAATGAAGAATGGAACTGGATCTTGGATCCATCCAATTTGCCCTTTCCATAATAGGTCAGCAACTATCAATTCTCCTACAATAATTTAGGTCATTATCACCATTCACTGATATGAAAGGCAGAATCTTGAAGAGATGTCAGAAGTTGCCCAATGCCATTTCAAAGTATTGGCACAGAGGATAATACTGTCTCTTGGTAGAGTAAGGTATTTCCTGCTGGCAGAAAGTTTTCAGTCCTTGGAAGCTTCAAGTAGCAGGCTTCAGGGAAGAGATCAAGTTCAGTGACCTTGGAGATGTGTTACCCTTCACAGTAGACAAGACTAGGCTATTGTCATGGAAGGCTCAGAAGGTAAACCAACACAGGTATCTTGACAAGAACCTTATTGTTTCTTGACAGCAGTAATAGGAAACTCTTAATTCCACTTGGATAATATGTTAATAAGCAACGGTTCCAAGTTTTGGAACTACACACAGCTAGACAAACCATTTGTTTGGATCAGATTCAGTACAAGCCATATGTCAATTCCTACATGATGGTGTATGGTAATTTTTCTATTGAAAAAAAAGTGTCGGGCTTCTAGCTTCAGGGTTTGCTGGATAACACAGTTAAAACAATGAACAGCACATCATCCTCAGAAGAATGAATAGATGGCGCGGGGCATGGGCAGGACTTACTCACCAAAGGCCTGCTTAAACAGGTATGTTTTACAGGCCCGTCTAAACGGGAGCAAGTCCTTCATAGCCCGAGTTCCGGCCGGGAGGGCGTTCCACAGCGTAGGTGCTATGACAGAGAACGCCCTCCGGCAGGTAGCAGTCAACCTTGCGAGTTTAGCTGAAGGTATCTCCAGGAGATTGGAGTCCTCAGACCGAAGTGATCTCAGAGGGCAATATGGGGTGAGACGGTCCCTCAAATACGCTGGCCCCAGGCCGTGTAAGGCCTTAAAGGTGAGGACCAACACTTTGAAGGTGCTCAATTGGCAGCCAGTGCAGATCCTGCAAAACAGGTGTTATATGGGCGCCAGCTGGCGTGCCAGACAGGAGCCGGGCGGCAGTGTTCTGCACTAGCCTGAGCTTTCGGGTCACCGACAGAGGAAGGCCAACGTAGAGCGCGTTGCAGTAATCCAGCCTTGAGATGGCTGTGGCTTGGATCACCGTGGCCAGATCGTTCCGGGAGAGATAGGGGCCAGCCTCCTTGCCTGGCGCAGAAGAAAAGCGATCTTGCTGACCGCAGAGACCTGGGCCTCCATGGTCAGCTGGGAGTCCAAAATGGACCCCCAGGCTCTTTACTGAAGGCGATGGGCATAGAAATTATCGGGGACAGAACCCGGCCTGCCCTCCATCCTCAGAATGAGCTGGGTGTCGTCAGCGTATTGGTGACACTCCAGCTCATAACTTCGCACCAGCTGTGCAAGCGGCTGCATGTAGATGTTAAATAACAGAGGGGAGAGAATGGCCCCTGGGGACCCACAGAGTAGTGGGAGCCCTCGTATATGCATATGTGTGTATAAACCACTTTTATGTTTTGACTCAGAAGTGAAAAGCCTTTTCTTTTTCTTGAAGAATGTGGATATCCAGTTAAATTAGCATTAATGGCATCAATGGTAACACCTATATCTACAAGTAAGGGTAAAGGTTTCCCCTTGACATTAAGTCAATTCATGTCCAGCTCTGGGGGGGGGGGGGTGCTCGTCTCCATTTCTAAGCCGAAGAGCCAGTGTTGTCCTTAGACCAGCATGACTGCATGGAGTGCTGTTACCTTCCCACAGAAGCGGTACCTACGTATATATTTACTCACATTTGCATTTTTTTTAGAACTGCTGGTTGGCAGAAGCTGTCCTAATAGCAGGAGCTCACCCCGCTCCCCAGAATCGAACTGACGACCTTTCAGCCTGCATCTATCTATCTATCTATCTATCTATCTATCTATCTATCTATCTATCTATGGACCTTATCATATTAGAGGATATATCAACTTTAAATCCAGTTGCTGCCTCCTGTAAAATTCTGGGGTTTGTAGTTTATGGAGAACCCTTTAAAGTTAAACTGTCCAGCCAGAGGGGTCCTGGGCCTCATTTTACACCCAAGCTTTCTTCTCTGGGATCTACGTTTGGAAGTGATTTTGATGACCATCATGAATCGAATTGATCAGTGTTCTGTCCAGCAGTCATCAGCACTTGTCATGGCTCTTGTGAGAGGTATATGATGGCCATATCTAGCGTATAGTCTAAGAGGTGCCAATGCATTGATTGGGCGTGTTTCCATATGATGTCTTAAACTGATTTTTCTGGTGAAAGATTTTTCTATTAGTGATGACAAGGTTGTGTTCCACACATTTGGTCAGAATTGAAGTCCATTTTACACTGCCATATAATTCAGCATTATCTGCTTTGAACTGCAGTTATATGAGTCTACACTGCCATATAATCCAGTTCAAAGCAAATAGCCTGGATTTTATATGGCAGTGTAGAAGCAGCTTTAAAATGCAATTCAACTTGCTGTTTCCAAGTTTTTCTTTCCCTATAGGCCCTGGCCACAGGTTGAAATCTCACCCAACTCTTGCATTAAAGTCATCTAAGGAGGATAATTTTACCCTCCTGGCATCCAGATAACATAATTTTTTTGATGTCTTGTTCACATGTAGTGTTGCTGCATAGGCCCTTATGACAGTTGCCTGCTGGTTTTTTTGGATCGCAAAATGTATTGGTCATTCTTGTTCAGGTAGTAGTCCCTTCCAAAAGAAGGTGTAGCTTCTTTTTTCTTCCTTCAGCTGTTCCTCTCCTGCTCTCTAAGTCTCTTGGAGTGCTGTTATATTGTTGTTAAAACAGCACAACAGACCTATGTTCAGGGCATTTATGGTTTGTGTTATTCAACAGTGTCTGTACATTCCACATTCCAAAATTCATTTGTTTTTCTAGACTACAAGATGATGATCTCTCTGAATGCAGCAGTCCCAAATAAAGGCAGACTATTTATTTATTTATTTATTTATTTATTTATTTATTATTTGAACTTGTATGCCGCCACTCCCCAAGGGCTCGGAGCGGCTATGTTCAGAACACCTTTACTAGTCCCCTCACCATGTGGGGTGAGCAGAGTGGATGCTAAATAGGGCTTATTTATTTATTTATTTATTTATGGTATTTGTACCCCGTAGCTTCTCACCCCCGCAGGGGGACTCAGCACGGCTTACATTTGCAGCACTACAGGCCCCAACACCACAATACAATTTAAAAATACACCATGTAATCAACATCATTAAAAAGCATTAAAAACATTAATGAACTATTCAACTGCCTCAGACCTTGAGTTTGAACAACTAAATCCATATCAACTGCACATTTGCCAGTCAGTGGCTAGAGGCTTCACAGTCCTGTCTCCATCACCACTTTTCACAGTGCTGCCTCCATCACCACTTGCCAATCACCACAGAACTTTTGTTGGTTTTGGTTTGCTTGGAAGATTAGTGCATTAGTCTGTTTATGTATGCAGATTGGTACATAGTGACCAACACACAGACTTCACAGAAGGCATGACTACCATGTTGATTGGTGCCCTCTTATCTGTTGCAGGCTTCATCCACCTTCACAGCCATTGTAACATGTGCCATGTTATCATCTGAAGACCCCACTGAGGTTTTCAGATTGTTCTTCATCTGGTTCCTCCGCTAGGACCCCATTTCCATAGATAACCATGCTGGGAGTAAATGACTTTGATGTTTTTGTCCATAGGTTCACTGGAACACACAAGCTTGCTCACCAAGACAAGGTGTTAGAAATCTCATGTTTAAGTATGAACTCATGAATTTCTTTTTTAAATGCATAGCTGTGTCACAAAAATTTAATGTGCAGATTTGATCGATGTAGATTTAATGTAATTATGTGTGGGTATGAATGGAAGACTAGAAGGATGTATAGATGGAGTTAATAATTTTGGAAACACCAGTAAAATATTAAGGCCTGCAACGACTAAATACCTGCTTGCTGGACTGCAATTAAAAGTTGTTAATAAGAACTGAAAAGAAAACTGTGATAAGAACTGGACAGTGATAAGATAAATGTTTACAATGTTAAGAAGGAAGTCAACACAAGGCTAACACCAATCAAGAAGAATCAACATCTGGCCAGGAAACTGAGATGGAGCCAGGATAGAAGACGTATATAATTAATTAACAACTTTGGGACTACATCAGAAGAATATTCCTATAAAAGACTCAGTCTAATAATGCTCAAGTTGTGACGGACCCGAGGAACCTGGTTCACCCGCCATGCTCTGCTCCATGGGAAGGAGACAGATGGTGTATTCGGAGAGTGAAAGATTTGCAAGGGAGCAGCCTGGTCACTTTGGGGCTTCTTTCTCAAGGGAAGAGGAAGAAGTGCGCTTTTGAAGTCTTAGATTTTGTGCAGGGCGTCAGGTTCTGCTATATGGAAAACAGAGATCTGGTCCTTGGCATTGTTCTTAGGGAAAGAAGTTTTGGCATTTTGAAGTTTTGGCATTATGGAAGTTTTGGAACTGTGTGTTAGCAGGCTGCAGAAAAGCAGGGTTTTTCTGTAATCTGATAGACCCTCTCACACTGGAAATTGCAATAAAAAGAATCTATGCTTTAAAGTTATTGAAAAGTTATTCATGACAGCTGAAGAATGCTAGTCTAGATTTACCTTGTAAATATTTGTCATTAAATTTATTTATGAGGTGGAGCCTTAATATTTCCAAATGTTATAATTTCATAGTGAAAGACAGACAGACGTAATCTCCATTTATCTTTCTGCCTTCAAATATGAAACAAATTTTATTTATAGTTCCATTGTGAAGTATTTAAGCTTCACAAAGCAAAATTCCAGAGACCTGTAAATTGAATTGGCTTAAAATGAATGCAAGTAATAACAGGCTCACTTTAAATCTATCTCCGGTCAGCTTCCCTCCTTGCACCTAGATGATACTGTGCTTTTTCTTCTTTGACTCAGAACAGGAGCGATAGAATCTGCTGTGCTCTCTATCCTGATGGGGCATGAAGATAACTACATCATCAGAAGGGGATTTTAGTCTGTCTCTCTTGCAAGACAGCAAGTATACCAACTTTTCTTGGTTGACATGGATTAACAACAACCCATGTCACTGAGCAGCCTTAGAGAAATACAAAGCTTTGCCTGTGAACAGGGTTTGCCTTTATTTTCCGCCCTGTATTAATTGATATTCGGGCTTCCTTTATCTTTTTGTTATGTGTTAACATTTAACAACTGTTCAGCTGACCAACTGAGTCTCCACTCCTTCCCACTCTTTAAAACGATTGGCATGTTACATTACATTTATACTATTATAATGTAATACAATATAAAACTAATAATAATACAATATTATAATTATGTATTTTATATTACATGTAATATTACAATATAATGGTATAGTACAATATAGTAATATATAATACAGATATTGTGCTATGGTAATAATAATATATTGTATGTATACAGTATATATATATCTATATCTATATCTATATATATCTATCTATCTATCTATCTATCTATATATATATATATAGTAACCCGCTCTGAGACCCCTTCGAGGTGGGAAGGGCGGCATATAAATAAATAAATAAATAAATAAATAAATAAATAAATAAATAAAAGTCCTTCCACACAACTGTATAAAATCCATATTGAACTGGATTATATAGTAGTGTGGATTTAGATTATCCAGCTCAAAGCAGATATTGTGGATTATCTGCCTTGTTATTCTGGGTTATATGGCTGTGTGGAAGGGCCCTAAGATTTCCCTTTCTGACCCTACAAATGCCAACAGATGAAATGTGTTTCAGTAGCTCTGTCTATGTAATTGAAATTTGAAGTGTCCATCAGTTATAGATTTGCAAAAGGGAATAATGTGCCAGGCTGTATATGTAGCAATAGCTACAGTATTCTAAGAAAGCCAACATTTCGATACAGAAAAGACAAATGCCATGTTTAATGTAGAAGTAGTGGGTGCATGTTTGACCATAAGGTGCAGTTACCTGGCTGAGTTGTATCGCTATAAAAATTAATACAGATTCCATCTGATAAACAGCTTCGAATTACTGTATTATAAACATTGTTTATTTATACAGTGCTATCATTGTGTATGGCACTCTATAGGGGCAGTTTATAATTGTTACGTTGACAGTTCCCTGTCTAAAAAATACACAAAAGGGCATGGCAATTGGGTCCAGCTCTCTTTCTTTTAGAGGCAGTGGCAGTTGAATCATAGAGAAAGGGCCTTTTCGCGGCTGCCTGGCTGTGGCATGATGGGGATGTCTCTGCCTATTCTCCTTTCTCAGACTATTCTTTCTTTCTTTCTTTCTTTCTTTCTTTCTTTCTTTCTTTCCCAGCTGCTTCCCTTGCATGGAAGCCAAGGTAGCTTACCACAAGACTGGAACTAGCCAAAGCAAAACGTTAAAATTTTTAAAAAGGGGAAAACACAATAAAAGAGGCGGTGTCATTAAAAGAGCATTAATGTTGAAATGTATCAAATCATTTTATTGGTTTTACTGTGCTTCATGTTGTTGCTATGTTTTATTGCTTAATAAATTTATTTAATAAATAAATAATAAATTTTAAAACACATCAAAGATTAAAAATACAGCACATGTGCACCCCTTAAAAAGACTTCCAGCCATCAATTAATCTTTAAATGAGTGTTTCAAACCCCTTTTCAGATACTGCCTGCTTGTGAAAGAAATGCAGAGAGGAGGCCAGGCTAGCCTCCCATGGGAGGGAATTTTGTCGTCGGGAAGCAGCCCTCACAGAACGGTCCTCTGTGTCCTTACCTAATGGGTCCGTGATAGTTGTGGGGTCAAAGAAAAGCCCTTCTCAGATGAATTTAAGACTCTGGCAGGCTGATATAGGGAGATGCAGTTTTTCAACTGATATAACTGTCATTAGATGGCAAGCCTAATGTGTGGAGGATGTTTCTGTCCAAATCTGTTTCAGTCACTTGGCTATGATGAAGCAGAAAGAGGAGTTATGGAACTCCAAGTACCAATTTAACTTTTCCAAAGCTGCTTGTACGCGCGGGTTCTAGGATGAGGGAGAACACACGACAACTGTGAAGTAGGTGAAAATCAAAAAAGAATTTATTCTGGCACCAGCTGGTGGGCTTCTGCCAGCAGAACACAGCTGCAGGTAGGGGCAAAAGACCCCGTCACTTCTCATACAAAGACATTTATACCCACAATGGAGTCATCCCAGTCAAGCCCACCCCTTCTTTATGGATAAAACAAGCATAATTGGCTGGTGATTACTGTTGCTTACATGACATTTCATTAATCCAATAAACACTGCATAAATCATTAGCATCATCTCTCTGTCATACCTAAGAATGAGAACAATAGCCATCTATTAGTTATTTCTTTCTCACAGTGCAGTTATCAATGCTGAGTCTCTCTGTTCCTGACTTGAAACAATATTTCCGGGCTCCGTGCCAGCAGCGGAGAAGGACGGACTCTTTGCCATGCGCAGTGGTGTTTCCATTCACATTAAATTTCCATAGCTCCAACTGTACTGCTTCCACCCATCTAGCCTATATTATCTCAAATTGGGCACAGGGTGTATTAAAATGCATTAAATCACAATGTTAGTTGTTCATTGCAAGTGCCTGTCTGATTTCTGGCACCAAAACCCTCTTTTTCAGAGTTGACACGTAAGTAGCATCACTCTCTGACTGTACTTTTTATGCTCGGAAAAGTACCAAACCTGCTTTAATGAAAGAATCTGAACAAGGAAAAAAAGTGTAAGTGAAGATTCCCCATCTGAAAATTTTAACTAAACGGAAACCTAAAGGCCCCTGTCGACAGAAACCATCAGTGTGACACAGCAGAATACACTAGCCAATAAAAGTGCCACTTGTTGCTTCTTACAATAAGCTTTGGAAAATAGGAAAACCTTCCATTCCAATTACAAATTTATTTTCTGTTTGATGTGCCAAATATCCAGATGTCCATATAAAAGATGGACAAAAAAGGATTACTTACAGTTATCACCACTATGATCACCTTCAAAAAGAGGCTAGAAGGTTACACGGTGGAGATGATCCAGCTGAATTTTCTGCATAGGGTGGGTGGGTTTGGACTTTATGGTCTATGGGGCCCTTCTGATGCTATGATTGTATATATTGTTTTACATTTCCATTAGTTTGGATCCAATGATCCCATTAAAAGAGCCGAAGAGACTTTTGCTGCCCCCATGAAGACTCCAGAAACCTCATTTGAATTGGGGACTATGCCAAAGCAATAGGAGAAATAAAAGTGAATAAACATGCCTTCCAAGGTCTTTGCCTGGTTTCTAGGCATTGAATGTTTGCCTTTGTGTTTGTGTATGCTGGAATCCGCCCTGAGTCCTCTCAAGGATATAGAGCAGAATATGTATTTATTTATTTATTTTTAAAAAACTTTTGTACCCCGGCCTTCTCACCTCTATCGAGGGACTCAGACTGGCATAACAGCAAAAATTCAATGCTATACAATTTAAAAACAACTACAACAACATATTAAAATACATAAAAACCCAGCATAAAACCACATCGCCATTAAAACAATTCCACTCAATCTGAATAAAAATAAGTATTATTATTATTATTATTTGAGTCTCAGTTTTTAATGCTGGTTCACTGTATTGAAACTGATGTCTAGTTCATTACACAGTAGGCATGGGTAGATTCGATCGTAATCCTCGTAAATCGGAATGAAATCAGAAGTAATCCACTTTTGAAGCGATTTCGAGGCAATTTGGGAACCTGGAAGTAAATTTGCCATTTCGAAGCCACTGCCGCCATCTTTTTTCCGATCCAGGTAGTGGATCGGAAAGGAATCAGCTTTAGATTCCTGCCCCTCCCGAGGTGGTTTCCCCTCATTGGCTGGAGGCAAGCAGCTGGTTGCATGCTGGGGTGCTTGCATCCAGCTAATGAGGGGAAACCACCTCGGGAGGGGCGGGGTTTTAGCACGGGAGCCATTGCCCTTTAAAAAGGGCCATGCGTGCCTCGTGGGCTCATTGCGAGCCAGGGACACGAAGGCAGAGTGACCAGGGCAGGCTACTTAGGTGGGAATGCTTTGCAAGGGAAGGACTGGATTGGGAACAACTTACCCTTTGCTGTTAATTCCCTTCCTGAGGCAGGGGAAAAAACTTTAAAGGGTTTATTTTCTCCTGGGGTTTGACTTCTGTGCTTTGGAAAACCAGAATTCCCCTTTGCTGATAACAATA
Organism: Anolis apletophallus; assembly: GCA_030556195.1. Taxonomy (NCBI): domain Eukaryota; kingdom Metazoa; phylum Chordata; class Lepidosauria; order Squamata; family Anolidae; genus Anolis; species Anolis apletophallus. The sequence goes on along the minus strand of JARBWK010000003.1, from coordinate 44,630,827 downwards.
TCCTTGGGAAAACACACAAAAGTTGAGAGGCCCCTTTGTCTGCCTGGGGTTACATGTTGTACTTTAGGAAACTAGAAATCAACTAATCCAATCTAATCAACACAATAACACAACCCTCTCCTTGGGTTTACACGTGGTACTTTTGGGAAACTAGAAATCTAATAATGTAATCTAATCAACACAATAACACTTTGGAAGGCCGCTTCCCTCTTTGGGCTTACACATGGTACTTTTAGGAAACTAGAAATCTGGTATCCACAGGGCAGGCAAGCGGTCAGCACCCGGGGGCATTTGTCCATCTTCCTGATGTTAGATGGGGTGGTCGGGGAGGACAGGGCAGGGAAATGGTCAGTCCTGAAGCAATTCTTCCCTCCTGGTCTTTGAGGGTTGGGGCGGTGGGGTGTTACGCTGGCCAATGGTGGAAACAAGCAAATGCAATAAATTACTTTAATGTGATGAGATAAATTCCATTTTCTCATATTCAGAGAGGTGTGCCCTAGACAAATATGCAAAACAGAGAGATAGATTTAAATTTCCCCAAAGAATCCTGGAGGCAGCACAATTCTTCTTGTTGTAATATTCCTTATTAGATTACTGAAATTACTTTAAAAATTGTCAAGGACCCAGGGATCGTCTAAACACTTTGAAAGTTAGTATGCTGACAGAGGAGAATCTTTTCTCAGCTAACTGTCCTTGTGAGAAGCAGATCAAGCAGACTACTTTCAAATAAGGAATAAAACAGAAAATAAATAAAGGAGAAAGAAAGGAGCACTGGTAAGTTCCTGGGGTAAATTTGTTGTTTAGATTTAGTATTGCTTTAGGTCTTTGTTAGCAGCCCGCACGCCTATCGGCGCGCGATAGAGCATAAACTAGTAACATGTCAGAAAAGAAATATCTAAAGACTTGTACAAAATTAAATTAAGTAAATTAAGACCACAACAAAACAGTTAATCTACAAAAAAACATATTAATAAGAAATGGAGGTAGTCAGCCAGCAGTGGGAGGGGGGTTTCCCAGTGTTTTGCTTCGAGTATCACATCTATGACTATCTGCCTGCCGGGCAGAAGTCTTGGGTGTGCGTTCGCTGCAGTGAGCTCCTGGCTCTCAGGGAACATGTTTCTTCCCTTGAAGCCAAGGTAGCAGACCTGGAGAAGCACAGAGAGGAAGTGAGGCAGGAGGATAAGATCTCCAGAGATGCAATAGGAGCATCCCACTCCGTGATGAGCAGCCCTCCAGCTGCCTTGGAAAATGGGAGTCTTGGGCAGGGAGAACATCAGTCTGAGGAAGAGGGACTGGCTCCCTCAGTTGGGACCCCTTCCTCAGAGGCTGTGCCCATATCTTCGTGCACCGAAGATACTTCTCGACGGGTGGTAGGAGGTGGGCTTCTTGTAGTAGGCGATTCTATTGTCCGGAACATAGAAAGCTGGGTTTGTGGTGGACGTGACGACCGCATGGTAAATTGCCTGCCGGGTGCAAAGGTCGCGGACATTACGAGGCATCTGGGACAGCCAGACAGGCAGAGCTCAGGAGCTTCAATGCGTGGATGAGGCAGTGGTGTCGAGAGGAAGGTTTTAGATTTCTTAGGAACTGGGGAACATTTTCAGGAAAGCCAGACCTGTACAAAAGGGACGGGTTACACTTGAACAAAAATGGAACCAGACTGCTGGCGACTAATATTAAAAAGATTTCAGAGCAGCTTTTAAACTGATTCCTAGGGAAAGTCGACAGGAGCTGGGCAGCTTCCGGTTCGAGAGGGTGAAATGCCAAGTATGGAGGACGAAATCCATACACAAATGGCTGAGTCAACAGAAAAGATAGATAGTAGTAGTCAAGAGGTAGGACATGGTAGGCCTTCTACAAATTCTCACAAACAGCCAAAGTTGAAAGTGCACCAGAGAAATAAATATAAATGTCTGTACGCAAACGCTAGAATCCTTCGAACAAAAATAGTGTAGTTGGAATATTTGGCAAAAGAAAAAAATATTGATATTATTGGCATAACAGAAACCTGGTGGACGGAGGAAAACAAATGGGACACAAAGATTCCAGGTTATAAACTGTACAGGAAAGACAGGAGAGGGAAAAAATGGTGGCGGTGTGGCCCTGTACATAAATGAAGAGCTAGAATCTCATGAATTGGAACTTCAAGAGTTTTCAAACTGACCGACGGAAACATTGTGGGTAAAAGTCCCAGGACAAAAACTAATCTAGCACTAGGGATCTGCTATCGCCCTCCCAACCAAACTCCAGAGGCAGACTGCTATCTGAAAAATGAAGTTAAACAGGCCTAAAAAAAGAAATACATTAGTCATAATGGGGGACTTCAACTATCCCCAAATAGATTGGTCAAATTCTTGTTCTACGATGAAAGAGAGACAAGGTTCCTCGACATGCTAGCTGATTATTCCCTTGAGCAGATGGTCATGGAACCAACCAGGGAAAGAGGATCCTGGACTTGGTGCTAACTAATGAACAAGATCTCGTTCAAGATGTCCTTGTAGCTGAGCCCATAGGTACCAGTGACCATAACACAATAACCTTCAACGTAAGTTTGGATAGCAAACTGTCAGTGAAAACTAACACGGAGACATTAAACTTTCACAAAGGGAATTTCACCAAAATGAGAAAAATTGTAAAGAACAAACTAAAAGGAGCAGTAAAAAAATCAAATCCTCCAAAATGCTTGGAAACTGTTTAAAAATACCTTAAAACAGGCCGAACTAAAATGCATTCCAATAACAAGAGGCATGGAAAGTCCAAAAGGACACCAGTATGGCTTACAAATGAAGTAAAAGATGTGATTGGAAAGAAGAAAAACTCATTTAAGAGTTTCTTTTCTCCTACCGAGGAGAACAGAAAGGAACACAAGCTCTGGCAAACTAAATGCAAAGCAACAGTCAGGAAAGCCAAGAGAGATTTTGAAGCACACATAGCAAAGAATATTTAAAAACAACAAAAACTTCTTTAAGTACATCAGAAGCAGGAACCCAACTAGAAAAGCAGTTGGGCCACTCGACGACAATGGTCAGAAAGGGAAAATCAGCGAAGACAAGGAGATTGCTGAGCGGCTAAATGACTTCTTTGCCTCCGTTTTCACACAGGAGGACAGACAACACATGCCTGCAGCTGAGTCAGTTTTTTCAGGGAGGGAATTAAATGAATTAAACCAGATAGAGATAAACAAGGAAGATGTTCTCACATGCCTTACTAAACTAAATGTCAACAAATCACCAGGGCCAGATGGCATCCACCCCAGAGTTCTTAAGGAACTCACGTGTGAAATTGCTGAAATTCTAGCCAAAATATATAACCTTTCTCTAAGATCAGGCACTGTACCCGAGGACTGGAGGGAGGCAAATGTAACTCCGATCTTCAAGAAAGGATCCAGGGGTGATCCAAGAAATTATAGGCCAGTTAGTCTAACCTCAGTTCCAGGCAAAGTGATGGAAACCATTATTAAAGAAAAAAAATACTAAGCACATAGAAGAACAGGCATTGCTGAAGGAAAATCAACATGGTTTCTGCAAAGGCAAATCATGTCTTACTAACTTGTTAGAATTCTTTGAGGGTGTAAATAAACACATAGATAAAGGGGACCCAATTGATATTGTTTACCTTGACTTTCAAAAGGCTTTTGACAAAGTCCCTCACCAAAGGCTCCTAAATAAGCTCTTCAGCCATGGAATCAGGGGACAGGTCTTGCCCTGGATTGGAACCTGGCTAAACTGTAGGAAACAAAGGGTGGTAATAAACGGACATTTCTCTGGGTGGAAAGAGGTGAGAAGTGGCGTACCCCAAGGTTCAGTTTTGGGTCCGTTACTTTTTAATTTATTCATTAATGATCTGGATGTAGGAGTGAATTCTGAGGTAGCAAAGTTTGCAGACGACACTAAATTGTTCAGGGTAGTTAAAAATGAAACTGATTGTAAAGAGCTCCAGAAAGATCTCGAAATTGAGTGAATGGGCAACAAAGTGGCAAATGCATTTTAACCTAAACAAGTGTAAAGTCATGCACATCGGGGCAAAGAACCCCAACTACACCTACCAATTGATGGGGTCAAAGCTTTCCGAGACAAACCAGGAAAGGGATCTTGGGGTCTTGGTGGACAGCTCAATGAAGATGTCAACCCAGTGCGCAGCAGCAGTGAAAAAGCAAATTCTATGCTAGGCATGATCAGAAAGGGAATCGAAAATAGGTCAGCAAATGTTGTATTACCTCTCTACAAATCTATGGTGAGGCCACATTTGGAGTACTGTGTACAATTCTGGTCTCCGCACCTTAAGAAGGATATAACGGAACTGGAAAAGGTACAGAAAAGGGCAACAAGAATGATCCAAGGGATGGAGCAGCTCCCTTATGAAACCAGGTTGCAACGCCTTGGTCTTTTCAGCCTTGAAAGACGGCGTTTAAGAGGTGACTTGATCGAAGTGTATAAAATCATGCATGGGATAGAAAAGGTGAATAAAGAAAAATTATTTTCTTTGTCACAAAACACTAGGACTAGAGGGCACTCCCTGAAGCTGCAAGGTAGGAAAATTAGGACTAATAAAGGGAAATATTTCTTCACCCAGAGGGTCATTGGGTTATGGAACTCACTTCCAGAAGAGGTTGTGACAGCTGTCAGCCTGAACAACTTCAAGGCAGGATTAGACAGATTCATGGATACCAAGTGTATCGGTAGTTACTGAAAAGGACATTCAAGTGCCACCTCGGAGTTGGTTGAGGTAGGCAGGATTTCCCTGGGTACTGGTTGTGGGGGTCGGGAGCAGGTCAGGTTTTGCCCTCCCTTCTGCTCGAGATCCCCGTGTACAACTGGTGGGCCACTGTGTGATACAGAATGCTGGACTAGATGGGCTGAGGTCCGATTCAGCATGGCTCTTCTTATGTTCTTATGTTCTTATGTTCTTTTCTACCACTGTGGCAATGTTTTGTCAGTAATGCTCTAAAAATGAGGGAAATGGGATCCCCCAGTTTTACCTGTCCCGTTTGCAGGTTTTCATGCATTGCGCAATCGCGGACGCCATTAACGAAGCAATTCGGAACATTTTGGACTCATTTAGGATTTAAATCCCCATCCGAAACGGGTTTTGAACCATTTTTTCCTTGATCAAACAAGCATATCACAGTATGCTAAATGTAAATAATAACAATGTAGCCACTACTGCACCAGAATTAATTTCATTGTTGGTGGGAAAGGAATATTTATTTTATTCCTTATTATGTCCTGTATGTGCATCCTACAATCGTCCCGAAATATGGGTCAAAGAAAGAAGGACTAGCCCAAATAATACAAACACAAAACAGTCTAAATATTAAGAGACCATTTAGAACAAAGGAAAAATAACAACAACTAATTTAAACAAAGCCTGTCTGAATAAAAAGGTCTTTGAACTCAGAGAGAAGCCCATCTGGTGTCTTTTGGCAGAGAGTAGTGAAGCCTGAGAATCGCAAAATTCTGATAGTGATATATTCCACCTAAAGCAAGGACTCTACAACACAAGACAGGTAAATCACACCCCAGGCAAACCAGCAAAGGTGATGGTTCCTATCATGATGCTGTGTGCATCCATCTATCACTTTGTCATCGTCCCCCGCCTTACGTGTAAAACCTGTAATAGCTCCAAATCCTATTATGTTCCTATTAACTACCATAGTGCGATGGGTCCCTTCTGCTTCTGTGCAAGCATATCAGCAGAAACATCATGGCAAGTGACATTCTACTCCTCCACCCCTATAACTCCAAGATGATATTTTCTCTCAAATATATATGAGAGAACAATGACTTCAAACTACAAGAAAGGAGATTCCACCTGAACATGAGGCAGAACTTCCTGATTGTGAGGGCTGTTCAGCAGTGGAACTCTCTGCCTTGGAATGTAGTGGAGGCTCCTTCTTTGAAGGCTTTTAAACAGAGGCTGGATGGCCATCTGTCGGGGGAGCTTTGAATGCAATTTTCCTGCTTCTTGGCACGGGGTTGGACTGGATGGCCCATGAGGTCTCTTCCAACTCTATGATTCTATATATATGAGAGAGAAAACATAATCTTGGAATTATAGGGGTGGGGGAGTAGACTTGTGTTTTTATTTTTTTGGCTAGTAATTTGGCATTTTTAAATATTGAAAATACTAAATACTGCACTAAAATAAATATTAAAAATTTACAATGGTGTGTGGAAACATGGAAATGGCAAATCTGCACAATTGTGCAATCGAAGACAGAGGTGCTATCAAAGGTGATCAACTCAGTATGCATTTCAGTGGTAATGCAATTGTTTTATGTGCTGAAATCAAAGTGTAAAAACCCAATAATGAATTACCAGCTGCCTTAGCAGATCCTAGGGATACCCTCCATGATCCGAACTCTCGCGTATTTAGAGCAAGGTATCACGGTAAGGGTTATAGACTAACTCTCTCCCTGACATTAGTTTTTCATACGTCTTGCTACCTTTGGGCTCACAGTTTGGCTTTGCCACACCATCAGATCAAAATACCTTCTCTTTCTATGGCCTCTGTCTTTCAGAGACCTGGGAACAGTCCTTCTTACCATATCCTGTCAAAGTGCCCCAGCCAAACTTTTCACTTAGCCTGAACCCCAAGAGAACCCCAGGATCTTACCTAAATGTGAAATAAGTTTTATGTTTTAATAACTGGAAAGGAATATAACAGTCCTAGACACCATGATTCCAGCAATGTCATATCTGGCAACATGCCCAGCATTGGCAGAATGGCTGTCTAGCCTGCTTTCAGAGAAAAATGGGTGTGCGATTTGCCCTCAGATGACTCCTTCTCACAAAAATATTTGCAGTGAAGGGCAAATGAAGGAAAGTCATCTGCAAAACTACTTCTCAAATTACCATTGCAAGACTGTCAAATAATAATAATAATAATAATTTATATTCCACCCTATCTCCCCAGAGGAACTTAGTGCGGATTCCAAACATAAAAGGCAAACATTAAATGCCTAATACAACAACAATACATCCATAGTACATCCATATATTTTGGATAGGTTCCTATTTTATATCAGAAATATCTCCCCCAACTTTTTTTTTCATTGTAGGACTTGGGTTAAGTAATAGTTCTGGGAAACTGGGGGGTGGGGTGAATTTCAGAACTTTTGGTGTACTTTGACCATAGAGTCACACTGAAAGATCTAAAGATTCCTAGGAAGTGTACTCACAGGTTAAAAATAGTATTAAATTCATTTCCCCACTTCCATGGGAATCCTGCAGCCCTAATCCCAGCAAATGTGGAGGGCCTACTGTAGCTTCTAAAGATCCTGGGGCCCATTAATGCTCAAATACACACACACACACACCACTATTAAATACACAGCCCAATAAAAAAATCTTGGTTTCTTCGTTTTTAGGCCTGTCTCTGGAGTTATTTGGGGCACTAATTCAGAAAAGTTCATTGGATACACCGCATAAGCTCTAGTTTCTTAGATATGGTTATCATGATTTCTTATGAGTAAGCAGATGGTGATTGGTACAAGGCATATGTTATGTATATCAGAAATTAGAGCTAATGGGGAAGGTGGTCAATTTTTTGAATTAGCAGGTCAAATATACCCAAAAACAGATCTAATATTTGAGGCACCAAAATGTGTGTTGGTCAGTTATATAATTCCAACTCATATCTCCATTCTCCCTAGCTCCATTGCCAGTCACTTGGCATGGAGGGAGGAAGAGGAACTGCCAACAATGAGATGGGAAACCCTGTGGGTGCGGAGTGCAGGATGGCTCTGCAGACAGTTCTGCAACAGAAGTGCCTGTATTCCAGAATTAAGGAGAAACCTAATCTTGGTGCAGGATTTGGCCTTTCCCCGGAATTATTTTGGCTGGGGCTGAAACTGCATTAAGCAGCTTTCTCTAACTGGGTCAGCCCATGTGCATTTTGTGGGTGCCCTCAGGCTGATCTAAACTCACATCGACCTAAATGGTCAGTGCAGATGGAGCGTCAAATATCCTGAGGCTACATTTTCCTGCGGTTTGGCTCTCCTGCATCTCCACCTCTTAGTGGAGATCTCCTAACTGTGTTGTCATAATCTCAGCACATAGGAACTTTCCCTAGTTTGATACAAGTCAATGTTTTTATGGATTGAATATTGTTTTAACTTGGAATGACTGTGTATGATGCTGTTGAAACTGTATTTTAATGTATCTTAATGTATTTTAATTGTTGTGGGGTTTTGGGGTTTTATGCTGTTGTGATGTGGGCATCGAATTGTGCCGTACTGTAAGCCGCTCTGAGTCCCCCCTCGGGGGTTGAGAAGAGCGGGGTAAAATCCTGAAATAAATAAATAATAAGTACAAGTAGAACACACCAATGACTCTCTGGTGCAGATTATTCATGCAGGTATCCTGGCTATGTATACCCTGGATATGTAGCCTGATCATTTGTAAGACGGATCTCTTTGCTTTTTTGGAAACTTATGCACAAACAAAGCAGGTGGGAAATCTCACTGAGCCCAGTCTGGGTTAGAAATAAACAAAGGAAACAAGTATTACTTCAGCTGCTAGGTTAATTTTAGTTGAATGCTAAAAGCAAGTTCAAAGATAAGAGAGCCAAAGTTGAACAAATGGAATGCAAACAATTTATTGGCATTATTTTCCACAGGATATTACCAAGACAAAAGAGACTTGTTGGCAATTCTCTTCAAAGGCAGTGGTTGAAATGTATCAAAGCCGGCTTGGTTCTTGGTACTCTCTTCATCCTATTGGAATACATTATTGTTGATAGATAGGTCCTGATGTATCACATATTGTTTGGAACTCCAAAAATAGGAGAAAGGCATTTATGAAAGCATACTCATTTTCTCCAGTAAGTATCCACAACAAGGTTAAACATTCCCAGGACTCAGGGAAACAGGGACGGGGGTATGTGCATAATTTTAAAGAAGCAGTTGTGAATTTGAGATATGGAATCATGCGTGGGATTTCAATATTTTCATAAATTGGCAAGGGATGACCCCTGTGAATCTTCATTTTTGGAACTGTAGAGTTGTATGCCAAGAGAGTTTAAAAATTACAGTGGTTTTTAGACTGTGACAACTATCCCATCTTTATGTTCATGGCAATTATAGCCCATTTTGAATATGTAAAGGGATTTTTTTGTCGTGTCAGGAGCAACTTGAGAAACTGCAAGTCGCTTCTGGTGTGAGAGAATTGGCCGTCTGCAAGGGCGTTGCCCAGGGGATGCCTGGATGTTTTGATATTTTATCATCCTTGTGGGGGGCTTCTCTCATGTTACCGCATGAAGAGCTGGAGCTGATAGAGGGAGCTCATCCGCTCTTCCCGGATTCGAACCTGCGACCTGCCGGTCTTCAGTCCTGGCGGCACAGCCCACTGCGCCACCGGGGGCTCCCATATATAAAGGGATGAAAATTTAGCAGGCTTGTTTTCTACATTTACAAAAATGAGTGAGATGGACAAAGGTTCTCCCATCAAGGGATAGGATGAACTTCTCTGAAGGTTGTGCAAAGGGGAGGAAGGTTTCTGTCTGCAAGATTCCCTGGCTAAGTGCTTAAAAGTATGTTCTGATAGGCTTTGCAAGAGCAGCTGTAATTTAAGAGCATTTCCTTACACCAAATTTGCTGCCAGAACCTGGCACTAAGTCACTTCTCCTTATTATCAACAAATCACATTTCAACTGGGCAATGGTAAGTTCAGTGGCGGGGAGAGGTTCTCCTGCTAAACCTGTGTCAGAGTGTGGCATTCGGAAATGTAATTTGATAAGGCCAATCTTATCAAGTAACGTGTCACTCTAGCTGCCTGACGTTATAGAAACAGAGGTTCATTATCATAATGGTGAAGGCCGTATAACAGAGTTAACATTGCCTTTCTAAATGGTGGCAGACAGGCATGTGAGATTTTAATGATAATAAAGGTTGTTCTCCACTTAGAGCATGTCTTGTTGGAAATGCTTCGATGCAAGTCTGTCTTACTGTATTATACGCCTCACTTCCTCACTTCAAGCTCAGTCATAAAACATTCTCCCAGAGCAGAATCTTTTACATACATTTGTAGGTCAGGAACAAACAATTAAATGGAAAGTTGGCATGCAAAATAGTGCTGGCCCATGGGCCTCAACAGGCAGAAAAAGCATTTTTATGTGGCTATGGGAACTCTTCCAAATTTTAAACTATTATTTCTCACTTCCTCCTTCTGTCCAAAATTCCTGCTGGTATAGGTTTCAGTTTCAATTACTTTCCGGAGATATTCCACATGTTAATGCTCTTTGACTTTCATTGTAATAGCTTGGATGAAAGGTGCTCAGAGACTTCATTACATAACCTTATGACCCATGAAGGAGGTCAATTTGTGTTTCAGCCTAACAGTATTTCCTATCCCTGTCCTAGGAATACCGATCTAGGTATATCTGATCATTCTGTATTGTCCAGCAGAGTGTACTGTCAAGCGTAGAGTCATAAGTATTACCAAAATATTTGTAACTTTTACAATATGAAATGGTAAGAATCCAGAAATTATGTAACAAATAAAATATAGAGCCCTTCTACACAAGCTCTAAAATCCAAGAGAAACCGGGATAAAAGGGGGTACAGCTAGGTGACATTTGCAAAAAATGCGCACTGAATTGCATCATTGACTGAAAAACATGGGTTAGAAACATGCACTTAACATCCAAGATTGGCTGAAAAAATGGCATATTCATATCACCATATATTCCTTCACTCAAGAAAAACATGAGACTTCATTTCAATATACTGGTGTGGAATGCTCCAGTGCATGTGCACATTTTACAGTCCTGAAACAGTTGATGAGAGTTGCAAACAGATGAAGCCACAGACATACAGGTAGCTAAATAGAAGCATAAATGGAAAGCAATTGCCATGAGAACTCTCTGCAACCATTCCTTTGTTCTCATACTTATGAAATCAAACAGGTCCAGCACATCTCGGAGCATAAAATAAATATTGAAAGAAAATTTCTGGTGGATGTGCCACAGTCATTTTGCGTATTTCTAAAATCCCTCTACAAACAAAGCTTTTGGGACACCAGGAAACTATTTGCTGGGATTGACAGTTTGGACTTGTTTTCAGGTACTGCAATTTTTTGGCCCACTTCTTGTCCCAGATTATGAGGGTGTCTGGAAAGGCCCACAGATGTTGCTTGTCATAACATTTTGCCTTTTGTTGCTGTGTGCCTTCAAGTTCTTTCCAATTTACAGAGCCCCCATGGGATTTGTTTGACAACATAACTTGAGAAATGTTTGTCTTCCTCTGAGGTTGAAGAGAGTGTTCAAGATAATCCAGTAGGGTTTTCATGGCCAAACAGAAATTTTCCCTCAGTTCCGGAACCCCTTGAAGCCTTAATTCAAAACTCAGACCACTACACAATACTGGCGAAATGCATAAATGAAATATCTTTAATATTATTTTTATCATCTGTAGGTAAAGGTTTCCCCCTGACATGGAGTCCAGTCATGTCCGACTCTGTGGTGCTCATCTCCATATCTAAGCCGAAGAGCCGGCATTGTTCATAGACACCTCCAAGGTCATGTGGCTGGCATGACTGCATGGAGCACTGTTACCTTCTCGCCAGAGCGGTACCTATTGATCTACTCACATTTGCATATTTTCAAACTGCTAGGTTGGCAGAAGCCAGGCCTGCAGCAGAAGCTCACACCACTACCCGGATTCGAACCTGCGACCTTTCGGTCACAGTAAGATGACCTCTAATTGTGGCAATCCTACAAATGAGACATTTCCAAAACAACCTATTCTTGCATTTCCAAAACAACCTATTCTTGCAGACCTAAGGACATAGCCTCTTTGATTCGCCTATCCATCCAAAACACAGTCTTACTCTTTTCCTAATGTTTCTTACTCTACCAATAGTTATTGCCAGTTATCATTGTCTTTTTTAATGAGTTATGCCTTTTCATGATGAGACCACGTATTAGTTTTTTTAGAAGTCCACAGTATTTGCAGAACTCTTTTACAGCACTACATCTCAATTTATATCAGAAAGGTTAATGTATGATATTTAAGCTTTCTCACTTCTACTTCAGCTTAGAACTATATTTTTGAGGCGCCCCCAAAAAGAGATATAAGGACACCCTGAAACAACATCTCAGGCTCGGCCAGATTGATCACCAACAATGGTCCACCCTGGCCTCACATCGGGAGGCATGGAGATGCACTATCCACAATGCTGCGGCCTCTTTCAAGAAGACATGCCGAATGGGTCTCGAAGAGAAACGACAATGCAGAAAGAACTGCAACTTGGAAACAACATCACCCAAGGAGACTTTCTCCTGTGCTTTCTGCAACCGAAATTGCCTACCTCAGATTGGCCTTTTTAGTCATCAATGTGCTTGGAAAAAGCATGGGATGAGTCCTTCCTAAGTATCTTCGTTTGCAAAGTAATGCTGAGAGAGAGAATTGAGTTGAGTCATTTCAGATAAATGTTGCAATTACATTTATAGCTACTCTGGTACCTAGAACAGCTTTTCTCAATCTTTTTGAAGCTGGAGGAACCCTTGAAATAATTTGCAGCTCTCAGGGAACCCGTGCAAATAATAGTTATGAATACATTGACTTTGTGTATTTGGTTATGGCCAGTATAGAAATATAGTGTCATTCCGCAGAGAGAGGAAAGCACCCATTCCACTCCCCTCAAAGAATAAACTGAACCTGTTCCAAACTCAACATGAATTTTATTATATTTTTATATTATATGAAGTTTTGCAATATTGAAATATTAGTATTTCCCCAAATTGCAAGAGTCTTCATTTTCAGCAGCCCAGCTGGAAAACTACACATCCCAGAGAGGATTAGTCAGCCTTTCATCAATATAACCCAGGCATGGGAAAACTTTCTAACTTGGGGGCCTCATGGCAAGCCGGAGTGGGATGGGTGGGTCAGGGGAGCTTTCCCCAAGTCCCCTCCCTGCCCTTTCCTCCCCTTCCTCTTCTCTTTTGCAGGCAGAAAGTGAAGGGAAGACAGGAAATGTTTGGATCCCAAAAGGGTTGGTCTTGGTCAGGATGAGATGGTGGACAGGAGAGAAAAAGTGTCTACTCCTGATATAGAATCCTAGAACCCTAGAGCTGGAAGAGACCCCCAAGGGCCATCCAGTTCAACCCTTTGCCATGCAGGCACAATCAAATCACTCCCAATAGACAGCCGCTGTAGAAAAGCCTCCAGAGAAGGAGACTCCACCTCATTCCGAAGCAGCCGATGCCACTCTCTTACAGTTCTTACTATCAGGAAGTTCTTCCTAATCTTTTCAGTCAAATCTCTTTCCCTGCCATTTGAACCCATTGCTCCCTTGTGCCTTTGTCTCTAGAGCAGCTGAAAGTCAGTTTTTCCCATCCTCCTCAATGGGTCACCCTCAAACATGGTTCTCGTGTTCTCCCTATATAATAATAATAATAATAATTATTATTATTATTATTATTCAGGGCTACCTTCTCTTCTCCCAGCTAAACATCATTCAGGAGGAAAGGAGGAAGGAAAAAGAGAAGGAAAGAAGGAAGAAAGGGAGGAAGAGAAGGATGGAAGGATGGAAGGGAATTGGGGGAGGGAGGAAAGACAAAAGGGAAGGAAGGAAGGAAGAAGAAAGAGAGAGGAAGGAGGGATGAAAAAGGAAAGGAAGGACAAAAGGGTTGGAGGGAGTAAGGGAAGGAAGGAGGGAGGAATGAAAGAGAGAAGGAAGGAAGGATATGATGGTGAGAGAGAGGAGGGCCTGAGAAAAGAGTCCAAGGGGGCCCATCTGGCCCCCAGGCCTGGGTTTCCCATACCTGATATAACCCCTGGGAGAAACTGAGGAGGAAATGTCTGCCCACAAAACCCAGGAAAACAGCCGCTCTGCTAGTCCTCTACCAAAAAGAGTTTTGCTCTGTGCTTCAAAATTATACATCTCTAGTTTTTCTTAAAACATCATTTATAATTTTCACATGGTTATAACCCTCATGAGACTCACCTACATACTGTATGTTATGTATTAAATTAAACAGATGAAGCCACAGGGGCTGAGGGGCTTTTCTGGCTCCCAAACCTACCAGTCCTTCAAGAGAAGACAATGCCAGCCAGAGAAGTTAATAGAAACTTTGATCTTCTGGGGGAATCTGGAAATGAGATGCTGCCAAACACAAACATACAGATCAAATCTGTATGTTCTTCATCACTTGTCCACCCCTTTTCCAGGTGGACCTTTCCAAATGACTCTGGCTCCAAGCTTTTATTGTATGCTCGTATTTGTGATCCGCCCCGAGCCTGCTGGGAGGAGCGGAATATAAAACCGAATAATAAATAAATAAATAAATGACAGTTGTTTATTTTTCCCACCATGAAGAAGACACCATCCACTCCTGATGTCATGAGGATTCTGCAGCTAATGGGGGCCTGGATTGAAACCAGGCTGATTACTGAACAATCAAGGGAGGGTGTGGGGACTTTGAATGGCTTTCAAAGAGGATAACACGCCTTGCACTGTATTGCATGGTTAAGTCCAATTCTTTTTTAATACAGACTTTGCATCAGACATCCTTTCAGACCTAAAAACAATAAGTCTCTCTTCCTTTTTGCCTTCAAACCTGGTATGTGTGTTGATCAGGTCTACAAGGTAGGAGGGCACATTGGGCACCAAACTCTCTGTCCAGTGTCCACTCCTTAGGGGGTAGCTGCATTTCAGCTTCTGGCTCTTCCAAGGGATGAGCTATGTTAAATGAAGGTCTGGAAAGTATAGGGTACAAAGATGAGATAGAGCTGGTTGAGCTCAAATTGCTTATGTTGGGGCTCTGAAAGATTATTTAAAGTGCAAGCAACTAGAAAGATGATGGCAGAGATATCCAATAGAATATGTTTAAATTGTGTAAATATGATCAATTGCAGTAGAATCCCATTCTTTCCCAGTGCAAGCTTTATTAGATTGTTTATTGCATACATGCTGCTCCAACCTAAGACCAAATATTTGTTTTTCCAGGACTCCTTTATAATCCTCTCTGTGTCAGTGCTAAAACATCCAGCTTGATTGAGGATGAGAAGGAATGGGGAGCTGAGGGTGTATGAGAAAACTTTGTAAAATGAAATTTCCTGTCAGAAGCTTTGTCAGCTATATTTGTATTTCTTTAATTTTGCTAAATATTGATATGAAAGATATTGATAAGCCTAAAAGAAATCCATGTACAAGTTAGGATATAAACCCAGGTTACCTTAGGGCCCTTCCAGACAGGCCAAAAATCCAAAAGGGATTGGGATTTTAAATCATACTTTCTCTTAGAATGAAGACCATACCGCTGGCCTAAACCCCATACTTTTGCAGGGGTTCGAAATCAGCAGGGCTGGGCATCATGGGCACTACCAGCCTCTGCCCCCCCCCCCTTCCCCCATTTCCCTCTCCACTTACTGGGAGAAGACTCTGACAAAGCATGAAGCCTTTTCCCCTCTTTCCCCTTCCCTTGGAAGAGGCAGAAGAGAGCTTTGAGTAGGGGAGCGGGCATTTCTGCTTCAAGGCAGGTTCTTTCAGGGAGGATATATTCAAGCATATAAATGGGCGTCTCCAATAACTTAATAGATCCCATTGCATTTTCAGGAATTAGAAACGATCTTCACTGGTAAATTGTGCAGAGTTAACAGAAATCTTATTTTAACAGTGTGGCTGTTCTTAAAGCAGATCAGACTCACTTGGGCCCTTTTCTCATTAAACATTTTTAATTCACTTTTTTACTCAAGTCATCAGAGGAATATACATTTGTTAGCAATCCATGTATTATGCTCATAAGGTTGGGGCTCCACAGGCAGCCAGTGCAATTGCTGCAAGATCGGAGTAATATGACCTCTTGCTGGTATTCCAGCGAGCAGTCGCGCTGCAGCATTTTGCACTAGCTTGAGTTTCCGGATCACAGACAAGGGAAGGCCAATGTAGAGGGTGTTACAGTAGTCTAATCTCGAGATGACTGTCGCCTGGATCACCATAGCTAGGTCGCTCCTGGATAGGTCCTCCAACCTTAGTCTCCTCCAACCTTAGTCTCTTCAATCCAAAGAAGAGCACTTGCAGTTCCTGACCTAATCCTGTGAGCTAAACACAGATTTGCACATTACATTTTGAAACAGAAACCCATTACATGCTTCAGTTAACTCTAACGGGCTTTCTGGATTAGTGTTTAACAGTCCTCCAGAATGGGACATCCAGGAAGCCCAAGGCTCTTTTAGGATATCACTATACAATCTGTCAATCTGTTGTTGTTTTTGTTGTGTGTCTTCAAGTCGTTTCCAACTTAAGTTGATCCCAAGGCAAACCTTTTCGGGGGTTTGGGGGACTTTGAGTGTGCGGTTCACTCAAAGTCATCAAGTGTATATGAACAAATAAACCCTGGTCTCCAGAGTCATAGTCCAAGGCACAAGCCACTACATTATGATATCACTATCCCCTAGGACTGTTTAGGATAAATCAATTCGAATTCTAGGTTTCTTCTTTAGGATGAATAAGGGCTCTTTTGGCTTAATGATTTGGCAGGAATTGCAGCTATTATGACTTCTTCCTCCCCCATTCTTTCACTTCAAATGTTGGTACTAGCCACAACTTTACCCCTTCAGTGCAAAGGAGGAAATAGTCCCCAACCCCGACCTGTACTGGGCTTTTCTGATACATACTGAGGAAGGTGTCACAGAGGTGTATTGTATTGATTCATACTCCCACTGCTAGCATTTCAAATGTAGATGCCATTGAATTTTCCATCTGACCCCTCACACCCGCTTTTCTTTTCTAGTTACCAGACTAGGGTTGCCAGAGTAAATAAGGGACAAGGCTCCTGCACCTATACTTGTTGTGTCAGGACAGTGGTTTTCTGCTTGTGTCGCCTGTATTCAAAATTGTTTAAATTGTATTGCTAATTGGTTCTGTAATGTCTCAGCTACAGTATATAATATGCCAATGGCTCCCCCCAGTGACACAAAAACATAGTGAAACTGAATACAGTAATCTGTACTCCTGGTATATCACTGCATCATCGAAAGCAGAATTCAACTTTTTCAACCTTATTCCTTCAAGTAAGTATGGGACTGGGAATAAAAATCCCCACGTATCAACTTATGTTGTATTTGTGAAAAAAATGAAAATTCTTTAATTTTTAACTTGTTTTAAACAACAAGAGCCATAAAATGTTTGTGTCTGTGAAGCACATGTCTGCACAGATCACACAAATATTTTTGTGTATATTATTGTTGCTGCCTTGCTTTGCAGCCCTTTGAATGGTAGAAATTCTAGATGAGCTGCCAATAGCTCTTCATTGATCAGCAATCCCATCCTTTTGTGCCCTCTGCGTGCATATTTCTTTGTGTGTGTCTGTGAACACATACATCACTTCGGAAGGAACTCTTTTGGTGCAAAAGATGCTTGATATTGAAAACAGCAGTTCATTTTTAAAAAGTGGCTTTTAAAAGGTGATTGGTAGCTTGAAACACTGGTTCGCAGGTTGACTGTTCTATGTTGCAAGACATTTTGAGATTGGCACACTTTGGATTCAAAACATATGCTGACTGAATGATAAGGAGGAGGAAATTATTTGGATAACTGACATGAGAAGCTGAAGCAATGATAGAACTGGAAAACTTCTGGCCAAAATTGGTATCAACCAAACACAGAGCTGAGTTCATTATACATCTTATTCTGTGGCAGTGAAGAAGCATGTTGTTTGTTTCTTTGCAATGCAATCCAGAGGGTGTTTTCTGGTTGGTGTTTGATTTTCTTCTATGAAACCAATAATTACATAATTGCTAAAATCATACAAGGTACAACTGTTGTGGAGTGTAACTGCATTGATATGCAGCTTCACCCTCCCCGTAGAATCACTTAAGGCAGGGGTGCTCATTAGGTAGATCGTGATCTACTGGTAGATCTCGAAGGGCATCCTGGTAGATCTTGAAGGGCATCTTGGTAGATCGCAGGCACAGTGTGTATGGCTCCCATGCCATTTGTGAGGAATGCTCAGGGTCTTATTATACTCACATTTAGTTGAATTCAGTCTTAAAATATATTATATGGCTCTCACCGAAATAAATTTCCTAATATTTTACTTTTATGGCTTTCTGAATCGTGGGTAGGTAGATCTTTGGGACTTGGTTGTTTTATAAGTAGCTCGCATGCTGGAAAAGCGTGAGCACCCCTGATTTAAGGCCTGTGAGGCAACTATTGAGGTTGTGGGGGGTTTTTTAATGCAGAAAGTGTCATTTTGGAAATGGGGGTTTGGGACATAATTAAGTTTTGTACTTGTTCCATACCCTTAATATGGCTTGTTTTATAGAATGGTGATTAAAGTCTGCATATACTTTTGCTTTTTGATACCATATATAGGCATGCTATCCAAACCATCTGTCATGGCCTTCTAATTTTAACAATCTCTCATTTTTTAGGGTTATCCAAGTCATCATTCAAACTAATGTGTATGATTCAAAATAAAATTTTAGGTCTGGTAGCACCTTTGCCTTTCATTTTGCAAGATCTTAATTTTAATTCTAGCCTCTTGCTTATATATATATAGATATAGATATATATATGTGTGTGTGTGTGTGTGAAATCATTTTTCCCATTTTTAAAAAGGTGCATCACTAATTATCTTTAGAATATTCTGAAAAAGAAATAGCATGTCCTGATGCAATAGAGTACAGGGCCCCAAAGGAAAAGATGGATTTTTATGAGGTCTGTGTTGTCATGTCAGTGTTCTATAAGGCATTGATTAAAACTTAATCTTCTAAAAACTGGAATAGGAACCAATTCTTCCAGGAATCCTACATGCATGTGAACTACACTAATTAGTCTGAATAACAATGGAATTGAAGATCATTTTTGTATCAAGGAATACCTGAAAGATGGGGAAACGTCAAAATTACTATTCTATATACAGGAAGAACATCCATTACCTGAAATTATGAAATACTTCAGAATCCCAAATGGTTAGCTGAGACATGCCTTTGCTCTCTTTTAAAGACTTTTATTTAGTATTATTACAATATTCAGATGTATGGTAAGAACACTTTTCTTCTGGGTGGATCTTTGTCTTTACTCTTGTGGCTTGTTCTCAGACTTGCAGCTCTTCTGATGTCTGTGGTGGAGTCTCCATTGACCTGTAGTTTAAGTGGTTCAGTTGACCTTGGAGGAGGTGGGGTTCGCAGATTCTTTTTGAACGGTCTGCCAGGGCTTTAATTGTGCTTCTTGTTTTTACTTGGGTGATGGTTGGAGTTTTTATGTTTTATTATGCTTCTTTTTTTATGCTTCTTGTTTTTGTTTTTTATGCTTCTTGTTTTTACTTGGGTGGTGGTTGGAGTTTTTATGTTTTTTTATGCTTCTTGTTTTTATGCTTCTTGTTTTTATGTTTTTTTATGCTTCTTGTTTTTACTTGGGTGATGGTTGGAGTTTTTATGTAGGTATCTATTGATGTGCATAGGTTTTTTGTAAACAGTGTGGCCCAATTTTTGATTTGGTTTGCGGATGACTAGGACATCTAGACATTGCAGTTTTCCTTCATTTTCTTTTTCCACGGTGAATTGGATGTTTGGGGGATGTTGTTGAGGTGGCCCAGGAACTTGTTGAATTCTTCTTCTCCATGGCTCCAGATGGTGAAAGTGCCATCTACATATCTGAATCATATACTGGGTGTTTTTTGTTGCTGTTTCCAGGGCTTGTTTTTCAAAATGTTCCATGAAGAAGGTGTTTTTGTAATTAAAGCCTCTATCACCTATTTATTCTGGAACTTTGGGTTTTCGTGTAAATGCTCGCCCAAGCAGGACCCTCCTTAACCACAGTCCATAGTTTAAATTTGACTTCACAGACAACCAAAAATGGGTGGGAAGAGCAAAACTGCAGTTTATTGGCATCATCATAATTTGAAATAGTATATGCCATGTCAGTTATTATTTAAGTCATGTTTGTTTATATATTGATTACTGTCTTTCTGGCGCTAGCTGTAAATCCAGCATCTATTCAATTGTCTTATAAGGCTACTCTGTTCCCATAGCCTCTGTTTGCCTAGAATGAATGCCTAGGCTCGTCCTATAATTCATGCATGTCCTCTGTTAGCTGTGTGAGTTTAGAATGCTTTAAAGTGTTGGCAGTTCATAAAAGAAGACAGTTGCCAGCTTGCACTGCTGAAAGTATCTGTTGTCAGACAGAGCCATCAGTTTGCAAACATGCTGCCTACGTGTTGGGCATAGGCCTAAGCTTCAGAACCATGAGTGTTGAACTAGAAAGAACTGGATGTCAAGCTTATTCACTGACTTTGGGGGAGAGTTGCCAAAGGACTTTATGCACATGTGTTTTGGCTTTCAAATAAGTGACCTGACTATTTTCTGAGGACCATGCCTACCAACACTGTGTGCCCATAAACACCACAAGGTAAATCACAGGTAGAAAACCATCTTGTGGTTTCATTACTGGACTAGCACTGTTATTCAAAATCATGGCCCTCCTAAAAGTGGAGGCTTGGGTAAATGACCTCTGGTTTCCCTGCTCAGCTTTGGAAACTGGAAAACACTCTATCAAGTGGTGATGCCAAATGTTGGGTGTAATTTTCAAAAAGGAAAAAGCATTTAAAAATGGTAAAGAAGCAGCAACAGCAGCAGTTCTACAGAGCAGAAGCTTCTAGTGCCATCAGTAGAGCAAATGATCTTCAGTAATACAGGAGCAAAATTTAAAGTTATAAGTTATAAGCAAAGTTAAAAATTATAATACTTTGTTCAAAGAACTACATCTCTAAAGAGGAAGGTTAAGGCTAGCTATCTAGTCTTAACTTTCATTTTTCATCAGAGATAAACACTTATAACTTTCTCTTGCCTTATTCCTCACCTTGCACTGTCTCCAAGCACTCTTCTCTATATAGAGTCACATCTGGTATTATCAAACCCATATTGAGGGCAAAGTGCCTGCACAAGTAAGAAAACAAGTGAAGAGTGCAATTACCCAGACTTACTTCTCTTGAAGAAATAAGGCAGATGAACAAGTCATATGTGAAGAGATCAAAGATAGGTGTAGAAATGTGGCCTATGGAGGCCATTTTCATGAACTCCTCCAGGTGAGCAAATGCATTGGGAGGTTGCAGCATTTTATGCTGTTGTTCTCTATAGTGTATCAGTGAAATGAACTATAATATTGGAGATCCAAGACCTTTTTAAAAAGAAAATCCAAATGAATTAATTTGCCGTTTAAGCAGGCCCCAATTTTTTATATATATAAAAAACCTTTGGAAGAAACCAAGTGCAAATCTTGAATATGTAAAACATGCTAGCTATAATAGACTTTGGTCTGGCCAATAGAAATAACATCCCAAAACCGCTTTTTGTGTACTTTTTCATCACAGGGATAATTGTTGCTTTTGTGTTCTAATATTTGTGTGTGTTTTTCTATTTCAAAAGTGCCTCATAAGATAACCTCATAGAAGCTAAAATGTAGTATCATTATTTCTCAGTGACTGTCAAAAAGCATCAAAACTTTTGGGGCACCTCAACGTTCTAGATCAAGCCTGGCACTTTTACATATTGTAAGAACATGATGGTTAGTACCCGGACGAGAGCTCACCAATGAATGCCAGACCCTATAGTCTGTATTTTAGATGAGAAAACTGGCACAATCACTTCTGAATATTCCTTGCCTAAGAAAACCCTGTGAAATTCATGGGGTCACCATAAGTTGGCAGGTGACTTGAAGGCACAGACTCAAATACAAAGTAACATAATCAAACAAATGTGATTCTTGCTGTTATATTTCATTGACTCATAGTTTTGTGCAATAAGACTTGGGGGGATGAATGGTCCAAATCTCATCAGAAATATGACCTCCCCCACCTGGGATAGGGTGCTAATTGTCCCCATGTCCTCTTTGGATGATTAATGGTGCCTGACATCCTGTCTGTATCTCAAGCATCAAAAATGAACAGAAAGACACAGTTGTTTGCCACAAATAGTTTCGCTAGCAATGCATTTTCTGACACTCTTGGTTGATGAAACAGAGGTGTTTGATGAACACATTTGTTTTGATTATCTCTTCTCCTCATTCTCTGTTCTCCAATCAATACAGAAGTGGGTAGCTGAGGGGAGGGGGGAGAAATGCTTTCTTTCTGAGCCTAATAACTATACTGTATATGATGTTAAAGTGGAATCAGAAATGCATTGTCTTTTTAGGGGTATCCAAATGCCTGGAAGCAAACCCAGCAGTATCAAAAAAGGAGAGCACAACACTTTGTTCTGACACTGGTGGCCGCTGAATCTACTCTAGGTATTAGTCTGAACTTTCAAGGTGCTACCCAGACACCATCACCAAAATAATAATAATAATAATATTTATATTCTGCTTTTATCTCTTGACCAAGACACAAAGTGACTCTCAAATTTTTTAAAGAAGCAATTTTAAAAGCCACCACATACAAATATTAAAATATAATTAAACATACATATCAATCAAAATCAGTTTAGATACTTAAAGTGCTTTAAAACTGTTAATGAAAAAGTCTACAACACACTCTTTAAAACATTCTTCTTTAAAAGCCTGTCTGAATATAAAGGTTTTAGCCTGCTACTGGAAGGGGGAGCAGAGAGGGGGCCATTCTGGCCTCACTGGGAAAGAAGCTCCAGAGATGAGGGGCAGCCACCAAGAAGGTGAGATTCCTGACTCTTGGTTAGGAGACAAATATAGTTCATATTCCAAAACAGGATAGAGATTTGGAACAGGTGAAGAATTATAGACCAATCTCGCAATTAAATTATTATAATAAATTATTTGCAGAAATTCTTGCAAACATTATTATTTTGCCATTTTTAAGGCCACTACTCAACATTTCTAGAAGAATAAAGTTATATAGGCATAGGACAGAGTGGTAAGGTTGTGGAACCTCTGACCAGGAGTGGCCATGGGAAATGGAGCTTTTAATGTTGTTTGTCCTGCTTACACAGTGTTGGCACTAGGAAAGCTCCTATGCAAATCGGCAGCTGTGGGAGGGCTGGGATAAAATCAAGAATGGATTCACATGCTCCATGGTGGCAGATTTGATAGGTATACCCCTGCTCTGTGTTCTGATAGTGGTTTAGGCAAGTGTAAGGCTCCACCTACACTGGCATCCAGTTCGAATCTCCATTTTGTAGTCAGTGTAACTCATATAATGCAGTTTAACTGCATTATATGAGTCTACACTGACCAGATAATGCAGTTGCAAACTGGATGGGATCTATGTCAAACTTACACTTGCCTATGCCTTTTTAAAATTGTTGTAGAAGTTGGGTTTCCCAGCTTCTCTCTACAGTGACCATCTATCTGTTGAAATCTCTGAAGGACTCCAGTAGACTTCTGGTTTTTTATTATACTTTTATTAGGAAAGTAGGAGATGGGGGGACAAGGAAAAAGCAAAATTTAGGGATAAGAGATTAATTATTCGTTAGTTGCATCTTTACAAATGTCTGTCACAAGAAGAAAACAAAGAGGATGAAGGTTGCTAAGGAGTGAGGAGTTATTTTACAATATTATCATTGTTACAAAAAGTCTTCATCTCTATTTCTTTAACACATATTACATAATATATTGAGGATTCTGACCATTTAAATTTTAGGTCAATTGATTGTATCTTCTTCTGTCTTCTCACCTTGCCTCCTGGTCTTCATATATCCTTTTCCAATTTTTCTTCAATGGAAATTAAACTGATTTTTTCATAGTAGATTATTTCACATTAAACCTTTTCTTAAATTATTTATTATTATTATAATAAAGAAAGAAGGTTCTATGATTTTCATTTAGATTGTTAGTAGGCTAATGTTTTTTATCATTATCATGCTTTCTCTCTTTCTGTATTTACATCAAATATATTTTCCATCTATAACTCTTGGGGCCAAAAGCTCTTCTGACTTAATCATAATCTCTCAGTGTGATAATATTCTTACAGCCCATTTTAAAGATCTTTCCCTGATAGCTCTTGAAGGCCAGATCTCTCAAACTTCTCTTTCTCAAAGTTTTGTTCACATTAGCCCATCTAGTCTTCTTTTATATCAGTCTGTATTGCTCTCATTCTCTTTCTGTATGTTTTTCTGTTGATATACAACTCTTGTCGAATCGCTTTTTAATTGCTAGTTTTATTGTGTTTTTATTGTGCTTTTATTATGTTTTATACTGTGATTTCACTTCTGTAAGTCGCCCCGAGCCACATTGGGAGTGGCGACTGACAACTGTGAATAATAAATAAATAATAAATAAATAATTTGTGTGTGTTCAGCTATAGGAACATTTTCCAGTCCCTCTCTACTCTCTACAGAAAAAGCAAGGGGCAGCACTGTTGTACAATGCAAACAAACAACAAAGGTCGCAATAGTGTATCAAAATAAATTGTTTAACAATAAAATGAGGCTCACAGTGGTGGAACCACATTCAAAGGCATGGTATTGCAGTGAATATCAATACACAGTACATAATCATATCAAGTTCAATAGGTGATCGCATGAAAAAAATTACATCCACAGTGGGAGAAAGGCAGTTCCTATAGTCAATAAGCAGCAAGGTTACGTTCAAGTATTAATAAGTACAATCAAACCGCGGACTATAGAGATGCTGCAGGGCCCCGCCGCTCACACATCAAACCCAAATAGGCAGCAGGCGGAGACCTTGTTGAGGAGAAGCAATAAGGAGGCAGTAAGCCTAATGTGAAACCCTCGATAGGGTGGCAGAATCAGGTGGTTCTTCCGGGGTATAGCTCCTCGCGCCTAACAATGAGCAAGTCAATGAAGCAGGCAACGTCAGCGGATGTGCCGCAAAGGACTCCGGTCCTTGTAGTTCTCGATAGTGTTCAGGGAGCTATGACGCCCGGGCTCAGCTGATGCGAACAGCGAGAAAGGGGGAACTGAAGCCCCACACGGCTGGGTCGTGCGGGGAAAAGCCTGATGGTGGGGAGCTCACAGTGAAGCTGGCAACGGGCCGTTTCGTCCAATGGGACTTCCTCAGAGGCAGCAAAATAGAGTTGTGACGTCCTCACATATGTGATATCATCTGAAGTCTTCCAATAGTCAAGAGGACGGACCATCCCATCCTGTGGAAATGATTGATCTGTTGTGAGCCACCCCGAGCCATTGGGGGGGGGGGGGGGGGGACAAATGCAGATAAATAAATAAATAAATAAATAAATAAATAAAATGTGCTGGATCTGGGGCTACTCTAGAGCAGATAAGCACTAGAGAAACTTGCTCGATGTAAACCACAAGTTTGATGCCTCTGGTTCTAAGATTCCTGGTTTATACCTAGAAATCTAAGTCAGGTTATTTCACAATACAACCAACATGATGATGGAATTACCACAAAAGCTAACAATATATATTCTGCCAGAAACATCAGTGAAGGACCGGTTCTTTCCTCATTATGCAGTTAAAGAGTATTTCATCATGTGACTCTCCAAAGTCCAAATCCCCATTGTGCCATGAAATCTTTCCGTTGCTCTTCTAAGCCTTTAATGTTTCCATAGCAACACTATGAAAAACATGGCTGTGTACATTGGGTGATGTTGGCATCCGTTCCATAAAAAGACAGTGTCAGACGAAGCAATGACACTGAAAAATTTGACAGCTAAAATGCTGGCAAATCCAGTTATCACTGCAGCACTAGGCCAATCTCCATAAAGTTAACCACAGCTTGTGCAAATGAACAGATCAACATTGAAGAGAAATGCACGTGTGGGGTAACTTCAGAAGCAAATGAATTCAAAAGTGAAGACTTGTTGCTGTCGTGTAATGAATTCCTATTGAGTTTAAAGTGTATGTGGAATAAGCAATGAAATACATCCTGCTATTATTTATAGAGATTAAAAACAAGAGAAAACTAAGAAGCGCCAAGCTCAACCAGGCCAAATGCTTGCTGTGTCCAATATCCTGTCTCCAGAATGGGCCAACCATACGCCTCTGAGAAGACTGTCCCTCACTCCACATAAGGGTCAAGCTGCTAATCTCAAGTATAAACCCATGTTTGTCACC
The DNA here is from genome assembly GCA_030556195.1 of Anolis apletophallus. Taxonomy (NCBI): domain Eukaryota; kingdom Metazoa; phylum Chordata; class Lepidosauria; order Squamata; family Anolidae; genus Anolis; species Anolis apletophallus. Next base: position 44,604,876 of record JARBWK010000003.1, on the reverse strand, counting down.
ATTGAAGAGAATGAAGAGAAGACTTTACTGTGATGATACAATAAACAAGAACTACAACAACAGTATTTCCAGAGTTACTGCAGCTAGCAAACTTTGCATATAGTAGTGAACCCAATTGAGTGAGTCACTTCAAGTAGAAGTATACTGTGTAGAATCATGGAGGAAAACTTCAGAAATGCCATAAAATAACATTTTTGTCAATAGCCAGTAAAAGAAATCAAATCTCACAAATCCCAAATATAAAAGAATCAGAAATGCAATGCAGCGACTAGGCCTCCTTTCAAATGTATAGTGTGAATGAGGCACCCTCAATATGGAAGCATGCACAAAGTCAGCAAATCTCAAAACATCCCTTTTAATCAAACAGCTGAACAGTCTTCACTAAATTCTGAAGGTGGCAGATTCACATGGATTATACACTTTGTAAAATATATTGGATCTCTGAACAGGAATCCATAGGAGACACCACAAACTCATAATGGTCCTATGGAGGCGGCTGCCACAGTGGAACCCCCCAACTGGACCCCCCCTGTAACTCTTGACCTGGAATGGGACCAGTCTTGCGATTTCCCAACCGGGGACTGTGAGACTGGTGGAGAGCCACTAGTGGTGGAGAGGGAACCTGGTCCTTCGACCCCGGAGACCCCACCGAGGAAGAAGCTGAGGGAGACCCTGAGCAACTTGCCACAGCCGAATCGCCCCCCGAGCCCTTACCCACAGCAGATGGACCCAGCCGGGAGAGTCCGGCTGCCCCTGCCAACACGACTCAATGCTGCCGCTGAACGTGACGGAGATCCTGGCTGCCGCCCGAGGTCATTTTCGCCGATGCCGGAGCCTGGCCCCGGGGAGGCCGACGATGGCGGCCGACCTTGGAGACGCTGGGCCTGGTCGTTCGTCACCGCCCCTGAGGACTGGAAGCCTGGGAGGAGCCTCCGGCGGAAGGCACAAGGGTGTCCTGGGAGGCGGAGGACGCTGCCAAGAAAGGGCGCAGCAGGAAGAGCTGCCAATGAAAAGGACTTCCGGTCCCACGGACATTCACCGGAAGTCCTCCCAGCCCAACCAGTTACAGAGCAGCCAGGTGCCGCAGAGGGGGACTCCCAGAGCCCCTGGAACTAGGAGGACCCTGGAATTTTCTTCTGGACCCCCGGAGCGGGAGAGGTCCACAAGGATTGGCCTTGATGCATCCAGGAGGTTCCCTGCTAGGACCTTCTGGAATGCCAACTACAGACATAGAGTGTCCCCACTGGCGAACCCCCAACCCAGGAGATCTGACATCCTGGTGAAGAGGAGATCGGACCCACAGGCTTGTGGTGACCGTCTCCCAACGGATCTGGTGACTCTAAGGACACTGTTGGATATGTGGGACCCTCCTAGGCTCCCCCCGTTCGATGGCCGAGCCACTGTTGGCTTGACCTCTGGATAGCTCACTGACCCATGTGGTCACGAGCCCTGGTCTCCCCTCCCCTGCCTTAGATGTAGTACCTCCCTTTTGTGTTGTATCGTATTGTTTGTGTATTATGTATTTTATGTCAAACTGTAAACCGCTCAGAGCCTTCGGGGAGTGGCGGTATAGGAAGTTTGAAGAATAAATAAATAAATAAATAAAATAATGCTGTGCCTCTCATCAATTAAGAAAAAAAATGTCAGAATAAAAAGGCAAGGCTTGAGTTTTAATGAGATGTCTGTGTGTTTAGACTTGTTTAGAGGCCACTTCACCTGTCCTGGCCTTGAAGCCTCTCTCTCATCATAGCAGATTCCTTATTTAATTATTTCAGAACTACAGAACTTTGGAGAGCCGTATGATTTCATACACTAGCCGTGGAGCTGGTTCAAGGAGTAAACCTTGGAAAGCTGAGTTTACAGGAGGCATTGTCTGATTTTTTTTTGTTTTGCTTAAAGGATACCGAGAGTATTGTGTTGGAGTGGGCTGATAAAGATAAAATGGGATGTCTTTAAACAAACCAATTTTGTCTTTTGAAGTAAATGTAACTGAAAAATTGCCGGATTGTGCTAGAAAATTGCTTTCCAAATGCTTATTTCCTTGAAGAAAAAGTGTTAATTGAATGCAGATTAAATGCTGTCATTAAAGGTAATTTGCAATCACCAACAGCAAAAAATAGCAGCAACCTATTCTGCCTGCAACCAGTCTTACATACGTCTGTTGCATGCACATTCTGTGTAATTTTGGATTTCACTAGGAAATATTTCAGAGTGAAAGACTAATGGAGGGAGAAAATTATGCTGTCAACATGCAGTTACTATGGCAGCATTCTTCTTGCCTCTTTGGTTTAGGCATTACAGGGCCGAGTGTCTGTCGGATTCATGCACACACACATACGCATTTAAATGCTAATGTGCAGTTCAACCTTTTCTGCATAACCTTGAAGCAAGAGAGGGATTCAGTTAAGAAAATAATTTTTGTCCCCATAAATCTGTTACTGGGAAGAGATCCCACAAACGCTTCTTTGCAGCTAAACCTGAAAGTTATTTCTGTATTTAGTATCTATTAATCATTTATAAATGGTTTTATAAATTTCATTTCATTTATAAAACCATTTTATGCTGTACTTTTCCTTTCTTCAGTTGTTTCCTCCTTGGCATGCCCTTTGTTTTGATCCTAGGTCACTCTGTAAGCAAGAATACTTGTTATATACGTAAAATATGCAACGTCCGCTGTAGAAATATGCAAATTAACATTATGGATAGGGCTGATCTTTGATGATATTGTTGCTTTATAATATGTTTTCAATAATAATGTTGTTTACTATGCAACATTGCTAACAGCAACAAGCATTTAAATACATAAATAAATCTCTATCATATAATAAAGCGGAATGTTTGTATGTATGTTTGTATGTTTTTTTGTATGTATATATGTGGCAGCTTTCGGATTGGCTGCCACTGTCACAGGCCACAGCGCCCAGCACGGGTGATGGACCTACACCAAACTTGGTACACAACCTAACCCCCTTTACATCCTGGTGCGGTTCGCGGGACATGACCCATGGATTATGGGATTTGTAGTACTTTCAAACACTTTGGTTCCCACAGATCACTGAGGCCACCAAAAAGGACCAATACAGACCACACTTGGCACACAGAGCCCCAGTGACCCACTCTACATCCTACTGAAGTTTGGAGGGGGGCAGAACATGGATGATGGGACTTTCAGTACCTTCCCTCACTTTCCAAGCCTGCTACAAACCTAATCCAATGACTGATCAACACCAAACCTGGCACACAGAGCCCTCATGACCCACTCTACATCCTGGTGCAGTTTGGTGTGACACGGACCACGGATGATGGGACTTGAAGTACCTTCACTCACTTCCTAAAAACAATGCAAACCCTCATCCATTCACCGATACAGACCAAACTTAGCACACAGAGCCCCCATGACCCAATCTACATCCTACTACACTTTGGGGGAGGGGTGGATCACAGATGATGGAACTTGCACTACCTTCAGTAATTTCATGATACCACTGCAACTCCCAATACTGCTGGATCAAGACCAAACTTGGCACACAGAGCCCCCATGACCCACTCTACATCCTGCTGCACTTCTCAAATCACCCGGGCACCGCCGGGTCCCCAAGCTAGTATATAATAAAGCAGAATGTTTGTATGTTTGTTTGTATGTATGTATGTGGCAGTGTTCTGATTGGCTGCCACTTTCACAGGCCACAGCGACCAGCGCGGGTGATGGACCTGCACCAAACTTGGTACACATAAAAAAACCTGCCCCCCTTTACATCCTGGTGCGGTTTGGGGGAGATGGACCACGGATTATGGGATTTGTAGTACTTTCCAACACTTTGGTTCCCACAGACCACTGTGGCCACCTAAAAGGACCAATACAGACCACACTTGGCACACACAGCCCCCATTACCCACTCTACATCCTGGTGCAGTTTGGAGGAGGGTGGACCACAGATTATGGGACTTGAAGTACCTCTACTCACTTTCCAAGTCCACTTTGACCCTCATCCAATTACTGATTGAGACCACACTTGCCACACATAACCCCTATGACTGCCTTCACGTCCTGGTGAGGTTTGGGGGAGCACTGACAATGGATGATGGGATTTGTAGTACTTTCACAACCCTGTTCCCACAGACCACTGCGGCCCCCGACAAACACTGATAAAAACCACACTTAGCACACAGAACCCCAGTGACCCACTCTACATCCTACTGCAGTTTGGAGGAGGCCGGGCCATGGATGATGGGACTTGCAGTACCTTCATTAATTTCATGATACCACTACAACTCCCAATAATGATGGATCAAGACCAAACTTGGCAGACAGAGCCTCCATGACCCACTCTACGTCCTGGTGCAGTTTGGAGGTGGGTTGACCATGGATGATGGGACTTGCAGTACCTTCAGTAATTTCAGGATACTACTGCAACTCCCTATAATGAGGAATCAATGCCGCACTTGGCAGACAGAGCCTCCATGACCCACTCTACGTCCTGGTGCTGTTTGGAGGTCGGTGGACCACAGATGATGGGACTTGCAGCACCTTCAGTAATTTCAGGATACCACTGCAACTCCCTATAATGAGGGATCAAGGCCACACTTGCCAGGCAGAGCCTCCATGACCCACTCTACGTCCTGGTGCTGTTTGGAGAATGTTGGACCATGGATGATGGGACTCGCAGTATCTTCACTAACTTCCTGACACCACTGTGAGCCACATCAATAACTACTACACACCAACTAATATGTTTCTCTAAAAACCTGGGCACTGCCGGGTCCCCAAGCTAGTTCAGTAATATAAAAAGGAAGCAAACAAAAATAACTATGGAATCAATTTTACCAATCCCAGAATAGCAAGTGAACATATATCTCATTCTGGTGAAAGGCTTTGTGAAAGAAAAATGTTTTTATTTGATTCCCAAAGGCAAGCTATTGGGCCATAGACTCACAAAAAGATCAATCTCCAGTAATGGAGCAGCCATTACTGTCCTCCTATACATCTATACATTTTGTGAGGTTGCTGTTAGATGCATTAATACTTCTCAATAGTTGTAGTCATATCAATATATATACACAAATATTTTCCATGAAAAACACTTAGATCAGGTAGTGTCCATGTCATAATGTTTCATGGCCAATGAAACTGCCCCTTTATTGTAGGTCAGAAGTGGATTACCCACATTGTCTGTCTAAACTAAGCAAACTTCAAGCAGTCCCTAACCTATATTATATACAGTATATATATATATATATATATATATATATATATAGAGAGAGAGAGAGAGAGAGAGAGAGAGAGAGAGAGAGAGAGAGAGAGAGGGAGGGGGGGGTTAGGGACTGCAGATATCCTGTATCTCAGCCTCTTTGGAAACTGTTGAAGTTTGCTTAGTTTAGGCAGACAATGTGGGTAATCCACTTCAGACTTACAATGATATAATATTACCAAACAGAAACCTCTAAAGGTTTCAACAGTTCCATTTTGAAACAGGCCATGTAGCCTGATGAACATTTTCTCCAGAATTCTTCCCAAGATATGGCTATTTAATAATTCAAATGTGGTTCATATTATACTCTCCTCTCCTGTTGAGGGAACATGTGTATTTCAGTTCTTATTTTAACTCTTTCAATGCCTTGCAGAAAGGAGGAGAACATCTTTGGTGTCCCGCCAGGGAAGAAGAGGTTGATGGTCTGCCTCTACTTACTTTGGTTTTGTCCTTTTGCTCTGTAGAATTGCAGAAAATAGGCTTGTTGATCCAGGTTCTTTTCATCTCTAATATGCTATGATTCTACATCCTATGATTCTAGGAAAGGAAAGAGCCACTGGCACTGCCATCCCACACTAATCTCCTCTCACCTGTACAACAGACCAGCATTATTTTTTTCCTCAAGTTTCAGACTAAAGGCCTTAAATGTGAATTGGGAATACTCAACTCTTTGGGCCTGTTCAGTGACAAACAATGGAACATTCACTGCTCAACTGCTGCAGGAAGTCCACACAACACAGAGCTGGGTTTCCAGCAGTAGCACTACATCCAGCTCTTAATCCAGTTCAGGAGAACATGGGATTTCCTTTGGAGCTTCCAGGAAGCTCTGGAGTGATCCTTGAATTTTAGAGCCAGATTATTTATTTATTTATTATTTCGATTTGTATAACGTCCTTTCTAGTTTGGCTCAGGGCGGTTTACAGCATATTGAACTACAACGATAAAACAGTAAAACAATGAGATATAAAACAGTTAAGACAGTGTTAATCCATAACCAAGGGTGACTATTAAAGGCTAAATGCCTGTCGAAAGAGAGCAGTTTTGCAAGCTTTCTGAAAAGCCGGCAGCTCGCTGATTAGGCTAGATCCACTGTCCAGACATTCATTGGATGCACTGCTCACTTCCAGATGACATTGTCACTTCTAATGAGGCCACATCAGGGCACCCAACTATGTGACATTGCTAGCAAACTTCTGTGACGGAGCTGCTTGCTTGCAGGGACATTGTGGTGGTAACTCTGATGTGCCTCTGCCTGCTCAGCTGTGACTATGGCTAAAGGACTTGAGGATGCTCCAGAAGTGTATTGGAGCAGCTCTGGGGAGCTTTAACCAAGATTACTCAGGTAAGTGTACACTTATTTATTTATTTATTTATTCAGTTTTGTATGCCATCCTTCCCCAAGGGCTAAGGACGGCTTACAGAGAATATAAAAAAACACACTTTAAAACAACCAAAATTAAACTCTTAACTAAAACTATAAAGTATTTACAGCTGATTAACCAGATCAGACCCCGAAAGCCTGCAGGAATAAAAACATCTTGCACGCTCTGCAAAACTTTGTTCTTCTGGCAGAGCATTCCAAAGAGTTGGAGCTATGATCATAAAGGCTCGCCGTCTTGTCGATGTGAGCCAATATGAGTGGCAGCTAGGAATCATCAAAAGATTTTGATCAGTGGAGCGCAGTGACCTCTGGGGCTGATATGGGGTGCGACGGTCCCTCAAGTACGACGGCCCCTGGCCATATAAGGCCTTGAAGGTAATAACCAACACTTTGAAGGCGACCCCTTGCTCCACTGATAGCCAATGCAGCTGCTGTAATATTGGTGTTATGTGAGCTCTCGCAGACTATCCTGGAGAAGTCTAGGCAGATACACACACAAATACCAAATCTTGGGAAGTCATCTTGACCACAGTCTTATTTGAGTGATAGCTATTAAGAATTCACTCTGTTCCTCTGCTCTGCTTACAAAAGAGTGTCCTCCTAGATTCATCGCTAACATTTGAAGCTCAGGTGTTGTTGGTAGCTGGGAGGGCCTTCGCACAATTAAACTCATGCACCAGCTGTGACCGTACCTCGTGAAGTACGGCCACAGTGATCCATGCCTTAGTCACCTCCAAATTGGACTACTGTAATGCACTCTACGTGGGGCTGCCCTTGAAGATGGCCGGAAGTTTCAATTGGTCCAACGGGCAGCAGCTAGATTACTAACTGGAGCATCCTACAGGGAGCGGTCAGCCCTCCCTGTTTAAGGAGCTCCATTGGCTGCCATTCATCTTCCGGTCCCAATTCAAGGTGCAGGTTCTTACCTACAAAGCCCTGAATGGTTTGGGACCCGCCTACCTTTGTGACCGCATTTCCATCTATGAACCTGGGCAATCTCTTCAATTATCTGGAGAGGCCCTGCTCTCGCTCCCACCCTCTTCGCTGGCACGATTGGTGGGGACGAGGGAGAGGGCCTTCTCTGTGGTGCCCCCCCCCAAACTCGCTCCCTAAGGATATCAGACAAGCCCCCACATTGGCAGTTTTTAGGAGGAGCTTGAAAACGTGGCTGTTCCAACATGCCTTCCCGGAATAAAGTAAATAACACCCTGCTCTGAACAACCTTTGCAAAATGTCCTCAGAAGCACTTTAATCACCTGTTGGGTGTATGTTCCACATTATCTTCTAAAAACCCTCCTATGACACACATTCTACCTCTATTGCACCCAATGTTATTTTTAAAAAATTGTAATAGTTTACATCTGGCCCAGCCATAATGCTTTTAAACTGTGTTGTTGTTTATTGCTTATTATGTTATAGTGATTGTTTATTTATTTATTTATTGGACTTTTCAGTCGCCACTCCCCAGAGGCTCGGGGCGACTCACAAATTCAGGGAATAACAAACAGCAATAAATCTAAAATTAATAAAACACAGCAATAAAACATTAAAATTACATAAAATCACAGCATTTAACTCGACTGACAATGTTTAGGGTGACTTGGTTGGAAAAGCCTGTCGAAATAGCCAGGTTTTGCACGATTTGCTGTTGTGTTATTTTACTATGTGTTGTTGGGCTTGGCCTCATGTAAGCCGCCCCAAGTCCCTTCTGGGAGATGGGGCAGGGTATAAATAAAGTTTAATAATAATAATATGCAATCATCTACACAGCAAAACAATTTTCTTCAGTAACTGTTTGAAACAGCATTAAATTGTCAGTGTACATGAGTCTGGGTTTCAGGTATCGGCCTGGAAATTTCAGGGCTTGCAACAATTCTGGACTGGCAATTCTAAGTGTGGCTACACTACCTCTGGTTCCCATTCCACATCCTATAACTCTGGATCCTTATTTTGAATGAGAAGAAGGAGATGGGGAAGGAGTGGTAAGGATGAAGAAAAGTCACTCTTTACTGATACTCTTTTCCTTTGTTTATTGATTTTCATTTCCTTTCCCTGTTAATTGTTAGACTCCTTCTGTTAAGTACTGTACATAAACACTGTAACATCCAAGGTACTGTTACTACTTGCACACAAAATGTTCACTAAAAATAAAGATTAAAAAGTGGGTTGTTTTAGGGTTTTTTTGGGCTGTATGGCCATATTCCAGAAGCATTCTCTCCTGACGTTTCACCTGCATCTATGGCAGACATCCTCAGAGGCTTCCATATGACTACATTTCTGCCTTAATGCTAACCCAAAGCTTTCTTTCTGCTTTACAATTTTTTAAATTTTATTTTTCAATCCATGTTACTGCTTTAGATCTCCATCACTGATGAAGTCCCACATTACAAATATTTATTCATGAGTCCCACATTACAAATATTTATTCATGAGCTGGTGCAGGCTTGGAATGCCTCACTAGCTAGAGCTCTCGACGAGATTGCCCCTAGGCGCCCTCTCCGACCCCCGCAATCATCGGTCCCCTTGGTATACAAGGGACCTCAGGGTTATGAAGCGGGAGAAGAGACGGTTAGAGCGCGAGTGGCGGAAACTCCGTGACGGAGCCTCAATATCGGCTTATAAGTTATTCAAAGAAACTTATGAGCAAGCTGTCAAGGCAGCCAAAAAGTATACTTCTCTGCCTTGATAGCGTCTGCTCCAGCTCACGCCCGGCTCAACTCTTTAAGGTAATTCGATCTCTGACGACGGTCCCTACCGTCCCAAAAACAGCGATCAGGCCCTTACCGCCGGTGTTTTCCAGAGCTTTTTGCAGACAAGATACTGAGCCTCCGCCGGGACCTCCCGGCCACAATTGATACAGTGAGAGAGCTCGAGACTCCGTGGCCCTCTGCCGGGCCCACCATCGACCGGTTTCGGCCACTGGACGCAGATGCTGTTGATAAGATAGTGGCTGCGGCTCGCCCCACCACCTGCTCCCTCGACCCGTGCCCCTCCTGGCTTGTTAGATCTTGCCTGGAGGGGTTACGTGGGCCTCTGTTGAATGTCATAAACAGCTCCCTTGAGCAAGGAGTCTTTCCAGAGTGCTTAAAAGAGGCGGTGGTGGCTCCATTACTGAAGAAACCATCATTGGACCCTGCGGTTCCCTCCAACTACCGCCCAGTGTCGAATCTTCCATACCTGGGCAAGGTAGTTGAGAGGGCAGTAATGGAGCAGCTGCAGTCCTTCTTAGATGATGCAACATGGCTTGACCCCTTCCAGTCCGGCTTCCGTTCGGGGCATGGGACGGAGACGGTCCTGGTCTCCATCACAGACCAACTCCGCTGCCAGCTCGACCAAGGCGGGTCTGCGCTGCTCGTGTTATTGGACCTCACGGCAGCATTTGACACGGTCGACCACAATCTTTTGATCCACCGCCTGGCCATGGCCGGAGTGAGGGGACTGTCCTTAAATGGCTGTCCTCCTTCCTCCGCCAGCGGTCTCAGCGTGTGAGGAGGGGCGGGGAGGTCTCCGAGGGCTCCCCATTAGTGTGTGGAGTCCCTCAGGGGGGCCATTCTCTCCCCTCTATTATTTAACATCTACATGCAGCCGCTTGCACAGCTGGTGCGGAGTTATGGGCTGGTCTGCCATCAGTACGCCGATGACACCCAGCTCATTCTGAGGATGGAGGGCAGGCCGGAATCCGTCCCCGATAATTTCCAACATTGCCTCGAAGCCGTTACTGGATGGCTGCGAGCCAGTAGGTTGATGGTGAATCCGGCGCGAAGACGGAGATCTTGTGGCTGGGCGGCCCGGGCGGGGTGGGTGCCCGGCTTCCGACCCTGGACGGTGCGGCGCTGCATCCAGCGCCGTCTGTGAAGAGCCTGGGTGTCAGTTGGACTCCCAGCTGACCATGGAGGCCCAGGTCTCCATGGCCAGCAAGGCTGCTTTTTCCACCTCCGCCAGGCAAGGAGGCTGGCCCCCCTACCTCTCCCGGAGCGACCTAGCCACGGTGATCCAAGCCACGGTCATCTCAAGGCTAGACTACTGTAACGCGCTTTACATTGGCCTGCCTATGTCGTCGATCCGGAAGCTCAAGCTGGTGCAGAACACTGCCGCCCGGCTCCTGTCTGGGGCCCCAGCAGGATGCCGTATAACACCAATTTTGCAGGATCTGCACTGGCTGCCTATTGAGCACCGGGTCGCCTTCAAAGTGCTGGTTCTTACCTTCAAGGCCATACACGGCCTGGGGCCAGCGTATCTGAGGACCGTCTCACCCCATATTGCCCAGCGAGATCACTTCGGTCCGAAGAGGCCAACCTGTTGGTAGTACCATCTGTAAAGTCGGCACATCTAACATCGACCACCGGAGGGCGTTCTCTATTATAGCTCCCACACTATGGAACGCCCTCCCGGCCGAAGCCAGAGCCCTGAGAGATCTGCTGCCATTTAGACGGGCCTGCAAAACTCATTTGTTTAGGCAGGCCTCGGCGAGTAGGCCTCGTCTATACTCTCTGGGCTGTGATATCTCCTGCTGCTCACTTGTTATATTGCATTTTGCTGTTTAATTGTTTTAACTGTTTTTAACTGTTTTTATGTTTTAACCTGTGGCGTTGTGCCACTGGCTCTGTGAGCCGCCGCGAGCCCCCGGGAGTCGGCGGCGAAGAAGCCCCAATAAATAAATAAATAAAATAAATAAATTGCAGATCAGTGAGAATTGATAATCTTCTGAGTGACAGCACGAATTGTTTTACTAACAAGGCGAACAATAGTTTCTAAAACCACAATGGGGAAAAAGGTTTGGCACAATATTCCTTAATGCCTTTTCAGATGCTAAACTGTCTCGCAGCAGGTGTGTTGACACTATAAAAATGCGAATGGATTTATCCGTTCTAATCTTCTTACAGGATGTGATTGCTTTCTCAAAACTTCCAACCACCCATCTTTTCTGTTTTCTGTTCAGGATAAGCTGCAAGGCAGGGGTGGGTGGGTACAGGACAAGATAAGATAAATCTTTTTGTAGAAAGAAAAGGGGAAATGTTGCTGTTTCCACCTGAGACTCGGTAGATGGCACTCTGGTGTAATTTTCATCTCAGTCTAGGCTCTACATGCCACATCTTTTCACTTTGTAAATGTATACAGCTGTCCAGTGAAGACGCTAAATACTCAAAGGGTGCCAGATTCTGTCCGATCTTGGAAGCTAGGCAGGGTCAGCCCTGATTAGTACTTGGATGGGAAGCCAACAACAACTACCAGATACTGTAGATTACATTTCAGAGGGTGGAACTAGCAAAATCACTTATATTTCTTGCCTAAGAAAACCCCATGAAATCTATGAGGTCATCATATGCCAACAGGCAGCCTGAAGACACACACACACACAAATATCTGAGGAAGTAGATTTTGGGCTTGTCTACATAACAAAAAAAACCTCTAGACTAAACTTGAATCTCTCATTGATTGCTTCCATATGCATCGGGACTTCTGGTGAGTATCCTGGGTTTTCGGCCCGTAACCCAACTTTATCCTGCTTTTGACAGACATGGGGCCCTTACACACAGCCTTATATCCCATAATATCAAGGCAAAAAATCCCACATTATCTGAGAAAATCCCACATTATCAAGGGAAATATTGTGGGATATTCTGCCTTAATTTTCTGGGATATAGGGTTATGTGGAAGGGCCCTAGGAGATATTCCAGACTTTACATGAAACTCCAGAGTATCCACAGCTTTGTGGCAAACTAGAGAGCTGGATTGGATCCCAATAAGCTTGATCCCTTGTCCAGACTTACACTATTACCATCTTATTTATTTATTTATTATTCAGTTTTATATTCCGCTCCTCCCAGCAGGCTCGGGGCGGATCACAAAAATGCAAACATACAATGAGAACATAGTGCAACAGTAAAGCACATCATAAAAACAGCATAAAACATACAGTAAAAACATAGTGCGTAGCACTGATGGTACAGTCTACAGTTCCTTACTGAGGCGGGATAGACCCCATGAGTTTGAGGCTACCCAAATGCCAGTCTAAAGAGGGCCGTCTTGCATTCCCTTCGGAAAGGGAGCAGTTCAGGGACCGCTCGAATATGGTTAGGGAGCGAATTCCAGAGTACTGGAGCCGCCGCAGAGAAAGCTCTCTGTCTCGTGCTGGACAAATGACAGGAGCAGGACGATGGTATAACCAGCAAGTTTTGCTCTTCCGAGCGCAGTGATCTCGGGGAACGTACGGGGTAAGGCGGTCCCTCAGGTACACAGGCCCTAGACCGTGCAAGGCCTTAAAGCTTAAAACCAACACCTTGAAGGCAATCCGGTACTCAATAGGAAGCCAGTGCAGTTGCCGGAGGATGGGAGTAATATGCTCCCTCACTGGTGCTCCCACCAGCAAGCGAGCTGCGGCATTCCGCACCAGCTTGATTTTCCGGATTGTCGACAAAGGAAGACCCACGTAGAGGGCGTTACAGTAGTCCAGCCTCGAGATGACCGTCGCTTGGATCACCGTGGCCAAGTCAGCCCTGGACAGGTAGGGGGCCAGTCGCCTAGCCTGTCGTAGGTGGAAGAACGACGTCCTGCTGACCACGGAGACCTGGGTCTCCATGGTCAGCGACGAGTCCAATCTAACACCCAAGCTCGACGGGTTCACCTTCAGCCGGCTGGCACGCAGCCATCCAGTCACGGCTTCTAGGCATCGGTGGAAACAATCCGGTACGGTATCCGGCCTGCCGTCCATTCTCAGCAGAAGCTGGGTGTCATCAGCGTACTGATAACACTCCAGACCAAAGTCGCGGGCCAGCTGGGCCAGGGGCGCATGTAAATGTTAAATAATAAGGGTGAGAGGATGGCCCCTGAGGGACCCACAACTTAATGGGAGCCTCCCGGAGACCTCCTCCCCCCTCTCCACACGCTGTCCCCGATCGTGGAGGAAGGAGGCCACCCATTTAAGGGCAGTCCCCCTAACTCCAGTCACGGCTAGGCGGTGGGCTAACAGTGCATGATCTACGGTATCAAACACTGCTGTCAGATCTAATAAGACAAGCAGGGCTGACCCACCCTGGTCCAGCTGGCGGCGAAGTTGGTCTGTAATGGCGACAAGCACGGTCTCCGTCCCATGCCCAATACGGAAGCCGGACTGGAAGGGATCAAGTCCAGCTGTGTCTTCTAAGTACCGCTGCAGCTGATCCGCTGCTGCCCTCTCAATTACCTTGCCTAAAAAGGCAAATTGGACACAGGCCGGTAATTGGAGGGAGCCGAAGGGTCTAAATTCGGCTTCTTCAGCAGCGGTCTTACCATAGCCTCTTTCAAACCCCCTGGGAACACTCCTTGCTCAAGGGAGCTGTTGATAATCTTTCCCAGGGGGTTTCATAGCCCCTCCCGGCAAGATCTAACAAGCCAGGAGGGGCACGGATCGAGGGAGCAGGTAGTTGGTCTAGCTGCAGCGAGTAACTTATCGACAGCTGCTGCGTCCAGCAGTTGGAAACGGGTGAAGGTGGGCCCGCCGAGTGGCGGCGGGGTCTCGAGTTCACGTACTGTATCAAGAGTGGCTGGGATATCCGGCGGAGGGACGAGATCTTATCGGCAAAAAGTTCTGGAATGCCTCAGCTGTGGGAGCCAAACCCTATCATTTGGGACCATCGGAATTGTGGTCAGTGACCGAATTATTTTAAAAAGTTGAGCTGGGCGTGAACTAGCCGAGTCTATCAAGGAAGAATAGTGGGCCTTTTAGCTTCCTTGATAGCACGCTCATAAACATCCTGAAATTGTTTATAAGCCGATCTCGATGCTCCCTCACGGAGGTCCCGCCACACGTCCTCTAGCTGTCTCTTCCTCCGTTTCATCGCCCGTAACTCCTCGGTAAACCAAGGCGGCGATTACTACGGGGATGAGAGGGCGTCTGGGGCGATCTCGTCTAAGGCTGTGGAGAGACAGGAGTTCCAGCATTCCACATGCCTGTCGACTGAGTCGCTGGTGAGCTCCAAATCCCTCAGAGCATTCAGGAACCGAATGGGTTCCATAAGTCTCTTTAGGCGAACCAGAATAGGTTCGGCAGCCTTACCGAGAGGAGGGGCCACCTCAAGACGGACTTCCAGGACACCGTGATCCGACCATGGAACCTCAACTATAGAGGTTAGGGTCACTTGGATCCTGGCCGCGAAGATCAAATCCAGGGTATGCCCGGCCTGATGCGTGGGACCGGTCTTACAGAGTGAGAGTCCTAGTGTCTCCATGGTGGACACTAGGTCCATGGCTGCTGATGAGGGGGAGGCGGTGTCGGCGTGGACATTGAAGTCCCCCAACACAATAAGTTTAGGGAACCTCAATGCCCACTCCACCACCACCTCCAGCAGCTTAGGCAGGCTCCCTGCTGGCGCGTCAGGTGCACGGTACGGCAGCAGGAAGGCTACACTCTCACAAGAGTCCCACACAAGGCCCGCACACTCCATTCCCGGTATGTTCGCGATCGAGACTGTCCTGGAATTAAATTTGTCACGACTGAGAATGGCCACTCCACCCCCCCGTCTCCCTGTCCGCATCTGGTAACTAGCCACATAACCTGGAGATGTAAGCTCGTGAATAAGGACGTCGTCTCCCATCTTACTGTTTCCACATTACCTGCTGCCGTGTGTTAGGTGCCTTCCACATCTGTGTGAACATGCTGGCAGTGTTACCGAACAATTTGGAGATGGCCTGGCCCAGAGAGGGCAGAGGCCCACAAGTACCCCTAAAGCGAGGATTTCAGCAGAATTTTTGGCAAGTTAAAAAGATCCCTTTCCCAAATAATCTCACCAAAGAGGTCCGGAAGAAGATGCCACCGAAGTTTTTATTCTCGTCAGCTGAGGAGGATGACAACCGCAATATCCTTGTCGCAAAGCAGTCATAAAGTTACATTCAAAATACATGCCATTTATAGTTTATACAGAGCTGTCAAATTCAAATTTCCTACCCCCGCACGCCGGCTGGCTCCACGATGACTGGATGGAACATTGGAGCCAGCTGAAGCGGGAGCCAATAGCGAAACAGCACCATGTCTGTCCTGGCAAATGAGAAGCGAGAGGCAGGAATTGGTGGAAAACAATGCAGCTGGAAATGTCTTTGATTAAATCTGACTGTATGTTAATGAAGATCTCATGCCTTTGACCTTTCGGGCCAAAGAGTGTCTTTTGTTTTTGGGTGGGAAATGGGGAACTTGTCCATATCTGCCTTTTTCTGTTGACAAAGGTCAGATGCAGACCTTTTCATGTGAGTCTCAGGAATCTATATATATTTTTTTCTTCACGTCGTGCTACTCGGCATATAGACAACGAAACTATAAGCCTCAAAACCACTAAACTCGGCAACACATTCCAACATACCACGAGGTATGTCTTCTGCCAAAAAGCCCCGACTATGAACTTCCCAACACCCCCAAACACGACCCCCCAAAAAACGGCAACGGAACTCCCATCCCGGCCAAGTCTTCGCTGCCAGCGCAGGTTTAGAATGCTCACGCATGGCAGCCAGCTGTAGAGGCTTGAAGTTGAGGAGGGAGGGAGCGGAGGAGCCGAGCCGCGGTGCCGAGGAGAGTGCAGAGGGGGGCGGGGGTTCCAGGCCGGCCTTCCTCACTTCCTTCTGCGACTGCTCCTCCTCCTCCCCAAAGCCTCCTCCCCTCCGCTTCCTCTCTCAACGGCCATTGAAGAGCTGCGAGCGCCCTGTGCCCCGGCTTCTTCCCCCTCCACCTCTCTTTCCTCGCTCCTGCTCAGAATGGCAGAGAAGCAGGCTCCCCGCGAGAAAAGGCCTCGGACGGGCTCCCCTCAGGCAAGGCAAGGCAGTAAGGAAGGCCCTGGCTTGCTTGCCACTTGCCTCCGCCACATGTCAGGCACCCTCACCTCTCTCTCTCTCCCCGGGGCCGCCAAAACCGCCCTGACTCCATGCCACCCTCGCCTGCCTCCCTAGCCCTCAGCCCTCGCTCACCAGATCGTCCTCCTTCTCCATGCCGTGCCCGCCTCTTCCGACGCCTCCTCGCCCTCCTTCGCCACCTCCCTGCCACTCCCGGAAGGGGGGGCTGAAGGGGGACCTTCACCACCGTGACGGCAGCGCCGTGGCAGCCTCCTCCACTGCCTCCTCGCCCTCCTCCGCCACCTCCCAGCTATTTCCGGACCCGGGCTGCGTGGTCTCTCTCCCTCCCTCTCTTTTGATCTGTATGTGTCTCGCGCTCTCGCGAGACACACACAGACCTAGAGAGAGAGGAGAGAGAGACCGCGTGAACCCGGCAGAGATGGGAAACAAGCTGCCCTTTTCCCAGGCACCTCTCTCTCCTCTTCATTCACCCTCCTCCCTTGATTGAAGGAAGGAGGGCAGGGAGAGGAGGAAAAAGAGATGCCCGGGAAAAGGGCGGCTTTGGCGGCAACGGAGCCGCCGAGGAGAAGGCAGAGAAGGAGGAAAGAGCAGCGAGGAGGGGAGGATCGTACCTCTGTGCATGGCTACGATTATCCCCCTCTCGCTGCTCTTTCCTCCTCCACCTCCTCCTCGCCGGCTCCGTTGCCGCCAGGGCCTTCCTCGCTCCGCAGGATTCTCTCCCGAACCTGGCGGAGACGGAGACGGGGCCCTCCTCCCTTGATTGAAGGAAGGAGGGCAGGGAGAGGAGGAGAAAGAGATGCCCAGGAAAAGGGCAGCTTCCCTCCCGCCTCTGCCGGGATCGGGAAAGAACCCGCCGGAGCGAGGAAGGCCCTGGCGGCAACGGAACTGGCGAGGAGGAGGAGGAGGAGGAAAGAGCAGCCACCACACCACAAACACAAAAGCCACAGCGAAGCGTGGCCGGGTCAGCTAGTAAAAAATAAAAATGATAGTTGCAGATCACTAGAATTTCTGGGGTCCAAAGCCAGAAAATAACAGCCTTTGTGATGAATGAAAAAATAGTTATGCCAATATTCCCAACGGGAGGGGGGAGCGAAACTTCAAGGCCCCTCCTGCTGGGAGATGAGGGGTCTTCATTGAGAAACAAGAATAGCCTTTGTTTCTACTCCTGATGACAGGATTAAAAGGTGCGGCTTTGCAATGTGGTCGCCCTGATCTTGTTTCACCAACAGCTGGTTTGCACAAACATGTAGCATTTTCCCATATTTTTAAAAGATACACGGGAGAGGAAAAAACATGCAGGGAAAGGTTACATAGGAGGGTTTCAGGGGGATATTTTCCACCATCACCAATAACTCATAATATCAACATTATTTCATAAGAAAAGGGAGAAATGTTGTCCATTTGATCATAGAGGGAATATAAAATACCAATCCATATGCTTCTGGGGAAAATCATGATGAAAGAGTTCATATAAAAGGAAAGTTCATCTGGTCAGGTCCTTGGGAAACTAAAAGAATGAGTTCTTTCTGCTGCCAGCCTTGCGAAGAGTTCTAAAACATTAAAGTCCTTGAAAAAAAACCTATATTTCCCAAACCACCCTGGGTAGTCCACACTCTGGCCTGTCTACATGCAACTCCTAGGGATGTGCACAAGGAAACTTTAGAACCTTAATGGGGGCCCTTAATGGTGGTGGGAACAACTGATTTGAAAAACCGGTAAGTTCTGACAATCAGCTGGTTCTTTGAAAAATATATTCTTTAAAAATCAAAATGTTGTGGAGAGGCAGAGAACCTTAGAGGAAGAAAATCAAGATAGCAGAAAGTCTTAGAATGAGTCAAAGAAAAATATGAAATTGGAACGGGGTCAATCGGTTGAACTGATGTTTTTCTGGATAGCGAGGGAAACGGGCGCTATTTTGAAAATTCCATATCCGCGGTTTTGAGAATCACAGCTCCGGCCTCCCTGGGACTCCAGGAAGGCATTAGTACACAAAAGGGTCAGCACAAATTCAGTACAAATAGTGTATTGAAAATCATAAATATAAAAATTTCGGAATTTCAAATAACTAATAAAGTTAAATACCTTGGAATTTATTTGACATCTAAAAATTCCCAGCTTTATAAAAATAATTACGAGCTGAAATGGAAGGAGATCTCCACACTCTTAAGGAAATGGAGCAAAATCAACCTATCTTTGCTAGGCAGAATTGCATGCATTAAAATGTCGATCTTGCCCAAATTCAATTTTCTTTTTTCCAATTTACCGATTATACAGAAAACCGATCTCTTTAAGACATGGGACAGAGATATCTAAATTTATCTGGGGTGGGAAAAAACCCCGGGTAAAGATGAAAATTATCCAGAAGACAAAAGAGAAAGGGGGACTTGGAGTCCCGAATTTAAAATTATATTATGCCTCAAATAGTTTAACTTGGATAAAAGAGTGGTGTCAGTTAAAAGACAACAGACTTCTTAATCTAGAGGGCTTTGATCTCAAATTTGGTTTACATGCCTATCTTTTTTATGATAAAATAAAAATTGACGCCAACTTCAAGAATCACTTCATCAGAAGTTCACTTATTAAAAATTGGCAAACATATCAAAAAAATTTCTTTCAAAAATTTCCCCTTTGGGTATCCCCGATAGAAGCCCTCAGAATTAGGCAAATAGACGACACAGTATGGATCACATATAAAGATCTTCTTAAATGAAATGGGCGTGAATATGAACTAAAAACGAACCAACAATTAGATTCAGAAAATATCAAGATAAATTGGTTCCCATATATACAAGTAAGTAGTATTTATAAAAATGATAAAAAATAGGCTTTGAACAAGACCAAAACGAGATGGGTGCCATACTCATAGATAGAAAGCCAAAGACGGTGAGCAAAATTTATAAAGTACTCCTGGCCCATGAAGACTCCAAAAGCCTAGTAGAGGACTACAAACTTAAATGGTCAAGGAATGTTGGCTTCAAAATTAGCAATGAGGTATGGAACAAGATATGGAGGAATAATGCCAACATCACACATAGTTACAGCTATAAAGAACATTGGGTCAAAATTATCTATAGGTGGCACATGTCACCAATGAAGCTCGCAAAAATTTATAGAAATGCAAAACCTAACTGCTGGAATTGCAAAGATAAAAACGGCACCTTCTTCCATATTTGGTGGCTCTGTCCAAAAGCCAGAAAATATTGGACTATAATACACAAGGAAATCGAAAAGATTCTAGGGAAAAAAATTCCAAAAAATCCTGAGGCCTTTTTACTAGGAATAACTGATCCAAGTTTGAATAAAATAGAATCGAGGAACTTTATTTTACTCATTACAGCAGCTAAAATGACTTTAGCAAAGTATTGGAAAGCAAGTAAGAGCCCATCCAAGGAAGAGTGGATTCTTAAGATCATGGATACTCTCCAAATGGAATACCTTACGATGAGACTAAAAGAAAAAAATATGCACGATGAAAATCTATCTGATACATTTGAGTTAATTAGAAATTACTTTAAAAAAGAATACAAGTATGAATTAGATATATAAACATACTCTCTTGTTAAATTTTCTTTTTACAAATAGATTTAGAAGAAAGAACACTCCACTCCGACTTGATAAACTCTAATGTACTCTCCAGGGTTCTGGCAGTAGTACGCATCATGCGCTTCAGAAGAAGAGCACAGTGAAGTGACTATGCTATACTGATGTAATAATATGCTATGTTGAACTTTTTTTTGTTCATTATATCGACAAGTTGTGCTCCCATTTTCTGTTTCTTTCCCTTTCTACCCACCCCACAATCCCCACTGCAACCCTATTGTTCCCTTCCCCACCCTTCTTTTCCTTCCCCCTATCACCCTTTTCAACCTCTGTTCTTAAAAGAGGAGTAATCCTCTTACCTTTGTATGTTTTTACCCCTTGTTTTTAATAATTTGAAACTCAATAAAAACCATTTGAAAAAAAAAAAGAAAATCATAAATATAAAGTCGGGCATAAATCATACAATTTACCATATCCGGACGCAGCCAGGAAAAAAATCATGTAAATAGTTTCTGATTCAATCATATAAGTCCTGCGTCTGTGGTATAGTCCGAGAAATCAAAAGTTTATAGTATTTGTAATCCAATGGGATACGGGTATCAATCAGCCTGTGTAGATGAAATAGTTCGCTAAAGCAAGAACCGGAGCCATGACGTTTTTTCCTGGCTGCGTCCGGATACGGTAAATTGTATGATTTATGCCTGACTTTATATTTATGATTTTCAATACACTATTTGTACTGAATTTGTGCTGACCCTTTTGTGTACTACTGTTTACCTTAACCCTGACTCTGCTTGTTTAGAACGCCAGGAAGGCATCCCAGGCAGGCCAGCAGGGTTCTGCAGCCCAGAAAGGTGTATTTTTGCAAGAGCAGAAAGTATGAGCCATATGGGACACTTTGTATCTATGCGGAAAAGAAAAATGTTGCAATGTGGAGTGTTCTTGATTAAAGTGGTGCTACAATGTTTCAGGTCAAGTGAGGCATGGAAATATAAAGATAGAAAAGGGCTGGAGGTCTTCTGATGCTAAGTCCCTGTGCTTTGTGCTAAAGATGCCAGACCACATAGAGCATGCAGGAACGTTGGAACTCCCTGCTGCAGGTCAAACCAATTCAGATGCAGAGGGGGTCTTCTGCCTTCAGCAGTAGCTCAATATCAGGGGGTGGGATTCTCCTTCTGTCACCTCTCTCCCTCTTCATGTTCCATGTGATTGCTTTGCATTTATTTTCAATATATCTTTGCTGATTTTTAATTCCGGAATTGCACAATGTTGCTAAAAATGAAATATTAATTAAATATATGAACTTCAAGATATGTTGGTTAGGGAGTAGTGCAGAAAGGTGGCATTACAGGGATAAGTTGGACCACTAATTGGTGAATCACACAATTTCACTACTGAAGAAAGGTGCAATATCAAGGCCCTCAACTTGATATCCATGGTCTACAGCAGGAGTCCTCAAACTTTTTAAGCTAAGGGCTGGTTCACAGTCCCACAGACTGTTGAGGGGCCAGACTATAGTTTGGGGGGGGGGGACGCATTCCTCTGCACACAGCACATATCATTTGTAGTGCAAAAATTAAAGAAAGAACAATACAATATTTAAAATGATGAACAATTTTAACCAATATAAACTTACCTGTATTTCAATGGGAAGTGTGGGCCTGCTTTTGCCTGATGAAATAGTCAAGTTAATTAGGATTGCTGCTTTGTGTGCTTTCAAGTTGTTTCAGGCCTAGGGAAACCCTAAGTCTAAAGTTTAGATTGGGGGGCAGGTAAATTACCATGGAAGGACACATCTGGCCCACAGGCCTTGGTTGGGTTACCCCTCATCTACAGTTATGCAATCGTTGCAGGTTGACGTGATAAAGTCTTTAGAAAGAATCCTTCTATCTTCTGCTCTCTCTCTCTCTCTCTCTCTCTCTCTCTCTCACACACACACACACACACACACACACACACACACTTCACACTGCTTGCACTGGCAAAACCACATGTACATGCCATGCATGAATGATTTGATTTGCAGCTATTTTGAATTCAATCGGAGCAAGGTCCCAAATGCAAAGAGTAATGACTGACAAGAGGATCTTATTAACCTTGAGGTTATATTTTATTCTCTCTGTAAGTTTTTTTAATTGTATCTTCCCTATGCTGTTCAGATTTACATGCTATCATTTCTTAGGACTGCAAATATCTTAAATTTGAGCAAAGTATGTTTCTGCCCATTGACATGCCTTGCAGAAATGTCTGTGCAGCCTGCCAGTGTGACCCTGTCAAAAACCAGACTCCCCAGATATCTTTGATGAAAACTCCCACAAAGCATAGTCAGCATGGCCTATGCCAGACATTATGGGAATTGCAGTCTGGCCTGCTGGCTTATTTATTTAAGGTATTAACTCTCATATATTAACCCCCCTGCCCATAAGGGCTCCCAAGATGATAAACAAATAAAAACAGTACAAAGAGTATTTTCAAAGCATCTTACAATGCTATTTGAAAACAGTCTCAAAATATCATATCTTCCCTAAGCTGTTTGGTTTTACATGCCATTTCTTAGGACTGCAAAAATCTTATATTTGAAAAAAGTCTGCATATGCAGAAGGGAAAAACAGTTAGAGCAATTTTAAACACTGAATGCCATGTGAAACAGCAGTGTTTTGGCTATCAGAAGCTCAAAAGACAAGGAGCCAGCCTAACTTCTTTTGTTAAGAAGTTCCACAATCAGGATGCAACTGCAGAAAAAGCCCTGTTGTGTGTACATGCTGAAACACAGATGGGCCTCCTCAAAGGATTTTAAATGTTGGAATCTCTGCTCAGCTATGGAAACCCATTGGGTGACCTTCAGCAAGTCACACTCTTCCCTCAGCCTCAGAAGAAAGCAAAGGCAAACTCTCTCCCAACAAATCTTGCTAAGAATCCCCGCCCCCCAATGAAATGTTTTCCTTAGGACTGTTATAAGTTGGAAATGACATGAAAGCAAACAACAATAATCATAAGGTCAAATCAGTATTTTGAATTGAGCTCAGAAATAAATTGGAAGCCAACACAGTTTTTATAAGACTGGAGTATTTGATTGTGCTTTTCCTGCATGGCAGGGGGTTGGACTGGATGGTCCATGAGGTCTCTTCCAACTCTATGATTCTATGGTGTTTTGTGGTTTCTAATATTTATTTATTTATTTATTTATTTATTTATTAACTTCGATTTAGTATACCGCTCACTCCGGAGCTCAGAGCGGTTTACAGAAGAAGCATAAACACCGTGAGTAATAAAACAGATTAAACAGTTAAAACACATTAAACATCAAAGCAGTTAAAACATATTAAAAACACTAGCCCTCAGCGAAGGCTGGGGGACGAGATAAGAATCTGGGGGAATAGGCGGCATGGCACACAGTGTGGTTGAGTTAAGGGCCAAACGCCTTCCTAAAGAGCCAAGTCTTCAAGGCCTTGCGGAAGGGCAGAAGAGCGCGGATGGCGCGGATCTCCTCCGGGAGGCCGTTCCAGAGACTTGGGGCAGCTACAGAGAATGCCCTCCGCCGTGTAGTGGCCAGTCTGCAGGTTCCAAGGAAGGCACCTCAAGGAGGTTAAGCTCCTCAGAGCGCAGTGATCTCGCGGGCACATAAGGGGTAAGTCGCTCCCTCAGGTACACTGGCCCCAAACCATAGATGGCCTTAAAGGTGAGAACTAACACCTTGAAGAGGACCCGAAATTCAATCGGAAGCCAGTGCAGCTCGCGCAGGAGTGGGGTCGCGCGGTCAGATCTTGCAGCACCCAGGAGGAGGCGGGCTGCGGCGTGCTGCACTAGCTTAAGCTTCCGGATCATCGACAAGGGAAGGCCAATGTAGAGCGCATTACAGTAATCGAGCCTCGAGATGACCGTGGCTTGGATCACCGTAGCAAGGTCGCGTTGGGAGAGGTAGGGAGCCAGGCGCTTAGCCAACCGTAGGTGGTAGAATGCTGTCCTGCAGGTGCAGCCAATCTGCTCCTCCATGGACAGGTGGGCGCCCAGCCGGACCCCAGACTTTTACCGATGGCTGAGGGCAGAGGGCCACACCATCGAAAGTTGGCAACTGGGTCACTACCCCGGGCGGCCCAGCCACAAGATCTCCGTCTTCGCGGGTTCACCTTCAACTTACTGGCTCGCAGCCATCCAGTAACGGCTTCAAGGCAAAGATGGAAATTATCGGGTACAGAGACTGCCCGGGGTCCAACCTCAGAATGAGCTGGGTATCATCAGCGTACTGATGACACTCCAGCCCAAAACTCCGTACCAGTTGGGCGAGTGGTCGCATATAGATGTTAAATAACAGCGGGGAGAGGATAGCCCCCTGAGGCACCCCGCAACTCAGCGGGGAGCCTCCGGAGACCGCCCCTCCCCACTTCACTCGCTGCTGGCGGCGTTGGAGGAAGGAGGACAGCCAGTTGAGGGCTGTCCCCCCCCGCCACCGCCAGGCGGTGTATCAAAAGTTGGTAATCGACGGTATCAAACGCTGCCGTGAGGTCCAATAACACGAGCAGCGCCGATCCACCTCGGTCCAAGTGGCAGCGGAGTAGGTCTGTGATGGAGACCAGGACAGTCTCCGTCCCATGGCCTGAACGGAAGCCGGACTGGAAGGGGTCTAGCCAGGTTGCGTCATCCAAGAAGGTCTGCAGCTGGTCCATTGCTGCCCTCTCAATCACCTTGCCCAGGTACGGAAGGTTCGACACTGGGCGGTAATTGGAGGGAGCCGCGGGGTCTAATCCGGGCTTCTTCAGCAATGGACTGACCACCGCCTCTTTTAGCTCCTCTGGAAAAGCCCCTTGCTCAAGGGAGCAGTTGACTATCCTCAACAGAGGGCCTCGTAACCCCTCCACGCAAGCTCGAATCAGCGTGGAGGGGGCACGGGTCGAGGGAGCAGGTGGTCGACTTAAGGGCTGCGACAATCTTGTCAACATCCTCTGCGTCCAGTGGTCGAAACCGGTCGAAGGTGGACCCGGCGGAGGGCCACGGAGTCTCCAGCTCCTGAACTGTATCAAGTGTGGAAGGAAGGTCCGGCGAGCAACGCAATCTTGTCTGCGAAGTGATTCTGAAAAACCTCAGCAGAAAGGGCCGAATTGTCATTGTTTGGGATGGTAGGGACCATCGTCAGCTGCCGAATTATCCTGAACAATTGAGCTGGGCGTGAATCCGCAGACGCTATCAAGGAGGCATAATAAACTTTTTCGCCTCCTTGACAGCATGCTCATAAGCATCCATAAAAAGCTTATAAGCTGATGTCGATGGCCCGTCGCGGAGCTTCTTCCACCTGCGCTCTAGCCGTCTCTTCTCCCGCTTCATAGATCTTAGTGCATCTGTGTACCAAGGTGAACAGGATGTGCGGGGTTTGAGAGGGCGTTTAGGGGCGATCTCGTCGAGAGCGGAGGACAGCGCGTGGTTCCAGGTGGTAACCAGCTCACCGAGCGAATCGCTGGCAGGCTCCAAATCCCTCAAGGCATTCAGGAACCTAGTTGGTTCCATAGGCCCCTCGGGCGAACCCAAATTGGTTCGGCACCTTTGCCGGGGCGCGGTTGCTCGACCCGGACTCCCAGAGCACAGTGGTCCGACCATGGCACCTCTGTAACAGAGGTGACGGACACTTGGACACCTGCATGGAAAATCAGATCAAGGGTGTGACCGGCCCGGTGTGTGGGGCCTGACTCGCAGAGGGAGAGGCCGAGTGCCGCCATGGACGACACAAGGTCCCCCGCTGCCGATGGTGAGGAGGCTGTGTCGGCGTGGACGTTGAAGTCCCCAGCACAACTAGGCTAGGAAACCTCAACGCCCACTCCGCCACAGTCTCCAGCAGCAGGGACAGGCTCCCCGCTGGTGCGCTAGGTGCACGGTACACCAGCAAGAAGGCTGTACTCTCCGGGGCACCCCACATCAGGCCGACACTTTCAATCCCATCTGCCTCCAAAGCAGGGACCGCTCTGAGGTGTAATAGGTCACGGGAGAGAATTGCCACGCCTCCCCCCCCGCCTCCCAGTCCTGTTCTGGTGGGTAAGCGCGAAGCCCGGGGGTGTCAATTCCTGAAGGCAGGTGATATCACTGTCCTGGAGCCAGGTCTCCGTAATGCAGCAAATATCAACCTGTCTGTCTTGAATAAAGTCCCGGATCGTTGTCGTTTTATTCCGGACTGAGCGCGCGTTTACTAACACCAGGGAGGAGGGGGAGGAAGTTGGAGACCTGACAACAGTGTCCCTCGGGATAGGTCGCAGGTCAGAGGCAGCCCGGGTCTTGGCACGACTCAGGGAGCCTCTCGCACTCGGCCTGCGCCTATTGCGACAATACCCCATGCCGGAGATCACTGTAATCGGGGCCCCCCTAGTAGGAGAGTTTACAAGTTGGAGTTTAGTGGGGGGCTCAGTTTCCGGCAAATCCCATGAAAAGGGGAAGACGTTGAGAGGCTCTGGCCACCCACGCACAGGCCGGTGGATGTATTAACGGTGGCAGTTTCCTTGGATAGGACAGGACATGAAGCCAAGATGGAAGCTGTGGGCACCTGTCGATCAAGGGCCACTTCACTCCTACCGACCGCGTGGGGGGGTGGCTTTGCCGGGCCCCTACGTGCCGGACCTCTGTTTGGGCCAAAGTTCGCCCCCCAGAAGGTCCGCGTGCCGAATTTCTTCGTGGACCTCCTGACGCGTCTCCAACCGGAGTTCTTGGGGCCGGCCAATTCCACCACTGCTGAAGTTGGGGTCAAGGACCTACTTCCCACCGCAGTCGTGATGGTGGACGGCGGCGGGGGAGGGTTAGGCATGCGTTGCAGCGCCTGGCTGCTGGTGTTAGCCGGCGCTTCACGCTGACCAGCCGGTGATGGGGATGTCAGTTGGCCATTTTGAACTCTCCTTGAGCTTTTTCCCTTCTGACGCCTGCGTCTCATCTGTCCAGGCCTGTTCTTTTTCTTTCCCTTCTCCCGGGTGGACTGAGAGGGGGCGGGGTCCTGATGGTGGGGTAGCGCCAGGGGGGGCCGCAACAGCCGGCAGGCCCGGCGTCGGGGCTGAGCCCCGGGGGCCCTGGCCAGCACCGAGGAGATGTTCAGCCCTGGGGATGCTGGCTCAACTCTCAGTTGTATGGATCGCTCTGGTCCAGCAGGGGGCGATCGGTCTAAGTCAGGAACAGAGTCGGAGGGGGGCGGGAGCACCATCGTGGGCGGGGCCAGAGAGGCCGGGCTGGCCGGGCTCGACGCCATTTTGGTAGACTCGCCATCTTGGAACTCGGCCCCCGCTCTCCCGTCCCCGCCGAAGCCAGTCCAGCGCCCCAGCGCTCTCCAGGGCCAAGGGCCCGGCATGGGACTCTTCAAGGCTTCGCCACCAAGCAGAGGCCTCTCCTCAGGGGGGAGGTCCCGTCCCATGGTCGGGGCAGGGGGCTCTGGGCAAGGCGCTGCTCGCGGCGGCTTCCGGCAGCTCCAGGGATACCGGGGCCAGTGAGGTTGGGCGCTGCTCGCGCCGAGGATCACTCGCCGATGTTCCGCTCGCCCTCCTCCTGGGACCCTCGTCGTCTTTGTCAGGCCCACCTCCTCCACCACCAGGCGCATCCCTCGCCACCAGCTGGGCAGCGGGGGACCCTGGGGTCAGGTAAGGGGGGGCTCCCCTCGTCACAGGGGAGGGGTCCGGGCTGCAGAGTCTGTTCCTACGGGTGAGGGACGCCAGCTCCCGGCTGAGCCTCACAATCTCACCCGAGCAAGCCGCCAGCCGCTCGGCTATCCCTGCCAAGCAAGGGAGGCCTGGTGAGTCCCCACGCGTGTCGTCGGGGTTGGGAGTTGGGGGGAAGGTAATTGTCGGCCCTTCCCGGTCCTCTCCTTCTGTCAGCTCCGGCCAGGGCACCGGGGACCGAGGAGGCCGGTCCCGCCGATGTACTGCGGCCTCCAGGGTCCTTCTCAGGACACACTCCTCTTATCTTACTCTCATTATGGGTTTTTCACCACAGTAAGCAAGGCTGTTTCTTTCGCATAGCCAGGTCTAAACCCATATTGGAATGGATCCAGTCAATTTGTTTCATCCAAGAAAATCTGGAGTTGTGTTGCCACTGCTTGCTCTAAAACAGGGCTGTCCAACTGGCAGCCCGGGGGCCGTATACGGCTCCCCAGCCCCTTCCCTATGGCCCCCTAAGCTTTTAAATGAAAAATGAAAAATATAATAAAAAATAATTTAAAAAACCCTACTTCTGGGTTCGGAGCAAGTATCGCGAGAATACGCAATCCACACGGGATTTCGCTGTCAACGCGAGATCACGCCGGCGTTGACAGCGAAATCCCGTGTGGATTGCGTATTCTCGCGGTACTCTTCGGCTACTCTACTACTGGATCGCTGAGGCCCAGAGAGGCGATTAGGGCCTTCTTCGACTCAGTCAGTCGTCGCCTCTCTCGTCGTCCGGGTACTCCTGGATCCTGCGCGTTTCCCTCCCCCCAGCTCCCCTCATGTATTAAATATAAAATTAAAAATACAGTATTTAAAGATGAAATAAGGGGAGATGGGATACATTAAAA